>JAUELO010000333.1:1010751-1026551 GCA_032357855.1 Amphibolips quercusostensackenii
CCTCTATCCATCCAGAATCTCTCCGAAATCTCCTCCCCTCCTCTTACCTTATCTTTTGTCTCTTTCTATATCTCCCTTACCCTCTTGATCAGGCCTCTCTCTACTCCCCTTTCGTCCATTGCCTCCCACAACCCCCCTTCTATTTACTAAAGGAAACGCGCCTTTGAGATCCACAAAAAACGCGTACACTCTCGATTCCTTTCTCGCTAATTCTTTATTCACCACGTGTTGCAGAACGTAGATATTGTCAATAGTACTTCTACTCGCCCTAAAGCCCGCCTACGTCTCCGGCAATATACCTTTACCCTCCAAATCCTTTCGCAGCCTTTCCGCCACCACCATCGCGTATACTTTATACGCCGTATTTATTAGCGTAATCCCTCTATAATTTTCCTGGCTATCCTTATCTCCTTTCTTATACAGTGGCACTATGAAGGCCTCTCTCCACCCTCCTGAGAATCCCTTCCTCCATAATTTCTTCACTATCTTCTTTAGCCTTTCCCTAGCCTCTTGTGTACTAAACAGCCACGCTTTGTTCCCCACTCCGTCCAGCTCTGCTGCCTTTGACCTTCTTAACATTCTTATCTGTTTATCTATCTACTCGTCATTTAAATCCTCCATCTTTGCCTCCCTCGTTCTTCTACTTCCATCATCTCTCTTCGTTGATTTAGAGCCCTGAAATGATTCTTTAAAAAACTCCCTCCAGGCCCTACTTCCTATCTTCTCGCTTATCCCCACTTTACGCTTCCTAAACCTATTTATTATCTTCCACACATTTACCTCTGTCTTAACATTTTCTAAGTTCTCTTCCAGATTTTTCTCCTCTTTCTGATTTTTTTTTACACAGTAATCTAAGGCCTTTCCGCATTTCTACGTACTCCTCCCTTTTCGCAGTTTCCTCTTTCCTTTTCTTGTACTTTCTCTTTACCTTCCCATTCAGCTTTTTACATTCCCTATCCTAACCACGGCTTCATTATTCCTTTTTTTTCTTTGTAAATACCTTTTTTTTGCACACATCCTATCACTTTTTCTTTTAAATCTTCCCATATTTTCTCTGCCGACCCATCTTCTAGGCGTTCCATCCCTAACAGTTCCTGATAATTTTTTATGGCCCCCTTGTCTAGCTCACACTCTCTCCTGTCGACACTGCTTCCATACCTTGCTTTCCGCCGCTCTTCTTTCTTAATTACAACCCTTATAGCTTACTCCTTCAACTCTTTATCTCTCTGCCTCCTCCCATCCTTGCATATTCATGACTATAAAGTCTATTACCGATATTCCTACTCTACTTACATATATGTATTCTCCCACTTCATCCTCTGTTATTATACTATTCGACACCGCCTATCCTCTATCCTTCATCCAGTCCTTTAGAATTTTGCCTTTCACCTAGTACAATCATACCCTCCTCTCTTTCGCCCATCAAGTCTCCCATCCTTTCTTTAACCCTTTCCACCTATTTATTTTTAATTTTTTTATTTTATTTTATTAATTTTTTATTAATTTATTTAATTAATTCCCCTATTTGCCCTTCCTTTCTTTTTCACTCTGACCGCCTTCTGGAGTCTCCACCTATACCCCCATTGGTAGCTTTGGCTCTATTCTATATATTTCTTTTTTCTCTACTCACGTCTCAACCTGTCCCACAACATCAATTTCCTGTATATAACTCCAGAACTCCTCATGTTTTTTCTTTACGCCTGCTACATTCCAGTAAAGTATTTTCGCTACTCTTCCACCCTTTTTTACCCCCATCTCCTACTTTCCAGAAAAAAAATTCCCCCGCACTACCTTCAGCACCACTTTGTCCTCGTCCCACACCTACATTTTCTCGTCTACTTTTAATTTCTAAGATCCTACCTTTGCCTTTCTTCCTTCACTCCTCTCTCTCCTTACCCTGTCGTTCAGCATTCTCTGCACCTCTCTTTCCTTCCTCGTCAAATCGTAATCAATAAAACCCTCTCACCATTTATGCTATTTTTTTCGAATTGCCCCCAACTTCTCTTCCCAGCTTTCCAAATCTACAGCCATCACTTCCTTTTCTTTTCTCCCCTCCAGTCTAGCTTACGCTACCTTTCCCTTAAACCCTCTCTATGCTCTGTAGCAGCTCTTCCCCTCTCCCCCTTTTTTCCCGCTCTTCAGCTTCAACCCTCTTATTACAATATTATTTCTCCTGTCTGACTTCTCTCTTCTCTCTGTTTTCAATTCCATAGCCCTTATCCTTTTTATATTCACTCTCCCCTTTTTATTCGTACGCTCTCCCACTATCTTTTCTATTATATTCTCTACCCTATACCATATATATTACTATTCATCCTCCCCCCTGTTGCCTACTTTCATGTCCGAATTGCCCTTCACCTTCTCAAGACTTTTTTTGGTCCTTTTTTTCAAGAACCTAATCTGCTTTTTCATCTGTTTCTTTTTTACTTCTTTGGCCTTCCTTATCGACATTACCTCTTTTTCTAAACCATATACTCTTTTCCTCATATTTTTTATCTCCTTTTTCCATTTCTCGTCTCTGATTCTCATGTACTCTTTGATACCTTCGATCTGCTGCATAGCCCCCCCCCCACGTCCTCCCTTAGTCTTCTAATCTCTCTCAACAACATCCCTAGCACCTTCTTTTCTGACTTCTCCATTTTTTTGGAAGTGACCTGCGTGTCCTACTGCTCCTCTTTAAAAAACTTTTTACCACGCTTTTCTCTGGACTCTCTTGGCTATCTCGCTTCCTCTTCAAGAAATCCTCTCCCTCACTTGCACTAGATGCTCTCTCCCTTACTTTTTCGCTTTTTTTACTTCCGCCGTTCAGCTTTTAAAACCTCCCCGAAGCGTCTTTTGACACTGGGTTACGCAATGTTGGTCGTCGTAGCGTGTGGAAAATTTTCTCCCTGTCAACTTCGCTACTGACACTGTCATCCCTTTCGGTGACTAGCTCCCGCTCTTCCGTTGATGATTGCGATGTCTCCATGCAGTAGCTGCTGATACCGAAAGATGTCTCTGCAAAAATGTCGCTGCGTACCACCCTGCATGTTTCCTTTACCACGCTTTTTCAACCATTTACAGCCTCTGCAGACACACCTTTTTTCTTCCACAACACTACGAGTACCACCCCTGACCCCCTCGAAAGCCTTAGCTTTCTTACCACAAACTTCCCCTGTCCCTTGCCAACCTAACCTCACTTTCCCTATTTAATTAAATCCTACCTCACAACTGCACTGGAAATTAATTTTTATCTCCTCAATTCACCCTGCACAACCCTACTCACCTTTTCGGCTTCCACCCTCACACTACACTCACACCTTCCACACAAATTCCGTAAAATCCTCTCACTACGTGCCTGTGAACACGTTTCCACTTCCACCACCAACATGCAAGTCCTCCTCTAGTACAATCCAAAGCTTTTTTCTGTTGACGGTGTTAAAAGCAGCCTTGAGGTCCGCGAACGCATCAAATAATCTCTCATCCTTCTTTAGCACCGTTGGTTGTGCCAGATGGCTCAATATAAAGACTTTCTGCATCGTGGATCTTCTTCTTCTGAAACCAGCCTAAGATTCTGGCAGAATTCCTCTACTTTTTACCATCTCCTCCAGTTTTCTTCCCCAGATGTCGGTGTAGATTTTTTACCCTGATGACAGGAGTGATATACCTCTGTAGTTACTGACCGCATTCTTGTCGACCTTTTTGTATAGAGGAACAACGATACTCGTCCTCTAATCCTCTGGTATCTCGCCCTGGTTCCATATTGTCGTAATAAGGTCCACCAGTCTCCTCCAAATGTCGCTGGCACCGAATTTCCAGGCTTCATTTGATATTCTATCGATTCTCACCATCTTCTTGACCTTGAGCCCACGCACAGCAGCTACGGTGTCTTCTATATCAATATCCTTCAGATTCGGTAGGTTCTCTGCGTCAGCCGATGGGGCTCCTTTTTCTATGGTCCTGGTCGTTGATTCCTTGGCGATTCTCGAGCCGTTCAGCAGCTCCATAAAGTGTTTTTCTCCAGGTCTCCGAATTAGTATCATTGGCAGTCTGGATTCTTTTCTTTCTTCGTCTGTTTAGAAAACTCCACACATCCTTATCGTTCTTCAGACTTCCCAGCTCTCTTTCTTTTTCCCCTTTCTTCACTTCCCCGCTGTACTTAAATACGATTTTCACCGCTTTTCTGGCTTCTGTCACATTTTCTTTTGACGCCGTCTCCTTGTTCCAAAGCTTAAGTACTATCTCCGCCTTCTTCTTTGATCTGGAGCATTATCGAATTTACCAGGGCTTGAAACCAATACCTCCTCTATTCACCTTCACCCTCTTTGGAGTCATGGCTTCCAGCACAAGATGTTTGAGACGCTGCGACTTTTCTTCTACTGATGCCTCTTACATGCCAGGATCTATCTCCGGGATGATTGTGAGCTTTCTGAAGATCTCCTCGGCCTTCTGTCCCCAGTCCCAAAATTTGATGCCTTCCCCATTGTTCTGATGCTTCTCCTTGGTGACTTTTTCTTCATCGACGCGCAAGCACAGCGGCATTTAACTGCAATCCACCCTTTCTTCTATCTTAAAATGGCTCACCTTATCTAACGCATCATCATTACCTAAAACATAATTAGTAGCCCCTAGGGCCTACATGAGTTAAGTCACCTTTCTTATTTCCAAAGCCATTTCCATTCAAAATAGTCCATCCTTTCGCTATGTTATTCTTCACAAATTGATGTCCATCGTTACTTATACAATTATCTCTACTTTCTCCAGATATCACGCATCCATTTTTGTTACTCACAATTACTTCACCTAATTTACCGGTTCTTACATAAAAATCTCCGTCAATTATCATATTCTTTTGTTTATCTTGTTTAACGTTTGAGAATAAGAATTCGTTTAGTGCTTCCAGTCTACTTGAATTATATACTGACCATATCACAAAATTTTCATTATCGTGTCGTAACCTAGATTGAACCAGACCCTTGCTGCACGTGCAGGCGCACAAACTGAAATCTTCACACCAGCCTTGTCTGATCCCTGAAACCAAACCTCCCTACGCTCTCCCTCTTTTTATGTCTCGTTTCAAAAATTGTATCCCATATATGAGAGTTCGGTAAGCTCTTTTCAATTTGAATTTATCTTCTTTCTTCTACCTACATTTCTGATAAACTAACAAAGTCAAATTGCGAAACAAAATACCGAAATTCCTTATCTTTACTTACCAAACCTGCTACATTTCATAAGTCCAATTCCCTTTTCTCTTGCATGTCTTATTTTCTGTTTTTTCTCCTGTACGGATACCTTTGACTTGACATGATTTCTTTTTCCTATTCTTCTCACCTAAATGACTGCTCCTTTGACCATCTTCATCCCCTTTCTATTCCTTTTTATTTTCTATTTCTGATCCTCGCTTCCGGTCAACTAAAAATCCTTTTCTTTTTCCCCTTTTATTTCCTTGCCCTCATTTTGACTCATTTTCTCATTTTCATTCATTTCCCGCACGATTGTATCATAGCTTTTCTACTTGTTGTTGATTCTCACTTTGCCTTAGTGATTCTCACCCCTACCCCTTTTTATTTCATTTCTTTCGCCCATTTTACGATTTTAGCCTGAGTTTTCCTTTCTTTCCAAGTGAGGTCATTTTCTATGAGTACTTTGCTCTCCCTGACTTACACTTCCTTTTTATGACTTTCGTTTTGTCTTTCAAGCTTTTTATTCTGGCTACGATGATCGTGCCACTATTCTACGCCCTCTCTAACTCTACTTTGATCTCCAACTTTTCCTCGAGAAAATCTTCTTCCCCCATTTTCAAATTTTGTGCGTGAACATTACCCCCCTTAATTACGATATTCAATTTCCTCTCCTTTTTTGCCGTGTTTAACAAAAGCTTCCTCACTAACCCGCCTTCTTTCTTAAAAAAGCTACTGTTTGCGCTTCCCGCGCTATGAAAACTCCACGTTGGACTGGCCCTACTTCTAGCTCCCTCTATCGACTGCTTTTCGCTAAAACTTTTCCTAAAACCTTCCGATTTTCTACTCGCTTCTCACCAACCCCTCTTTAATTAAAATTTCCAAGTTCCCTACTTTTTCCTCTAACTCTTTTACCTTCATCTTTAACGTGCTATTCTTTACTAAAAGTTCGTTTACCTGTTTCTTAAGTGAATTGTTATCCTGCGTTACTTTTTCCATCGCGATCTTCATTATCCTCATTTCTTCTGCCGGTATACGTTTACCGTAAAAAGTGACCTTTTTCTTGAGCGCTTCCTTAACTGGCGGTTGTTTATCACCGCCATTACCCTCTCCTCTAGCTCGAGTCCCCGCGAGGAATTCGATATCTCTATCGTCAATCTAACCTAACTTTTCTTGGCTCGATACAAATCCTTCTCAAAAGTCTTTTGCAACTCGAAATTCTCCAAGCCCTTGCGTGAGCAAAGGCCTGTCACCCTACGCCTACCTTATCTCTTACTCCACACTCACTCACTTACCAAAACCAACATTTTTTACACTTTTCTGCTCCGCGTTTCTCCCGCACAAATTTACACAAGCACGCCCTCTAATGAAGTCCAATATAAAATAGAGGGAAGGCTGGGGCGAGATGAGCATAGGGGGTAAGATGAGCCACTCAATTTCCTCGTGGGCTATAATTTCTTTTGTAACTGCTCTTTGTACTAATATCAGGTAAAACGTTATCAAACTTTTTTAACAATAATTTTCGCTTAATTTTGAATAAATTTGGAAAACAGAATAGGTGAAATTTTAATGTTTCTTGAAAGTGTCACATGGGGCGAAATAAACCACTGTCCTAGGGCGAAATGAGCCACATCTTCCTGTGCATTAACCTAACCTCTAAGTGTAGCAGTCAGTAGGTTAGCATGCAATATTTTATTGTATCAGATTGTTCAGTGTGTTAATTATTGTACAATCATATGAAAAACTAATCATGTCGACAAAAATGCTCAGAAAAAGTATGACAGCTGCACTGTTGTAGGGATGGCCAAGTCGATTCCGATTCCTTATAAGAATCGATTCTTGGTGCCAATTCTCTGATTCCTCGGAATAGATTCTTGATCCTGGAAAATCGATTTCAGGAATCAATTCTTCGTCGAAATCGTGTTTGATTCCGATCACAAAATAAATTTTAAATTTACTATCTGAGTGTACAAAAAATTAAAAAGGGTTATAAATTTTGTAACAAAACATTTTAAAATCAATTGAAATTTATATTCATTTCATTGTTTTTAATGTCCGCAACAAACCTCCAAATGCTGTCAGTGTACAAGTTAAAATTTTGAATAAGCGCGGGATTCTTTCAGGAGTAGGGGGATATTGGAATCGCAATCGAAGAATCGATTCCCACTTTCGATTCTTCGATTTCCCGGAATCGACGCATATAGTTGGAATTGAGGAATCGATTCTCACCAAGTATTATCCATCCCTACACTGTTGTAGGTCCAGGAGAGAGCACTGTTTTTCTGGTATATTTCGTAAGGAACTTTATAGAAAAATAGTAAACTGCTATAAGAATTAGAAAAACAATTTTGTAGTTAAAAAACACACAAAATATATTAAATAACGGAAATGAATCAGCTTATTTTTAATATTGACGTAAAAAAGACAGCTATTCTCATCTCGCCTCACCCTACCCTAATACGTAAAAGAACAGAAAACAGAAAAACTAATGCTTTAGGTGTATCAAATATATAGTAAAACAATAAAAATCATTTTTTATTTGGGATAATGAAAGTCAAGAACAATTGAAAATATCTAGTCAAAATAATTAAAAGGAGATACAACATACATGTTCTCTTTTTTATCTCATGAACTTACATAAGTATTGTGAATAAATAATTGCAACTCAAAATTACAGTTTTTCAAAACTATTTTTATTATCAACAGTCATAGTAATATTGAGTCAATTAAAATAATTTTTAATATATAGTAGTTGGTATCCAATAATTTAGATGCTCAATTGACGTAAATCTTTCAGTGTCCTGTTTTCCTTCTTTGCTCTTTGAATTAAGAAGAAAATCTGAAATAAAAAAAAACACGGAGCCATTAATATTGTGGATTTTAAAAGATGAAAAAGGTTAAATAACTTGAAATTGAACCAAAAAGTTGACCTTTTTATACAATGAGATTTTTGAAAATAAAATATTTTTTAAATCATCTAAAATCTACAAATTTAGTCAGGGGTAACGTGACATACATCTATTTTGAAAAAAATTAATTTCTTTTTTCAAGAAATTTTTTTTGTAGTTGAAATTTGACTTTTCACGCAGAGATTCAATTTTTATGGTTACAAGTGCAATTGTGAATTTTTTCAATGTATGTATGTAAAAGGGGTGGGCGGCTCCTACCAACGATTTGAAATAACTTTTGCTCTTGAATATAATATGGTAATAAATTCCACTTTATTTTTTTTCAATTATAGTGTTTACAGTTATAAAAAACTTAAAATCACATACATATTTAGGGCCGATCTCACAAACTCTGACTAAATACGTGAATAGCTAATCATGCACTGAGAAAAGCTTGGCGCTGAAATTCTCGTACCACGTTTTGGTTTATTACGTGGAAATAATAATTCTTCAAATATCAGTTTACTTCATTTCGTATTAAAACCTAAACTTTTCATAAAATAAGAATTTGGATAAATTAGATTGATAATAGGATATTAAGAAATCCACGGAATTTATGGAAAACATGGAATTCACGGCGTTGACGGAATTCATAGAATTTAAGGAATTTAGGAAATTCATGGAATTCAAAGAAATCAGTGAATTCGTGGAATTGAAGGAATTCATCAAATGCAAGGAATTCATAATATTCAAGGAATTTATGTAATTCGCCGAAATATTGCCATTCATGGAATTTTAGGGATTCATAGAATCCAAAGAAATCAGTGAATTCGTGGAATTCAATAAATTAAAAGAATTCATAAAATTCACCGAATTATTAAATTACGGAATTTAAGGCATTTATAAAAATGAAGAATATGAAGGAATTCATGGAATTCACGGAATTCGCTGAATCAACAGAATTTAAACAAATCCCGGAAGTCTAGAAATTTACGGAATTTATGGAATTTGAGGAATTCAAGGAATTCATTAAATTCAAAGAATTTAAAAAATGCAGCGAATTCAATAAATTAACGGAATTTGAGGGAATCACGGAATTCAAGAAACTCAAGGAATTCACGGAATCCATAAAGTTGAGATACTCACGGAATTCATGGAATTCAAATAAATCAGTGAATTCGTGGAATTCAATGAATCCATTAAATGCAAGGAATGCATAGAATTTATGTAATTCGCCAAATTATTGGCATTCACGGAATTTCAGGGATTCATGGAATCCAAAGTAATCAATGAATTCATGGAATTCAAGAAACTCAAGGAATTCATGGGATTCACCGAATTATTGTCATTCATGGAATTTTAGGCATTCATAGGAATCAAAGAAATTCATGGAATTCATGGAATTCACAAAATTCGCTAAATTAACAGAATTCAAGCAATTCACGGAAGTCTTGAAATTTACGGAATTCATGGAATTTGAGGAATTCAAGGAAAACATGGAATTTACGAAATTCTCTGAATCAACAGAATTTAAGCAATTCACGGAAGTCTTGAAATTTTCGGAAATCATAGAATTTAAGGAATTTAAGGAATTCATGGAATTTAAGAAATTTGAAAAATGCAGCGAATTCAATGAATTCACGGAATTCGAGGAAATTACGGAATTCAAGAAACTCAAGGAATTCGCGGAATCCATGAAGTTGAGATACTAACGGGATTCATGAAGTTCAAGGAATTCACGGAATCCATGAAGTTGAGATACTCACGAAATTCATGGAATTCAAATAAATCAGTAAATTCGTGGAATTCAAGGAATACATATAATGCAAGGAATTCATAGAATTCATGAAATTCGCCGAATTATTGGCATTTACGGAATTTTAGGGATGTATGGAATCAAAAAAAATCAGTAAAATCGTGGAATTCAAGAAATTCAAGGAATTCATGAGATTCACCGAATTATTGGCATTCATGGAATTTTAGGCATTTATAAGAATCAAGAAATTCATGGAATTAATGGAATTCACAAAATTCGCTAAATTAACAGAATTCAAGCAATTCACGGAAGTCTGGATATTTACGGAATTTAGGGAATTTAGGGAATTCAAGAAATTCATGAAATTTAATAAATTTGCTGGATCAACGGAATTCAAGCAATTCACGGAAGTCTTGAAATTTACGGAATGCATGGAATTTAAGGAATCCAAGGAATTCATGGAATTTAAGGAATTTAAAAAATGCAGCGAATTCAATGAATTCACGGAATTCGAGGAAATCACGGAATTCAAGAAACTAAAGGAATTCACGGAATCCATTAAGTTAAGATACTTACGGAATTCATGGAATTCAAGGAATTGACGGAATCCATGAAGTTGAGATAATCACGAAATTCATGGAATTCAAATAAATCAGTAAATTCGTGGAATTCAATGAATCCATCAAATGCAAGGAATTCATAGAATTCATGTAATTCGCCGAATTATTGGCATTCACGGAATCTTTGGGACTCATGGAATCCAAAGAAATCAATGAATTCGTGGAATTCAAGAAACTCAAGGGATTCATGAGATTTACCGAATTATTCGCATTCATGGAATTTTAGGCATTTATAGGAATCAAGAAATTCATGAAATTAATGGAATTCACAAAATTTGCTAAATCAACAGAATTCAAGCAAGGCAGAGAAGTCTTGAAATTTACGGAATTGATGGATTTTAAGAAACTCAAGGAATTCATGGAATTTACGAAATACGCTAAATCAACAGAATTCAAGCAATTCACGGAAGTCTTGAAGTTTACGGAATGCATGGAATTCAAGGAATTCAAGGAATTCATGGAATTTAAGAAATTTAAAAAATGCAGCGAATACAATGAATTCACGGAATTTGAGGAAATCACGGAATTCAAGAAACTCAAGGAATCTTAACTTCATGGAAGTTAAGATACTCACGGAATTCATAGAATTCAAATAAATCAGTGAATTCGTGAAATTTAATGAATCCATCAAATGCAAGGAGTTCATAGAATTCAAGGAATTCATGTAATTCGCTGAATTATTGGCATTCACAATATTTTAGGGATTCATAGAATCAAAATAAATCAGTGAATTCGTGGAATTCAAGAAATTCACCAAATTATTGAATTACGGAATTTTAGGCATTTATAGAAATCAAGATTTTAAAGGCATTCATGGAATTCACGAAATTCGCTGAATCAATACAATTCAAGAAATGCAGAGAAGTCTTAAAATTTAAAGAATTTATGGACTTTAAGGAATCCAATGAATTCATGGAATTTACGAAATACGCTGAATCAACAGAATTGAAGCAATTCACAGAAGTCTTGAAATTTACAGAATACATGAAATTTAAGAAATTCAAGGAATTCATGGAATTTAAGGAATTTAAAAAATGCAGCGAAATCAATGAATTCACGGAATTCGAGGAAATCACGAAATTCAAGAAACTCAAGGAATTCACGGAATCCATGAAGTTGAGATACTAACGAAATTCATGGAATTTAAATAAATCAGTAAATTCGTGGAATTCAAGGAATATATCAAATGCAAGGAATTCATAGAATTTATGTAATTTGCCGAATAATTGGCATTCACGGAATTTTAGGGCTTTATGGAATCCAAGAAAAATCAGTGAAATCGTGGAATTCAAGAAATTCATGAAATTCACCGAGTTATTGGCATTCATGGAATTTAAGGCATTTATAAAAATTAAGAAATTTATGGAATTCACGAAATTCGCTAAATCAACAGAATTTAAGCAATTCACGGAAGTCTTAAAATTTACGGAATTCATGGAATTTAAGGAATTCAAGGAACTCATGAAATTTACGAAATACGCTGAATCAACAGAATTCAAGCAATTCACGGAAGTCTTGAAATTTACGTAAATCATAAAATTGAAGGAATTCAAGGAATCCATGGAATTTAAGAAATTTAAAAAATGCAGCGAATTCAATGAATTCACGGAATTCGAGGAAATCACGGAATTCAAGAAACTCAAGGAATTTACGAAATCCATGAAGTTAAGATACTTACGGAATTCATGAAATTTAAAGAAGTCACAAAATTCAAGTGATTCACAGAATAAATAAAATTCAAGCAATTTATAGAGTTCTTTTAAGTCCTGGAATCTGAAGAATTCATTAAATTTCGCTTATTCCGTAAATTCCATGAATTCTGCGAATTTCGATATTTCTTTTAATCCCGTGAAATCCTTGACTTTCCTGAATCCCTTTAATCCTGTAAATTCCTTGAATTCGGTATATGTCTTGATTTTTGTAAATCTCTTGAATTCCGTGAATTCCTTGAATTCCTTGAGATTCGTAAATTCTTTGATTTCCGTGAATTCCTTGAACTCTGTGAATTTTTCGACTTCAGTGAGTTCCTTTGATTCTGTGAATTCCTTGAATTCCGTGAATCCTTGAATTCCTTAAGTTCCGTAAATTTCTCAAGTTCCGTGAATTTCTGGAAATATGTGGATTTCCTAAATTCCATGAATTTGGTGAATTTCTTAAATTTCTTGATTTCCTTGAATTACTTAAATTATATTACTTCCGTGAATTATTTGAATTACAATTATTCCTTGAAATCCGCAAATTCCTTGAAATCCGTAATCTCCTTGAATTCCGTGAATTTCTTGAGTTTTGTAAATTTCTTAGCTTCCATAAATTTCTTGAATAACGTAAATTTCCTAAATTCAGTGAATTCCTTGAATTCGTGGATTTCGTTAATTCCTTTAATTCTGCAAATTCCTTGAGTTTGGTATATTTCTTGATTTCTGTGAATTTCTTGAATTCCGTGAATTCCTAAAATTCTATCAATCCCGTGAATTATTTGAATTCTGATTATTTCCTGAAATCCGCAAATTCCTTGAAATCCGAAATTTCTTTGAATTACGTGAATTCCTTGAGTTCCGTTAATTTCTTGAGTTCCATAAATTTCCTAAATACCGTGAAATTCCTAAATTCAGTGGATTTCTTGAATTCGTGATTTTCGTGAATTCCGTTAATTTCTTTAATTCTGCGAATTCCTTAAATTCAGTATATTTCTTGGTTTCTGTAAATTTCTTGAATTCCGTGAATTCCAAAAATTCTATAAATTTCGTGAATTATTTTCATTTCGATTATTCCTTAAAATCTGCGGATTCCTTGAAATCCGTGAATTCGTTGAATTTTGTGATCTCCTTGGATTTCAATCATTTATTTTAATTCCGTGAATTAATTGAATAGTGTGAATTTAATGAATTCCTTAGATTCCATGAACTCACTGAATTACAAGAATTCATTGAATTCCATAATTTTCTTAAATTCCATCCGCAACTTTTATGAATTTCACAAATTCTGCAAATTCTACGAATTCCGTGAATTTCCAAGGATTTCGTGGATTCACAGAATTTCGTGAATTCTTTATAAACGAAGAATTCTGTGAATACCAAGAATTCCGTGAATTCCTAGATTTCCGTGAATTCCAAGAAATCCTTGAATTCCATCAATTACTTGTATTCCATTAATTTCTTGATTTCCATGAATTCCTGAAATTTATTGAATTCCTAATACTCCTTGACTTCATGGAATTCCTAGAATCCCTAGAATTCCTGAAATTCCTTAAATTACGTAAATGCCTTGAATTCCGCCAATGCCTTAAGTTCATTGAATACTATGAATTCATTGAATTCTATGAAATCTGTGAATTCCTGGATTTCCTTCAATTACGTAAATGCCTTAAATGCATAGAATTCCCCGGAATTCTATGAATTCCACGAATTCTGAGAATTCCGTTAATTATTGAATTCTATGGATTCCACAAATTTTGAGAATTCATTAAATCCCGTTAATTCATTTAATTCCGTGAACTAATTGAATTCCGTGAACTAATTGAATTCCGTGAATTTATTAAATTCCGTGGATTCATTAAATTCCTTGAATTTCATTAAATCCAAGAAATGGCTTTCATTACGTTAATTCAGTGAATTCCATGAATTCTATGAATACTGTGGATTCCACGAATTCCGTGAATTCTATGTATTCCGTGAATTCCATGGATTCCATAAATTCTATAGATTCATTTCATTCTATAAATTCATTAAATTCCATAAATTTATTGAATTTCACGAATTCCTTAAATTCCGTGAATTCCTTAAGTTACTTGAATTCCTTGAATTCCATGAAATCATTGAATTCCACTGTTGCACTCTTACACTCACTCTACGCAGCAGTATAGCATCAGTCCCGTAAATCGAGAGCGCTGTTACACTTTTCCATTGGCGCTGGCGTTGCGCGGTCATGAGGTAGCAGCCGTACCAAACTAAGAGTGCGTCTACACTAAATCGAAGTACGAAATCCACGTGAGGTTTCGTGCAACGACTGTATCTGTCGGTACGGCTGCTGCGCCTCGCTTTTTTCAGTGTGATTATTTTTTAATCGAGGCTTTAATCATAATTAAATTATGATGCATTTGGCCATGGACATTTTAACTCTGATTAGCTAATCATATCCCCTTTACGTGGAAACTCTGATATTTTCTTGTAACGGCGATTCTGATTGGCCGATACAAGAAGGACGTTTAAGTTTCTTGCGCGCGCACGATGCAAGCTGACAACCAGCCGACAACAGCTTCAACCGCAAGTCATGTGATGTAAATGAACAGTAGGTAAGAACAGTGAGGTTATATAGAAACACAATTATTCACACTTCAGGGATGCCTCATCAAAGATATTTTGGCCTCCTATTTTCTTTCATTTACATATTGATGAAAAAAAAGCTTAAATATGATAAAAAAAATATTACAAAAATGATCCACATTCGCTCTGATCATGATCCAAGTGCTCACGTGCAAACTTTGATTTTGAGATTCTGTTTTGACAACCAGCGTTATTCGCCGATTAACTCCGTTAACCGGACCAAATCGACCGGTTAAGTTAAACGGTGATTAGCTCTCTTTAATTATACATTAGAAGATAAAGCGCGAGTTACTGATTAATTAAGACTAATCAAGGACTAACATCTTAATCAGAGCTGGTAAAATCGGCTCTGAGGATCGAAAATTGTACACGAACAAAATAATCTTTGATTATGATACAAATTCTAATCTACCATTGCGCGTTCCTTAATAGCGATCTATGGCTTTGTCAGGATAAAGTTTGATATCCTGATAAATATGAAGTAACGATAATCCTGTTAAACGGTCTTTGCTTATTGTCGTATGGATCCGCGTTCTTAATCTTGAAACCATTTTGTAATCCAGGATCTTAATTCTGCAATAAGAGTGCTTTCAGATATTTCAGGTGCCTTGTTGAAAAGACTTGAGTACCACGAACGGATTTTAAAAATGTACAATCCTCTTTATTATTTTTGATAGCTTTTTCGAACAAAAGTATGGATAGGTAGTACTCTTTTCAACTGTCCTCAGAAAATCGTGTTTTTATATTTTCTATTACACTTCCAAGTAGCGAAACAAAGATAGACTGTCGAAAAAAAGTTTCAGGATCTTCAGTCGGATAACTTGATCGATGACTCTGACAGTTTTTGAGATTTGTAGGCCAACTCCTAATTTTGCAGCTATCTAATTAATTTCCTGGTAAAGCTTACAAAATTAAGTTTTGCATTCCGTCGGTTCACGTTTCTTCTTAATAACCGCAGTAATATATTTACAATGCGTCTTAGCAACACCAATGTCAGTACTAGTTTTCTCATGTTTAGCAGAATGTATAGTAGAAAGAAGTGGTCTAGCTTT
>JAUELO010000333.1:1435754-1448064 GCA_032357855.1 Amphibolips quercusostensackenii
CTTGTCTGATTCGGTGGCACTATCTTTCTGACAGAACCGTGGGATATACTTTATACAATGTGTGCATCTGCATCACTCCCCTATAATCTTTAACCTCCTCCCCTTTACCTTTTTTCACTATGGGTACCACTTCTCCTTTTTTCCATAAATCTGGCCACCCCTCTCCTCTCCATACTCTATTGCACATTATCCATGCCCATTTCTTTAGTTCTGTACCCCTATATTTCCAGCCTTCATGTGTAATCTCATCTATTCCAAGTTCTTTTCCATCTTTCATTATTCCTAACACTTTGTCTATTTCTTCCTTTGTTATGTCTTCTTTCTCATCTCTTTCCCTACAATATTTTCCTCCTTTCATAAGTTTCCTCTCCACACCCTCTAGTAAATCCATAAAATATTTTTTCCATTCTTTCATCCTTATATCCTGATTTACTCTTTTTCTCTCTCTATTTACTACCTTCCAAACCTCTTCTTCCGTCCTAACTTTCTCCACCTCTTCTTCAAACCTTTTATTTTTCTCTTCTTGCTTTTATTCACACATCTCAGTATACTCCTTCTTTTTTCTTCTATATTCTTCTCCACTACTTTTCCCTTTTCTCCATTTTCTTTATTCCTTTCTAACCTCCTTATTTTTCTCTTCACATTGTTCATCCCATCCACTTCGATTCCCGCCTTCACTAACTTCTTCTTTGCTTGTACACTCTAATACTCTTTTTATTTCTCCTATCATTCTCTCCATCTCTTCGCTTACATGTCCTCTTCCACTTTGACCTTACTGACTTTTTCCTTAAACTTTTCTTTTCCTTCCCTTGACCAATTTCCTTTTCCTTCTCTTTTTACCTCTGCTTCCTTTTTATCCATATTGTTATTACTTTTTCTTGCCTCTAATGTCTCTATTATGGGAAAAAGATCCGAATCTATATAATCCAATATTTCTAGTTTCTTGACTTTCTCTCTCACATCCTCAACTATCACATAATCAATTACCGTTCCCTTTTCTCCTCCTGAGCATGTATATTCCTCCTCATCATCTCCTGCTATTTTTCCGTTAAAGATAAACCACCCCATCTCCTCCAAACACTTTAACAATTTCTTTGCCTCCCCATTCAGTATCTTGTCTTTGAAATTTCTTCCCCTCTTTCCTCCCAATTCCCTCCCTCCTCTATCTCATGTTCTCGCATTGAAATCTACACCAATTATAAGCCTAATCTCCTTATTATCTTTTATTAATTTTTTTATCTCCTCTGATTTATCCTGCATATCATCGTTTACATACATCCCCGCTATCTTCCACCTTGTACCTCCCATTTCTACCTCTTCCAGTATTAATCCCTCTTTTTGTTCTTTCATGTCTTTCTTATCCTTCCCAGTTATACATTCGCTTCTCACTCCCATCACCATTCCTCCCATTGCTCTGTCTTTTTCATCCTTCCTCTTTGAGTTTTGCACCTGCCATTTATAACCTCTTTCTTTATTTATAGTTTTTCCCCATCCCCTTTCATCTAGCCCCGTCTCCATCATTACTACTACATCCCATTGTGCCAAATTGTTCATAAAATCCCTTTTCTTTCTCTCTAAGCCTGATATATTCCAGTAACATATCCTCCATTCTTTTCTTCTTTTATTTCTCGTCTCTTTTAGTGTCTTACTACATCTTATTTTCCTATCTCCGGTTCCTTTATCTCCTAGTTTCTCGGCATCTCATTGTCTACTAACTCTTCCCTTTCTTCGTCCCAATCCCACCATACTCCTTCTATCTGTATTCTTTCATGCTTAACCCATGTTCTTTTTCCATGATTTCTTTCCTCTTCTGCTATTTTCCTTAACTTATACTGCACATTCCTTTCTACCCATGTCAAATCATCCTCTATCCTCTCCGAGCTTCCATATAACGTCCTCTTCTTTGTCATCACTTCCCTCTTAAGTTCCCATTTCTTTGGTTTTGCTAATACCATTAACTCTCCTCTTTGCTTTTATCTCTACCTGAGCATCTATCCTTTATAGCACATCTTCCACTCTTTCCCTTAGTTCCTTCCCTTCCAATTTTAGACCCTTTATCACTATGTTTCTTTTTCTTTTGTATCTCTCTTTCCTTTCTATTTTTCTTTTTATTTCCCTAAGCCTTTCTCTCTCCTTATTTCCACTCTCTCCACCACCAGACTCCCAGTTTAAGTTTTCTATCTTTATAATCTTGCTTTCTAACTTATCTTTCTTTTTACTAGGCTCTTCCTGTTTTTCAAATCTTTGTTTTAATGTTTGCATCCTTTTTTTTCAAATTTTCCCTAACTTCTTCCCATTTTCTTATCTCTTTTCTAAGCTCGGCCATTTATTTCCTGATTTCTTGTTTTATTTCCTCTCCTCTTTCTTCCTGCCTCTTTTCTTTCATCTGCATTACCTCTATGATCATTTTACGCATTTCGTCTACTTTTAAATTTTCATCTTTACTCGTCTCTCTTCGTTCAAACTAGTCTTCCTCTTCCCCCTTGTCTTCCTCCCCCGATTCATTCTGATCTTTTTCCGGTGGTGTTCTGATCATTTACGGATTTTTTAGGGTAATTATCAAGTCAAAAAGACAAATTTTTTACAAATAGTTCAATTTTCGACCAAAAATTATAAAATTTCAACTAAAATTTAACCAAAAATTGATTATTTTAAAAAGTACTTTAACTTCAAACCAAGTAGTTAATATTTCAAACAAGAAAAATGAATTTTCAACGGAATATCTAATAGTTGATATTTTAAACAAAAAATATTTTAATTTGAAATAAAAAGCAGTGATTAATTTTCAACAAAATTGTTGAATCCTGAACCAAAAAGATTAATTTTCAGCCAAACCGTTGCATTTTTAACAAAAAAGAGTGAATTTTTAACCAAAAAGATTAATTTTCTACCAAAAAGTATAAACTTTAAACAAAATACTTGAATTTTCAATCAAATAGTTTAATTTTGAATAAAGAAATGATAAATTTTAATTAAAAATATAAATTTTTAACGAAAAATTAAATAATTGTATTTTTTTGTAGTATAAAAAAATTTATTCTGAACAAAAAAAAAACGAATTTACAACAAAATAGTTAAATTTTCAAACAAATAGATGAATATTCAACTAAAATAATGAGCCTTTAAAGAAAAAATGTATTTTCACTAAAAGAATTCAACGTCCAACTCAAAAGATCATTTTTCAACCAAAATTAATTTTTTGAAATGAAGCAGGTAAATTTTTAACCAACGAAGCGAATCGTCAACAAAAAAAATAAATTTTTACCAAAGTAGTTTAACTTTTATGCAATTAGTTGAATTTTTTACCAAAAAAAGATCACTTTCTAACAAAATAGTTGCATTTTCAACAAGACATTGAAATTCTTAATCAAGTAGTAGAATTTTTATCCAAACAAGAGAAGTTCCGAACCAGAAATATAATAGTAAAATTGTTTAAAAAATGTGAAAAGAGGGGTATAAGGGAAAGAGTGTGAAGTCTACCGTTGGAGGACCATTTTTCGCAACATTCACAAACTTTGATGGAATTTCTCAAACTGGTGACGTGGTAGATAAACGGCCCTTTATTAAATTCTGCATTAAATGAACGTTATTTGGCCTTTTGGGCATTAAATTATCACGTTAGAAAGACAAAAAATGAAATTCCGACTTTTAAGGGAATTTTGTACTTCAACTTCAACTCTTGGCAGGAGCTAGGCAAATAAATCTACTAATTTTATATTTCACAAAAGTGATCTCTAGGATTTTACCTTTCATTTTAGCTATTAAACATTAAAAAATATTTATGGTTTCATAAAATTATATTTATAGTTTCATAAAATAATATTTCTTTTTGTGTGAGCAAGCGAAATTTAAAATACATTACCGCACCGTCCGTAATTTTTGTCTTTCTCAAGTAGCAGTTCAATACTCACAAGGTCAAATTACTTAAAATAAGGCCCATTTAACGCAGGATTGAAAAAGCTTTTCAAAGGCTTTTTAAAAATATTTAAATCTATATTCTGGATGGCACTATCACCTTTCATAGCCAAAGCTATTTTTTAACAGGTCGCCCGGTTAGTGGTCCGATACTATCCGTCGGTAGTGTATTTATTTTTTGACATTAAAATTTGAAAAGTTTATATTTTGTTGCTTCTGTTTGCAACTATCTTATATATAATTTGAAATTGCTAACATTTTTAACTGAATTTGTTTAATTTGAATACTAAAATTTGAAACTGTTAAACTTCGGAAGGCTTTCACAGCTTACGATTATTTATTGTTCAAGACTTTCTATTTAAACTTTTCTATTAAATGGTCATTATCTTCGAGAAATTCTTAATTTCCAATTATTTTATTTTCTTATCAAAACCTGTTAGAACTTTTCATCGAATTTTTTAGAAAACAAAAAAAAAAGTCAAAAAATGTCTATGTGCTCAGCAATACTGGAAAATTGAAAATCTTTAAATAATGCTCTAATTAATTAAAATTCCAGATGCAATAACTTAGTAGATTGTCCAATGGGTGACGACGAGGATAATTGTGTACAATGTGGCATAACTGAATTCAAATGTGACAATGCGAAATGCATATCTTTATCGTGGGTTTGCGATCAGAAGAATGACTGTGGTGATAATTCCGATGAAAAAAGTTGTGGTACTCCTCGCCTAGCAACAGTTGCTGTGACAAATTCAAGTTCTTGTCCAGAATTCCAGTGTAGCGACGGTTCTTGTGTTGACTACAACAAATGCTGTGACGGAGTTTTCAACTGCGGGGATCTGAGCGATGAAAATAGACAATGTGGTAAGGAAAGTTTTTTTCCCCCTTTACCTGCATTGCGACACGCCACAATTTATGCCATCACCACACACTGACTGAAATACAGCCAATGTGGTGGAATACCAAAAACCAGAACCTCGGTAAAAGTACGTAGAAAAATTTCGACAGGTAGCGGCTCAGGAATCGAACCCTCGCCCCTATAAGCTGGAGAGGTAAAACGTTCAACTAAATGAGCTATCGGGGTTCTTCGGAATTTCAAACATTAGGCCCTACTTCTTTTAAATTATTTTCTTTATTCTTCTTTCTTTGGTATTGATATTTTAGAAACTTATATCATCCCCATTGTATTGATAATAAAAAAATGAAATTTCAACTTTATCAATTTCGGCTTTCGGACATTCTTTAAGAGAATATGAATTTAATTCGTTTGAATTCCCTTGAATTTTTTCCATTTACCTTTGCATTCTGATTAATGAGGGTGCCACTATATAACCATATAAGTGCCACTTTTTTCAAAACACGTTTTACTGGCTTAAAATCTCTCTAAAAATCCGCTGCACGCTGTAGTAAAAAATTCGAATTTTTAAATTGCTTACATAAATAATTTTTGTTTAAACAGATTGTTTGAATATTCAAGGTACGGAAAAACTAATAGCGCTATTCGATTTTGCGAAAAAAATTACATAAAATACACGTATTGGACACTTTTGCTCCACCCAATTTGTTATATATAGTATGAATATAAATTCTGCACCATGTAATTGTTTATTTATACCACGTCACCAATTAAGTTCTTGAGAAAATGGTGGAACACATAGCCTTTATGTTATTGTTGAGCTGAATAGAATAGCGTTATTAATATTTCCGTATCTCGCATTTTTTAAACAAATGGTTTTGATTATTATTTTAAAACAAAATATTCATTAACAAATCATCTACCATTTCTTGCGCTGTTATTTTTCTAAATATTTCCAGACATTTTATATTAATTAGAATTTTTAAAAAACAAATTTAAAAAACCAAATTGTTCGTGGCTATTACATGGTTATGACAGAGGACGATTTTTGACGTTTTTTTCTGGAAAAGTATTATCTTTTTTCAACTTCCATTTTCATAAAAACATATATAGAGCTCTATCAACTCCTGAAGTTACTTCATCATTTTTCTGATTAAAAAATAATTCGAATTGTGAGAAACACTTTTTTGCTCTCTCGATAAATTTTTTCTTTGCCACTTATGTACATGGTTGTGCAGTGACACCCTTCAATTTATCTTAACTTTAATGAATTCGGTTATATTTAAGTGATCACTTAGAATAAAATAACCAAAATAAGTTCTGCTATATTTTGAATGATTTATCTTAAATAAATCTGAATTAGTTAACAAAAAGTAATCGAAAAGCAAAATGTTAGTAACTCATTCACTTAGTTATTATTCTGAGTTAAATTTACTTTAATTCTTATATATTCATTAGAATTGAATCGAATTTTTGTTCATTCTTTCGATTACTTTGAATTATTTGTATTTCTCTGCATTTAATTGAATTGTTCTGAATTAATTTTAATTTTTATACTGAATGCAATTGAATTTTCACTTTGAATTCTTTTTAATTCGCTTGAATTCTTCTGAATTCTCTGGATACTTTTGAATCCACTTTAATTGTACGAAATTCCTTAATCTTTTCTGAATTTTGACTTCAGGTCTACTGAACTGAATGGAATTTTCATTAATTCTTTGGAATCTTTTGAATTTACTTAATTTTATTTGGAATATTTGTATTCTTTTTATTCTTACTAAAATTCTTTGAATTCTTTCTTGAATTCTTTGCAGTCCCATGTAAAAAAAAGTCCCATTGGGTTCTCATTGGGATCCCGGCTCGAGTCCCACTAGAGTACTGGGTATGAGAAAAATAAGCAGGACGAAGGTACTGAATAAGTTCCATTTTATTTTTTCGAAATTTTCACAAGTGCTGGTGGGACTTATGTCCCAAAAAAGTACTGATGAAATAGGACCAAATTACCGAAAAAGTCAAACTATATCCAGTTTAACCAGGAATTTTTCACGATAAAGATGCCGGAGAAGTCTCACTTACTTCTTTTTAGCTAAACTTTTTTAGGACAAAAGTACCGGAAAAGTCACACTTAATTCTATTCAAATTATTATTATTTCGGATTTGTAAAATTTTCAACAAAAAAAAAAATACTGAGACTCTTCCAGTACTTTTGTTCGAAAAAAGTCCAGGCAGCTGTACAAATTTTGAAAAAAAAAAATAAAATGGATCTTTTTCTAGTACTTTTGTCCCTATTTGAACTTTTAGAAATTTGTAAGAAAAGTTTTTATTTTAGTACTAATTTCTCTTGCACCCAGAGCAGTCTTTGTATTCTTTTGAATTCTTTGCATTTTTTTTATGCTGGGTTTTTTTTGTTGAAGTCTTTGAATTTTAGGCTCAGATGATTCGATTAATTTCAGTATTTCGACTCCGCCCTTATTCTTCAATTTTTAGTTCTTTCAAATTTAAATTTGATGAACTTTAACAATATTTAATGTATAAAATTTAAATTATGTAGTTTAATCTTTTAAGACTTGAGACTGTTCAATATCCTAAACATTTCAATTTTTAAAACTTACAATTATTTATAATTATCAAAACTACCTTTTCCGTTCTTTAAGTTTAAATTTATAGTTTAAATTAATTTTTTCAGATACATCTTGCAATGAAATGAATCCTTGCGAACATGTGTGTATTAAAACACCCAATGGTCCAGTTTGTCGCTGCAATGATGGTCATCGTCTGCGAGATGACAAGAAGTCATGCGAAGATATTAACGAATGTGATTTAAATGAGAAGGTTTGTACACATACGTGTATCAATACTCAAGGATCCTACAAGTGCGAGTGTTTCCAGGGCTATCAACTTCGTAGCAACGGACGATCCTGCAAAAGTTTAGGTCAGCAGAAATCCTATAAAAAATTAAGTAGGGTAAGAGCGGTACACATTGGATAACAGTACATACTGCGTACTGCGTTTTTTCATAGTATGCATGTACTTAATGAACTTTAATAATTTTTCACAAGAAATAACTTGATTATACTTCTTCTAAAAGAATATTAGAGCCCATTTATATAATTTTTGCTATGAAAAAATTCGTATTATCCAGTGTGTACTGGTATCCAGTACACATTAGTTTCCGCTACGAAAAACAAACCAAAATAAAAAATCCTTTTCAAAAAACCGATTCTTGTGTCATTGTGATACTGCGTTTTTTTTTGTAGTAGGAACAATAAGAATTAACTTTGATAATTGTTTAAAAGAAGCAATTTGATTATAATTTTTATAAGAAATTATTAGAGTGCAATTATATCATTTATACTATGAGAAAATTCGCATTATCCAGCATGTACCATTTACCCCTTTACATGCATTCTATAATTTTATTTTAATCAAGTTTGATAAAAAATTCTATATTTTAGTTGGAGCTCCCATGAGCATCATCTCTGCCTCTGATATAGACATCAGGAAAATTTCTGCAGACGGGAGTGTAATAAAAACCATAATTTCCGTCGAAACTGAAAATATTTCCGGGATGGATGTTAACACCGCTACTAATACAATATATTGGAGCGCAGGTAAATAAAAAAACAATGATTAGAAGTTTATTGGAAATCCTCTTGTAAGGGATGGCCAACAAATTTATTATTTTAATTAATTTAATTGGATCATTCTTAACAATTTTTCTCACTGATGTTTGGAAGTCACTTCTTCAATAAAAAGTCACTATAGTCACCGTTTTTAAGAAAAAGGCCAGTTTAGTCACTTTAATCCATCTCATTTTACATCTTATGCAAAAGAAAAAAGATAATTTAATTAATCTATGTATGAAATCTATAGCAATCTATGGTATGAAATTGCTATTCAATTTCAGACTTCACACTCTTTTCTCTATTACCCTTTTTTTCCTTTTTTAAAAGAATTCCTCTTTTTTCTCCTATTTTCAAGAAGCTTCCCTTTTTTCTCGTTCTTTCTTTTCGTTTGCTTAAATGTGAGCTAAATTAATAGAACCCAATAAGAAAATTCAACTTTTTCTGGTTGAAAAATCATTCTTTTTGGTTCAAAAGCGTACTACTATATTTTTGGTTTAGAATGTATCTTTTTTTTGATAAGAATTTTATTATTTGCTTAAAAATGTAATTATTTAATAGAAAATTGAACTGTTTTGCTAGAAAAGTTATATTTTTTTGTCGAAAATTCAACTGTTTTGTAGAACATTCGTCTTTCTTAATAGAAAATTAATGTTTTTTTGATAGAAAAGTCATATTTCTTGGTTGAAAATTAACTGTTTTGTTAAAAATTCAAGTGGCTCATAACAAAATGCTCAGTTGAAAATTAATTTTTTTTTGGGTGAAAATTCAGCTATTTTTTGAATAATTTAGCTTTCCTGGTTTAAAAATAACTTTTTTGTTGCAAATTTATCTGTTCGAAATTAAAAGTCCAACTTTTTCTAAAACATTCGATTTTTCTTTTTAAAAACTCAAATGTTTTGTTAAAAATTCATCTCTTTTGGTAAAAAAATAATCTTTTTTGATTGAAAGTGCAACCATTTGGTTAAAAATTCATCTTTTCGGGGTTAAAAGTGAAAGGTTTTCAAAAACATTCGACTATTTAACTTTAAAACTCAACTTTTTGATCAAAATTTATCTCTTTTGGTAGAAAATTTATCTTTGTTGGTTAAAAAGTCAACTTTCTAGTTGAAAGTTTAGCTTTCTTGGTCGAAAATTAACTTTCTGTTGAAAATTCATCACTTTTCTGGTGAAAAAATTATTCTTTTTTAGTTAGAAAGGCAGTTCTATATTAATAATATGTTTTTGTCGAAGATTCAACTATTTTGTTAAATTTTTTTTAAGATTCATCCTTTTAATTGGAATTCGTCTTTTTGGTTGAAAATTAAACTATTTAAAAAAAAATCGTTTTTTGGTGAAAAATAATTTTTTTAACTAAAAATTTAACTATTCCATTTTTGATTGGAATTTATCTTTTTATCAGAAACTTCAACTAATTGGTTGAAAATTTATGTATTTTGTTGAAAATTTGTCTTCTGGTAGAAAATTAATCTTTTTGGTTGAAAATTTATGTATTTTGTTAAAAATTCGTCTTTTTTGGTAGAAAATTTATCTTCTCGGTTAAAAATTGATATTTTGATTAAAAATGATTCTCTTTTGGTGGAAATTAAATCTTTTTTAGTTAAAAATGAAACTGTTTGGTTGAAAATGAATAATCTGTTTTAGTTAAGGATTGAACTATTTTGTTGAATATTCGTCTTTTTTGGTTTAAATATTAAATATTACATTTTTCGCCGAGAATTCATATTTTTTGGTAGCAAATTCATTTCGGTTGGAAGGTGAACCACTTTGTTGAAAACAAATTTCTTCAGTTGAAGATTCATAATTTTATTTAAAAATTCAGTCCTATGTTTGAAAATTTAACTATTTTGTTGAAAATTCTTCTTTTTTTGCTAAAAATTAATGGTTTTAAAGGCTTTGGAACCAGTACCCAACCTAAAAATTTAATTGCCCTTTTTATTCCATAAATACTAGAATTACACCTTTTTTTCTATAATTAGTGCATATTTCTGTTTTGAATCAAATTTGTATCTAGAGTAACAAATTGGCTGATTTCAATACTTTTTGTGTTAAACGATTTTTTGAATATTCGGGTTAGGATTTCAATAACGTTTTACATAAAAACTACTGAAATTAGCCAACATTTCACCCTGAATACAGACTTCATTCAACCCAGAAAGAAGCCCTCATTCTTTAAGAAAATTCGTGTTTTTTAGAAGAAAATTATCTTCTTGGTTGAAAATTCATTTTTTTGGTTAAAGGTTGATCTATTTTGTTCAAATTGAAATATTTTTACCTGAAAGGTTAGCAGTTTAATGCGTTTCATATCGTATTTAATATGGTACATACATTAATTTTATTTTTTTTAAATTTACTCTTCTATTTTCGTTTTTAGAACATTTTAGGCTGTGAAGTCTACAGTATGAAAATTTAAATAATTTTAATTCATAATTTTCTGTTTTTCTTTTAGTTCCTATTGTAAAGCATCAAAATATAAATACGGCAGCTCAGTGTCAGTGGTTATTTAGCTTGTAATAAAATATATTATAATTTTTCTAAACATTACTGGTAAAATTTATCCTAGCAACTGTTGTTTCGGTTTTCACCTCCGTATTCATAATAGAATTTCATCTAATCTTGTAAATACAAGCCGAGAAATTAAATGTGTAATGAAATTAAAACTTTTAAGTAGATAAGTGTTTGTATTGACATTACAGGCCTCTTTTTGTGTGAACAGAAGTCACTTTTAACAATTTTACACTTTTTTCAAGTACATTAGGCTGTGGCAGGCATGGATATTTCTCACACATTTTAAATTTTATTCTTTCTTGCAGCAGTAGGCACAAACTTTTAGAAAACAGAAATGATTTAAATTGATCACTGACTTAATTTAATTTATTTTCAGGTGATGAAAGAAAAATATCAAGATTCAATTTGGACACTGGAATTCGAACAGTGTTTCAAATGAATGAGGGATACCCAGGTCTTTTGTCATTAGATTGGGCCACCGAGAACATATACGTCTTCGATAATTCCCCGAACAAAACCATTAAAGTATGAAGCACCTCATATATAATATCACCATTATTAACTATAAGCTTACTAATTATTTTATTTACACTTAATTTTCAGGTTTGTAACATGGATGAGAAGAGTTGTGCCGTGCTGATTTCAATTCCAGACAAGGATTCTGTCTTTTCCATTGCTGTTGATCCCCTATCTGGGTAAGTTTTCATATTTGAATTGAAAATTTATCAAACTCACTGTAATTGTCCTTATTTTTCTAGACTTTTTTCGTGCTCACTAGTCAACGTAAAATAAAAAGATAAGGCTAACAATTTTTTCAGTACATTTTTTAACATTAAAGTTTATATTTCATTCGTGCAAATATAGCCTGTAGTAAATTCATAGGATTTTATTCTAGAAAGAAACCAATTGTATGTACTGTAAATATTTTCATTTATTTTTCAACATAATTTTTTTCGTGAAAAATCGAAAGTATTATAAATTTTGGAATTCTTTGTGTGAAAGTTGTACTCTGTTTTCCCAAATAAAGAAATTTGTAAATATTTAAATGAGAGAATGACTTTTGCTTGTAATTTCTTGCAGCTAAGGGGCGTTCATAAACTACGTTTCCAGTTCGAGGGGGAGGGGGGTCAGTGGGAGTAACATTGCAAACTTAGATAACGTTTAGTACATTTCCTGATTATAAATTTTAACAAAGTTCTCAAATTTTGATTAAATGCGAACTGAATTAATAAAATCCAATAAGAAAATCCAACTATTTTTTATTAAAAAATACAGTACAATCTCTCAATACCGCCACGCCCAATACCGTCGTTTCCCCTAATTCGAGCTTCAGCGCTACTCCCACTACTACAGGAAACTCTGGTGCTCCAAGATTTTCCGCATTCCCTCTCAATACTGCTGCTCGTGA
>JAUELO010000333.1:1462544-1472859 GCA_032357855.1 Amphibolips quercusostensackenii
GGGAATCGAATATCTATATTGACCTGGGGATTGGGTATAGCGCCTAATTTTTTTTAATTTTTAAAAGAAGTGATGGAGAAACATCTGTCTTCAATTTCGTAGTAACATGTCGACCTAGTGGATCCAAGAAATTAAACTGCTCCATAAATGTTGGTCGAAATATTTCTGGGCGTCAGGCTGAAGTGTTTTGATGTGTTTTAGGGACTTTAAAAATTTTGTAGAATTTTTACTAGGATTTGTGTATAGATTCTGTAGAAACTGCACTAGAATTTATGGGTGGATTCTGTAGAATCATTCTATTTCTTTGAAAACATCGCATTTCGACGTTTTTTTGCAATATGCTTTTACTGAATTGACATATTGCATTTAACTTCAAATTACTAGACGCAGATTTTGATTACCTTTTGTGTTGTTGTAAGAAAAATATGCATTAGTAATTATCTACATAATTAAAAATATTTTTGAAATTAAACAATTTAAAGCTATAATAATTGAAAAGTCTTCAAACGAAGGCGCACAGTGTGCCAAAAAAAACTTTTTTTGGAAAAACATTGCTCAACAGTTTGATTTTTAACAGATTTTGATGGATTTTTTTTGTAAACTGACTATAAGACTTCCTCTGCCAACTTTGTTTATTTTATTAGTCTACATATTCTATATTATTTTGGTGCTTTAATTAGAAATTTGGCAATTATCATAGACTTTATCTTCTTTACTTCGAAACGGCTTTACTTGCGTGAGTTAGATTATTTTATTTTTATTTTAGTTCTTCTTTTCTGCTTACTTAGTGTATTAATACACTTTGCTGATAGGATTACGACGCGCTGTTTGCGAAGAATGTCAACTTCTGATCGGTTATTCTTGCTTATATATACTCCTTATGTACGCTTTTTAGTACTTTTTTCTATATGTAATTATCATATTTGGTAAAACTCATTTAACACCTGTATTTTAAACATTACTGTTTATAACAAGTGGTCGGCTCTACGGAAATGGAAGGTTTTTACGTTAATTACGTTTTATTGTATAGCTATTACTTTTAATTTGCTCTATATATGGTATTGTCTCCTTCTTGTAAGACTCGATGGCCTTTCTCAATATATGTCATGTCAATGCTCCGTCCATGCCTGCTCATTTTGATGAGTTTGCTGATTATTTTGGTCAGAGATCGTTTCATATTATGGCTTAGTGTGAAACTTGGCTTAAGCCTCAATCTTATTTGTCAAATATTAGCCTTAACAATTACTCACTTTTAAGAAAAGAAAGGAAGTCTCATAGAGGTTGTCGGGCTTGCGCATATGTCCATAGTGATTTAAAGGATAAGATCTCGCATGTCAGTACTGAAAGTACTGTACCCCCTACTGAGTTTTTATTTATTGACGTCTTTCAGTCTTGTGAACGTCTACTTGTTGGGGTTATATATAAACCACCCAAGGCTGGTTTTGGAAACGAATTTGAGACGAAGCTTTTTGATTACACGCTTAATTATAATAATGTTATAATTACGGGGGATTTTAATACTTACTTAAATATTCGCTCTGACCAATCCAAATACCTTACGTCTTTAGTCAATTCAGCTGGTTTATCTATAGTACCACATGGATCTAGGCACCACTCTGGAATGTCAAGCACATTAATTGACCTTACGATTGGCGAAAATCTAAATAAAGTACAAAATTATTCTCAGCACCCAGTTTCCTTTCTGTCCAATCAAGATCTCATTGAAGTACACTAAAATTTTAATTTGAGTATAATTCTTGCACCATGTTCAAAAAACTTTAAAAGTCTAAGTAAGGTTGATGAGGATATATATCTTACTGGGACACTTACTACCTTTAGGGACCTACTCCAAATGTCTTAGGAAGATATTGATAACTTATAAACCTGGGAAGTATCTAATAGTTTGAAACCTGATTCACAAAAAACATATGCTTTGCTAGTTGGGTCTTCCACTCATAATCCATCTAAGGTCTTGGATTCTCTGACACCTTTGTACTTGAAAAAAACTAAACTATTTTTTGGAAAAAGCATGTTAAACTAATTTCACGCAAAACCTTCAGAACTTTGCATCAGCCTAGTCGGAGTAGGGACTCTTTGCCTACAGCAACGCAAATCCACCTTATCAAAGCCTTGATTATCCCTTTTTTCGATTATGGTTATGTGGTATATGATGGAATCTCTAATCACCTCAATTGCTAACTAGAACGTGCTCTTAATGCCTGCATCCGTTTTATCCATAACTTGTTCAAATTTGATCATATTTCTGAGTATAGGGAAAGAGCTGGTTTTATGACAGTTGCCAAGAGAAGACAATATTTTATGAGTTATTTGCTTTGCATGATCTTTAAAAATATAAAGCTTGTTTATTTATTAAAATTGTTCTTGCGAGATAAAATGAACCTTCCAGGTCGGCCTGGGCAGCGCGACAGAGGTCGTACTCTGTCAATACCTGTTCATAGAACAAGAAACAGCCTAGCTGACGTGAAAGCCAAGAAGAACGAAGTACACTGCCGTCCCGCTACAGAGGCCGCCTCGAGGGTACCCTAAATGGCCTTTGTTCTATCTCAGGACTCTCCAAAATATAAAAAGTCAGGGCCATGTAAACCATATCTCTTGGAGTTATGTCTTAAGACATTTTTTTTCTGATTTTTGTAATTTTTGTTTTATAATATCATGATGTAAGTGAAAATGTTTGTGCTTGAAAATTTAACTTTATTGATATACTTATTATTATGTATGTACGTACATATATCAGAGTGGCCATTTTAATCAAAGAAAAATATTTCCGTTTTTTTCTTGGTTCGCAAACATTTTTTAGGATAAATAAAATTGAAAAATTCAAACTCTAAAGCTGAACCTTTTTCCACTTCAAGCAATAAAAAAGACTGCAAATTGAAGCACTCAAAGTGGAACTTATAAATTTTAAAGTTTTTAAATGAAAGTTTTTGAGTGTTTTTTATTTAGAAATTTTGCGTTCGAATGCTTAATAATTGACACCTACAAAATAAAAGGTACCAACCCTTTTCAATTAAACAAGATTAAATGAAATGCAGATAAACTGCGACATTCAGAATTTTTTAATTTTATAAATTATAGAGTTCCAAAACCCAGATTTAGTTCTAAAAGCATTAGTGCGCGTTATCATTTTCAATATTATAAATTAAAGAATCAATAAATAAACTTTGAAATTCAAAAAATTTTATTATTGAAAGCAATTTGAAGCTAAAAACATTAAAAATAAAAACCGCAAATCAAAAAATTTTGAACAATTAAATTGGGAACTGAAACGAATGTAGTGCGATACTTGCGAAATTTTACTTTATTTAATTAAAGAAAATGGAAACCTACCTTTAGTACTGCACTTTCGAGGCCTTAATATTTAAAAGCAAACTTTTAAATCGGTGATTCGGTCGTCAGAATTTCCGTAGCTACTCAAAAACAGCAAAAAGTCTCAATTCACGATACGCGAAAATTCCACTGCAACAATAATTGTACACGAAAACTAACTTCATACCTGCAAAATATCTAAAAAGCTCAAATACAAATCCAAGCATCAGTGAGATGCAGTATAGAGTACTAATTTTTGCTAGTTCAGCCCCTTAAATCTGGATAATGGAAGAAAAGGTGATTGGTGGTGAGATAAATAAAAAGATAAGTCAGAAATCCTGATTCGAAAAAATTATAACGTGTATGTTGACATAAGTATATATATCCTAATCTATCTAATCCTATCCTAATCTAACTAATCTTCAAGAGATTCAGCCCTTTCGTTGGTTTACTCAATGACTTTTCCAAAATCGAAGAAATTATCTAAAGTAACTAACATAACCTTTTATCACAGTTATACTAGTTCTGGAGGTTACCCATTCTCAACATTAACATGAGTATAAAGAGTAAAAACAAGGGGTTGACATAACGGGGGTGAAAAGCTCTAGGGGTGGTCATAATGAAAACTCAAAAGGGTAATCAAAAAAGGTAAACAAAATGAGGTAATAATATTTCTTCATTATCAAGGTGGTCACTCTTAAAATCAGAAATCAGATTCAAAGGGGGTAATCAAAATACATTAAAAGAGGCACGTCTCAAAAAAAGGTAACCGAAGGGAGGTAAAGCAAAGAGGTAGTCGCAAATTACTAGGGAGGGGCTAGTCACAGTTTATCAATAAGGGGTGTAACAGCAAGGGCTGTCAAACTTTGTCAACAAAAAGGGATAGTAATAATTTATAGAAAAGGGTTAATCAAAAAGTATAATCAGAACTACAGGGAATTTTCATACGTAACGGTAGGGGTCATAATTAAAATCAAAGGGGTCCCCAAAAAAGGGGTAATTAAACTTTAGGACATAGTCAAAGTTAACGGCAGGGGGACGGCACATTTAAAGTAGAAAATTTTAACAAAAGGGTAATCAAAACTTTAGGGTAGGGTCATAGTTAACACGGGCAGCGACTTATATAAAGTCAAAGAGATGACCAAAAAGGGTAACAACGGAGTTAATCAAAATTTTAGAACAGCGCCCTGATAATTAGGTGAGTGCCGCAATCAAAGAAAAGGGTAAGTAAAAAGAGAGAAAAGAAGGGTAATCTTTAAGCGGGTTCCTAGTTAAAGAAGTGTCGCAATTAGATTCAAAGGGTTCAAAAAAAAAGGATAGTTAAAACTTCAGGGTAGGATTATAGTGAGGAGGGTTGTTACATCGAAAATCAAGAAGGGACGCACAAAGAACTTTAGGGTAGGGTCAGAATTTAACGTTTAAAGGGGTAACATCTAACTCACGACAAACATAATAATCGTTTCAGAGATAGCAATCATAGGCATAAAACCACCCAAGAATAATAACAATGCATCATAACACAGCAAAATTAAAGAATAGAATCAGGCACAATAACCAATCAAGATCAATAGGCACTACAAACAAGTAACAAACAATTAGATATCAATTCAATATCTTAATAAAATCAAAAAGGAAAATCAGAAATGATCAGAATTATTCTCCTCTTCGTAGCTCGTACGCTAATCGGGCGATTTGGCGCGACAGCGGGCACTGTGTCATTGCGGACCTCAGTGCTAGCTACTTTCGGTACTAGCTATCCAAATAGTTTATTTAATTCTACATATTTATTGATTTGATCAACTAAAAGCAGTTTAATCGATAAATTCTCCTTACTCCACGGCTAGAACCATTGGCGATAGTCTGAAGCCCTAATTCATCTTGACATCTGCAAACAATCTCCTCTGGTACCAGTAGTCGCAATCGTAATAGTCCGTGCCTAGGCTAAAAAGCTCCCGCTAGATCTGCTGAAGATGAGCAATTTAAAAGCACGCCGAGGCCAAAGCACTTTGCTCCTCGGGCATGATCGGTTTTCTTTGCTATAATAGGCTGCGCGCGTCTACGCACAGATGGCGCATATTTTGAATGATAGAACGCTTCATATTCTGTGAAGTTTGTTTGTGCTTAGTGCTTCTTTAAAATCATGGCTAGCTGTCATCTTTGAGATACTGAATTAATTAAAAAAAGTAATTTGAATTGTCACTTGAAAAATGTCCACGGTTTGTTTGACGAAAAAAAAAACAAATTGTAAGTGTGCAATATGTGAAAAGGAATTTAGCGGTAATAAAACACTGTCTCAACATTTGAAAAAGTTTTATTTCCTGAAAAAAAAACAATTTGCAGAAACTATCATTCATAAGATCCGATTCCAACATATCAAATCATAAAATATTTCTGCATTGTTCGATAATAATTATTATAGTGTACAATGTAGCATATATTATGTGGAGTATAATTGAAAGGTTGCAGTACAGAAGTAGGTAAGCAACAATATCGGAATCTTTCAGCAGAGCGAAATAACATTCTGTAAAATCCAAACCACCTTTTAAAGATAAAACAAAAGTTTGTTCGCGAGCTAAGGTGTTTCTGAATTGAGGCCAAAACAGTATGATTAAAAAAAATTATCCAGTTACGAGAAATAGAATCTAGAAGTAAAATTGAAACAGACTAGATTGGGAATCACGACAGCAAGAGCAACATAATCACTTTTTCTTCTCTGCTAGGTATGAAACTGGTGCAAACCTTAAACTCGGTACTATTCGTTGTAAATGTGGGAGTTTCAAAAAACGCGCGAACTGCCGGCTGTGCGTAGACGCGCGCTGCCTATCATAGCGAAGAAAACCGATCTTGACCGAGGTTCAAAGTGCCCCGACCTCGGCGTGCTTTTGATCCGCTCGTTTAATTATAAGCAACGTATACCGCCGTATCCGCCCTTCACAAAAAACTTATATATACCTGAAATGGATGAGCGGCGGCGCCATCTCGCACCATTTCTTGCTGCAAATTTCACACTCGCATTATAGATAGCTGTTTCAAGTTTTTCGATTCATGAACGTTTTTTTCTTTCTTTTTTTAGATATATTTAGAAGGCAGTGATATCGTGAAACAGGATAATGAAACGGCCTATAAGTACTTTAAAAAAGCTGCCGAGTTGGGAAATCCGGTGGGACAAAGTGGATTGGGATTGATGTATTTGTACGGTAGAGGAGTCGAGAGAGACACATCGAAGGCTCTCCAGTATTTTAGCCAGGCTGCTGATCAAGGATGGGTCGATGGACAGCTGCAGTTGGGCAATATGTACTTCAGTGAGTTCGAAATATCAATTTAATCGTTTTAAAATTTGGAAAATTTGGAGAATTGAGAAAATTTTAGGCCTCGGATGACATTATTCTGATACTGTTTCAAAAAAATTAGTCAAAGTAGGTGCCGCGCGCCTACAAAAAAGACTTTTATAGCCTATCAAGCCATTAAAACCTCCCCCTCCCATTCTCCTCTACTTCCTCGACTTTCCTTCTCCTCACTTCACACTTCTCTCCCTTCCTAGACTTCTTCCTCCTCTAATTCCCCCTCTTCTCACTTCCACAGATAATACTCCTCTGCCCCTACTTCTCTTCAATTTTCCTACTTTACGTAGTTTTCTTCACTTCTCCTACCTCCTTTGCTTCCCTCACCTAATTTCCCCACACATCCCCTACTTCCCCAAAATTAATTCCCCTACTCCTCCCTTAATTTCCCCTACTTTCCATAATTTTTCCTACTTCACGTTGTATTCTTCACTTCTCCTACCTCCTATGCTTCCCTTACCTAATTTCCTCACACATCACCTACTTCCCCAACATTCTTTCCCCTACTCCTCCATTAATTTCTTCTACTTCCCCTCACTTTTCCTACTCTCCATTCGCTTATTAATTTGCACTGCCTCCACTTTCCCTCCCCTCATTCCTCCACTTCCCCTTTCCTCATTCCCCTACCGTTCCGCCCCTAATTCCCCTCCCCCTCCCCTTCATTTCACCTACTTTTTATCCTTTTATTTCCTCTCATTTCTCTGCTTTCCCTACCCTCGTTTCAAAATACGTACATTTTTACGAAAAAAAATGTAATTGACTTGTTGAAATTTCAAGATGAAAAGACTCATTTCCAACAAAATATTTTAATTGTCTACCAAATAGTTCAATTTTTAACCAAAAAGTTTTTTCAACTGAAAAGATAAATTTTCAATAAAATTTTTTTTTTTTTTAACCAAATAGTTAAATTTTCAACCAAGATGATTAATTTTCCACAAAAATAGACAAATTTTTATAGAAATACATAAATTTTTCACCAAATAGTTCAGTTTTAAACCAAGAAGATGAATTTTCATAAAAATACATAAACTTTTATCCGAATAGTTGAATTTTTAACCAAGAAGATTAATTTTCCACAAGAAAAGACGATTTTTCATAAAAATACGTAAATTTTCAACGAAATTGTTAAGGTCTTAACAAAAAAGTTAATTCTAAACCGAAACAAATTAATTTTTAATCATACATTTGCATTTTTGCCCAAAAACAATTAAATTTCTTCAAAAAAGATGAATTTTTTAATCAAAAAGATGAATGTTCAACAAAATAGTTGAATTTTTAACCACAACAAATTTTTGGTCTAGAAAAAAAAGTTTAATCAAACAGTTGTAAATTCTACTTTTTGATTTGAGATTTCGCATTTTTTTAACCAAATAGTTGAAATTCAACCAAGAAGATTAATTTTTTACCAGAAAAGACGAATTTTTAAAAAAATACATAAATTTTTAGTCAAAAAGTTGAATTTGCAACCAAGAAGATTATTTTGCCACCAGAAATGATAAATTATCATAAAAATACATTAATTTATAACCAAGATAGCTAATTTTCCACAAGAAAAGACGATTTTTCATAAAAATACGTAAATTTTCAACCTGAAAGTTGAATTTTTAACCAAGAAGATTAATTTTCCACAAGAAAAGACAAATTTTTATCAAAATACATACAGTTCTTACCAAATAGTTAAATTTTAAACCAAGAAGATGAATTATTATAAAAATACATCAATTTTGAACAAAATAGTTGAATTTTCAGCAAAGAAGATTATTTTTGCACAATAAGTGATAAATTTTCATAAAAATACATACATTTTTAACCAAATAGTTGATTTTTCAAACAAGATAGTTAACTTTCCACAAGAAAAGACGATTTTTTTATAAAAATACGTAAATTTTTAACTTAATAGTTGAATTTTTAACCAAGAAGATTATTTTTCCTCAAGAAAAGACGAATTTTTATAAAAATACATAAATTTTTCACCAAATAATTGAATTTTAAACCAAGAAGATGCATTTGCATAAAAATACATGAATTTTTATCAAAAAAGTTGAATTTTCAACCAAGAAGATTATTTTTCCCCAAGAAATGATGAATTTTCATAAAAATACATAAATTTTTAACCAAATAGTTGAATCTTTAACCAAGAAGATTATTTTTCCACACAAAAAAATCATAAAAATACATAAATTTTTAACGAAATTGTTGAATTTTTTACAAAAAAGTTTATTTTCAACCGAAGAAGATTAATTTTGATTCAGACATTTGCATTTTTACCCAAAGACAATTCAATTTCTGCAAAAATGATAAATTTTTAAATCAAAAAGATGAATGTTCAACAAAATAGTTCAATTTTTAACCACAATAAAGTTTTCGGTCAAGAAAAAAATGTTTAATTGAATAGATGAAAATTCTTTTTTATGGTTTGAGATTTCACTTTTTTTTAACCAAATAGTTGAATTTTTAACCAAGAAGATTAATTTTTTACAAGAAAAGATTAATTTTAAAAAAATACGTAAGTTTTTTACAAAAAAGTTAATTTTAAACCGAAACAGATTAATTTTTAATCAGACAGTTGCATTTTTACCCAAAAACGTATACATTTCTATAGAAAAAGATAAATTTTGAAATCAAAAAGATAAATATTTAACAAAATGGTTAAATTTTTAACCAAACAGCATTTTTTGATCAAGAAAAAAAAAGTTTAATCAAATATTTGAAACTTTAAGCCCAAAAGACGAATTTTCAACAAAATGCATATTTTTTCAACTAAATACTTGAATTTCCAACCAAGAAGATTAATTTTCTACCAGAAAAGACGAATTTTCAAGAAAATACATACATTTTTAACAAAAAAAGTTAATTTTCAACCCAAAAGACTATTTTTTAATCAGATAGTTTTATTCTTAACCAAAAAGATTAAATTTCTACATAAAAAAATTAATTTTTTAATCAGAAATATGTTTGTTCAAGAAAATAATTAATTGATGATAGATTTAATGCTTTCACGATGATCCATTATAATAAAATAAAATTTTTTTTTTCGGATTTGAATCGTGTGATTCGTAGTTTTGCACACGACTGAAACTGGAAAAAATTATTTTATTTTAATAAAATAATTTATTTGTAACCAAAAAAATTGTTGGTCAAGAGAAAGAAATTTAATCAAGTTGTTGAAATTTTAAGCAAAAAAAAAAAAAAAAACAAATGTCGACAAAATAGTTGAATTGTCTACCAAATAGTTTAATTTTAAACCAAAAAGATGAATCCTTAAGAAAATACATATTTTTCTAACCAGTTAGTTGAATTTTCAACATACTAATTTAATTTTGAACCCAATAATAAAATTGTTAACAAGTCTAAGATTTCAAAAAATTTCAAATATTTTCAATGATTTCAAAATTTTTTAGATGTCAAAAGATTTCATAAAAAATACGTGAAAATTTTAAAATAATGCAAGTATTTTAAAGATTTTAGACGATTTTAAGTTATTTTTAGAAGATTTCATAAGATATCACAAAAATTTTAAATATTCCAGTAATTTTAAACGAATGTTAAAGATTTCAGAAAGACTTCACAAATATTTTTAATGTTCCAAGATTTAAAAGAATTCATAAAGATTTCAAAACATTAAAAATATTCTAATGGTTTAAAAA
>JAUELO010000334.1:16174-27694 GCA_032357855.1 Amphibolips quercusostensackenii
GAACTCTATTGTTCTCTGATGATCCGAACTCTGCATCTGCAGGTCGTTCCAGGTTTTAAAATTGATGTATAAAAAAATTGGTTGCAAATGCATGGTTTAGACGTGCTTCACGTTTGAACAAAAAAGGGAATCCCAATTCTTATTACTGACTTCCATCTGTTCTCTCCTGACACTTTAGTTAGCCAGTTTTCTACAAAATGAATGTCTAGACATTCTCGGTTCAGTATCAACAATGCCCGATAAACTCGAGGTAATGTAACAAGAGAGAGGGAGAGAATTTGTGTAAAAATTGTGAAGAAATTGTGAACATTCAATAGTGAAAAATGTTCAGTATTATCATCAGTTTTAGGCTTTGTATCAGTTGGTTTTTCCTTTGTTTATTGTTTGTGAACGGTTCTTTGTTGTTAATTCTAGGCTAGGTTCGACTAGAGGAAGAAGGTTTTTAGCGTTCTTAGTCCGTCTCTTTGCCTTTGTTGATTGAATCTTCCTGGGAATTTTGGGAAGTTAAGAATGTGCCATTTATTCTTACGTTGAAGAATGCACATTGCACAGCTGTCATTAGTCACGTGGCGAGTATCGTGTTAATGAACTACGAGTATTGAAGTAATGCAAGTGAATGTATTTCTTTTTTTTTTACTTTAAAACAACTCAATAATCATTTACATTAATGTTTGTTACTTAACTATGACTGCTATTATTACTGATATCAATCCTTCCCTTCTACTCAACAGCTGAATTTATTAATTTTTTGTATTGTGGACCATAGTTTTGCAAAATAGTTTTATAAACTCAGCCAGATTTTAATGAGAAATTATTTATGGTTCAAAATTTAAATAGAGTATAAAATAATCTGAAAACGCAGTGGAAGAGTTTTGAATACGAAAATTTTCAAACCTCAAAATGGCTGGACTAGAAATTAATCAGGCGATATCTAAATTTGCATAACGCGGCTTCAGGGGCGTCTCGACGCTGTATTTAAAGCGAGCGATTCTCGAACATGGTGGCCCGAGTGTGGCCGACTTCGCTTTTGGACGATGTAGAATAACCCCCTCCAGGTTTCAGATTCAGATGCTCAGTCTGCCTGTCGCGTTTTCGAGCGATGGTACGACGCGACTCATTAAATTTTGAAATTCAATTTTGTGTCGTAAAATGATAAACCATTCTCGTGCTATGATATTAAATCAAAGTTATTCGGTATCGATTTCAGTACTCCGGATGTTTAAAAATAAACTGACGATATTACTTATTTAGTTGTAAATAAAATAAATTTGCGCGATAAATTTATAGACAAAAATTCAATTCTATTTGATCTATAATTTTTTCGTTGCAATACTTCTTAACATGAATTCATAGGTGTTTGTATACAGTATGTACATAATAAAATTTTGTATCAATTTGATTTGGTTATAATTATTTTTACAGTGGATCTCATGAGTTGTTTTATATATCTGAGGGATGAATTTCAATTAAATTGACACTCAATTTAACCAATTGATTATCCCTCAAGTGAAGGTCGGTTTCGCGTCTATTATCGAGTTTCGTTTCGAGTAGTAAGACATGATTCTCTTGAAACAAAAGAGTGTTGTGTTATATATTCTGCCACCACCTACGGCTCCAGAACCACCCTCGCCATGGTCGAGTATTCTCTGGGGAGATGATCGACAACGTCGTACTCGAGTGGCTCGGGGAAATCACGTGATGCAGTTGCATAACAAAGTTGTTGCAAAAGTAAGACCCGTTACAGTTATAAAAGTAATTACTCCTCGTCCAGGTAAAATATCATGCCCCTGATTCATGAAAATACAGTGAAACTTCGATAATACGAACTGCTTCAGGACCGAAAAAAACTTCGTATTATCGAAATTAATAATATAAGCGCCCAAATACGTTTGTAATACGTTCCATGGAACATGTTATGAATTTCCCTTGAAGGCGAAACTTTGTGCGAATGAGGGTTGTATGAAATTTTTTTTCCAGTGCATATTAAATGCCCAAAAAGCGTATCTGAGCGTAAAAATTTGGATAGGGTAAAAGCATCAGGAAAAGTGAAAAATATGATTATTTGTATTTTATTATTAAATTAATGCCTCTTCTTGATCCTCTTCATCATTCTCGTCATCAGATTGCAAAGGTTCTTGTCCGTTTAAACTATCCAATATCTCACTGTCTGTGGTTTCTGTCGCAGTTATTAAATTAGTGTCCATATCAACAAAATCATAAAAGTTTACATCTGTGAATCATGATCTCCTTTGTAGATCAAGTTCACTCTTTGAAAATACTATCCGCAGAATGTTCGTCCTCTTCTTGTGACATTAGTCCAAGCTTTGTTTAAGTCGAAAGTGACATCCATCAAATTCAAATCATGTACCCCTCTTTTCACATCCGCAGCCTTGAGCAATCTTCTTTTAATTCTCTTTCAGTAATTAACTTTAAGATTCTTGATCGTTCCTTGATCCATTGGTTACAATTTCGCAGTGGAATTCGGTGGTAAGTAAACCTCTTACACGGATTTTAGTCTACATCAAGACTTTTAGATGAGACTGACACTTATCCACAAATAGAACTTTCCGATTGTCTTTTTGCAATTTACGATCAATTTTATGAAGCCAGTTTTCATTTGAATACATGCGAGTGAGAACTGCATAAGTTGGAATCTCGAATATGTTATTTGAAGTGTAACAAAGTGCCGACTATGTATGGTCCTTATGCAGTTTTCATTCTCATGGCTTTGTATATTAAACTGGTCATCCACGATTTTGGATTGTTCTTGTAAAACACACGTAAAGACTTGACTATTAAAATATCTTGGATTCTTTGATTTGACTATTACCAATAACTTTAGTTTTTCTTAACTAGACATATTAGCGCAGACTATAGCAGTGACACAATCTTTGCTCTTCTTTCCACTATGACAAGTGGTTACATGCATTCGCCTAGGTTACTGTCGAATTATCGAAAAATAATACCATGGGAAACGTCGAGTTTCAACCGGGGCTGAAAAAAAAGTTCGAATTATCGAAAATTCGTATTATAGAGGCTCTTATTATCGAAGTTTCACTGTAAAACAAATTTAATGACTGTTTGATTTAAGGCGTTGATTTAAAGCTCTCGAAAACCGTTAAAACACGTTTTCCAAAAGCAACCCCTTGCACTCAAAAACAACCCTTAATACAAATTATGCACAAATGGTGAATCTGTCTATATCATAATTAAAGGCTCATTTAAGGCTCATGATGCCCTCTTGAAAAATTCAATTCCCCTGCTTTAACGAAAAAAAAAAAAAACTTAACGTTAAGTTGACGGAACCACACGTGAAAATAATATTGCCTCGAGTTCTGACCTATCAGATAATTAAGAGCTTATTTAAGGCTCTGCAAAACCGTAAAAACGCATTTTCCAAAAGCAACCCCTTACACTCAAAAACAACCCTTAATACAAATTATGCACAAATTGTAAATCTGTCCATATCATAATTGAAGGATCATTTAAGGCTCATATAATGCCATCTTGAAAAGTTCAATTTCCCCAATTTTTTTTAACAGGTGGTTACGCTAGCTTAACGTTGAGCTAGCGTAACCACCGTTTTTTTTTTTTAAAGCAGGGGAATTGAATTTTTCAAGAGGGCATTATATGAGCATTTAATTATGATATGGACAGATTTACAATTTAGCATAATTTGTATTAAGGGTTGTTTTTGAGTCTTAGGGGTTACTTTTGGAAAATGTGTTTTTGTGGTTTCGGAGAGCTTTAAATGAGCCCTTAATTATCTGCTAGGTCAGAACTCGATTCAATAATATTTTCACGTGTGGTTCCGTCAGCTTAACGTTAAGCTTGCGTATTCTTCGTTAAAAAAAAAAAACGGGGCATTGATTTTTTTAATAGGACATTTAATGTGCCTCAAATGAGCCCTTAATTATCTGATAGGTCAGGACTCGATTGAATATTATTTTTACGTGTGGTTCCGTCAGCTTAACGTTAAGCCAGCGTAACCCACGTTTTTTAAATAGTGGAGCATAAAATTTGACAATAGGGCATTAAATTAGCCTTAAATGAGCCCTTAATTAATGAATAGGTTTTAACTAGATTCAAGCATGTGGTTACGTCTGCTTAACATACCTCATTTTTCATACTTATTTTTCTCTTTTTCATTAGCTTTTATTAGTACATAGTACGGACGGTCCACTCGAACGTCAAAAAGAGTCGAACTGATCATCACAGAGGCCAGAATTGATCATTATAAAGGGTCGAATCGCTCATCTATAGGGGTCGATTTGATCACCTCAGATTGTCGACTTGATCTCCTCGGACAGTCCACCTGGCCATCTTAGGGAGTCGATTTGATTATCCTGCATCTTCTGTATTTGTTGTCCTTTTCCTTCTTATTCCAGTCTCTCTCTTATAAGAAACCGGAAATTATAAAATTAAGTGAAACCTATAAACCTGAAAATTGATATAAAATACATAAATTCTGAAAGCATTTTTTTTCTTTGTGGATAGCGAGGTGTATGAGACATAATTTGACACGCAAAAACAGTGCACATTGACAAAATACTTAGGACACGAAAGGCTAAGGATGCTGTGCGACGTCAATGTACTGCACTGAATTGTAAGATACCAAATATTTCAGTGAATTTAGAAAATAATACCCCATATCTCGTTACTTTCTGCACCGTGTACAAATGCTGAAATTTTTGGCACGTTTTCAGTTTGAAACGATACGGTGACAACAAATTGATAGCTAAGCGTCCAGTTACGTCTTTATCCTTAACCCCTTGCAAGCATAAAATTTTACATCAAAAATACAAAAAAAAAAAAAAATCAACTTAATTCACTTTCCATCATATTCTTTCTTATGCACTTCATTCTCCACGCATGTTCGAAATATCCAAAAGCAGTTTAAATTTGTTAAAAATATGTTTAAGTTCAATAAATAGCAAATGTGATGCTGAATGGCTCAATAAAATTCACGCACTTCGAAAACGCTCTTGACCACGGTGCTCCCAACCATGATCCAACCCACCATGCTCCCAACTCTTGTATCCTTTCCACTGCATGCATCGCATCGACAACTGGATTGGTTATGGTTTGGTTCGTATATTTCAAATAAATAAATGTGAAAAGGAATTTATCGTGAATATAGATTTACAATAATTCCTAATATTTGTATGCACTTCACATTTATTATTTGTTGTGAAGATTTGACTTATACATTTAATCATTTTGAATAAACACGCTAACGGTAACTAATCAGGTTGGCCCTCCGCGACTAGTCATTTGCTCTTTCGTTGATGTTCAAAATGAGTGAAAATAGAATGATCGTATTGAGCATGCCAAAGGAACACCTTGGTAATCCCTGATAGTGAGTCTGACATTCTTATAACAGTTATACTGGCCATAAAATAAGCGTCTCTCTCATTATGTAGAAAAAATTCTAAAAGGCTTTTTAGATCATCTAGAAGATAGGGCTGGCTCTGTGAATTTTGACCCTTTAGCTTTGACCATCCATTTTTCTCCGTGTATGTAAGTGGTACCATTCACACTACCAAGCCTAATTTGCTGCATAGTTGGGCTTAATTCAGCTAATTCACTCAACCATAGAGCTATTTGCGAATTTTGAGTCTTCAAAGCATTTGTGTTTACTTAGCAGTGACGATCTGCTACAACTGTAGAAGTGATTTCTATCAAGAAAGGTCTAATGCTTTGTAGAGCCCATGCAAAAGCCATTGATTTGAGCCTACTAAAATGATACTTTTCTTCGACTTTAATATTTCTTCTACTAGCCTCATAAATCACATAAAACAGGCTACTTCCCTCCTCTGCTTGTGATAAAATTGCCCCTATACACTTAATCAAAGCATCTGTTTGAAGTTCTATTTAAAAAGCTTTAGGGTTGTATACGCTCAAGCCCGGTTTTTTTACAAGTTTATTTTTCAGTTATAAAAAGGCTTTATCGAACTCTTTAGTCCACTTGAACTCAACAGTCTCTTTTAAAAAATTTGTAATTGGTAACGCTATATCCGCAAATGCCGGTATGAAGCGATTAAAGAAACTAGCGAGACCCATAAATCGCCTAACATCATGTTTTGATTCAGGACGCGGGAACTCTTCGATAGCTTTAGACTTTTTTTCTCCCGGATGAATTGCTCCCACATTTGTTACATAACCTAAATATTCTATTTTTTCATTCCAAATCTACACTTTTCTAGGTTTAAAGTTGAGGAAGCGTCTTTTAACAAAGATACAATAAATTAAAAAATTTCCATAACTATTCTCATGATTAAGTAAAAATGCTTGTGTCATAAAAGGAAGTGAAAGCAATCGCTTTTCTTCTCGCAATGACAATCTCTGGATCCATAAGTTTTGCAGAATATTTCGGGGCACCCGCCAACCGGAAAATTGCTAGTTCAAACATTCCAGTTTGAGTCTCAGTTATAAAAGCAAAGTAATCTTTCGAATCATTAGTTAACGGTACTTGTAAATATCCCCACGACAAATTTAAGGTTATAAAATATTTAGCACCATTTAAATTTTCAAGCTTATCATTAAAATTCGGAATTAGAAAATTATTGGTTTTGTTACTACAGTTAGTTTTCTCTAATCCACTACTATTTGAGGTGTGACATCTTTTTTTCTATTCAAAGACGTTGGACTTGAATATTCTAAATTAGTTTCTGTAACAATCTCTTTTTGCTTGTATTCATTAACAATATTATTCATAAAGCTTATCCATCATTTGCGTTTAATCTATGCGGGTTCGATTGTACCGGCTGCGAATGTTGTTTCACTCAAATTTTCATTTCAAGCTTATTTCTTCGCCCAAGCTTGTCAACATTTTTGCGCAATAAATTCTTGATTTTCGTTTGAAATGTTTACAATTTCCTGTTTTGGTTAACCAAAACTCTCTCAATAAATCAATTTTTAACAAAGAAGAATAATTTTCTACCAAAAACCCTATTTGTCCTTACTAACCCTCTCCTCCTTTCCCCTTACTTTCTCTCACGTCCTTTACTTCCCTTTGTCCTGACTTTCACAACACTCATGCCCCTTCACCCCATATTACTTAGTTTCCCTACTTTATCTCCTTCATCTCCTCTATTTTCCCACGCTTTCCCTATTTTACCTTCTCTAATTTCTTCTTACTTCCATCACTTCACCCACCCTTATTTTCCCTCATTTCGTATACTTACCCACCCCTTATTTCTCCCTAATTCTCCCACTTCCGCTCTTCTTATTTCCCCTTTTATGAAAAAAGTACGACAAATGGAAACTCGACGAAACTATAATGGTTTTTGCCTTACGAAACCGTAAAGACACAAGAGAATTTTCCTTGCAGGCATTTTTCTAATGGTCAATGTTTAAATTTTGTTCACGTCAAAATTAAAAAAAGATTGTAAATCTGGCCACATAAATGTATTTTTCTAGTAGGTAAAGATTACTCTGAAAAATGGGTAAAGATTACATATAGTTTTTTTTGTGCACGCCCATATAAAAAATTAATAATTCATTAAACTTGGAAGATTTCTCTTGCCTTTTTACAGAATCAGGCGGAACATTATCAGGAGGCTACGCGGGAAGATCCAATTCTTTAAATATTCGAACTTTTACACCGCGAGTAAGAAATACATATGGTCAGTATTTTTATCCAAATCACTGATGTAATTATCCAAATCGTGACATCCCGCGTGAAAATAAGCTGCATGGCTCAAGACTTGGTCATAGCTAGGATAAGGCTTCGATAAAGAATGGGTCAAGGATGGCTAAAGCTTGCGAGCCATCGTTAAGCCACTCTAAACTTGAGAACATATTTTAACACTTCCAGCTGTCTCTGCTGATGTGTGGCTGAAATTAATATAACATTATGACAAGTTTCAAATTTTCTAGTAATTATTTTTGTGTGTCGGGTAAAAGTTGGGTGTTTTTTAAACAAAAAAATTTAATTTTGCAGAAGTCCAGCAGGAATCTGTTAAGGGTCGAGCGCGAAACTCTCGGGACATCTTATCCGTGCACTAGGTGTATGAAATCATCTTTTTTGAGGAACAGAGATATGCAAAACCCGGAAATGGACCATTATTTTTAGGTCCGGATCCAGCAGTTTGCATTAACAGACCTGATCTGAAAATTTCTGTTCGCGTCTCTCAGGTACCCAATCCGGTAGTATTCTGATCGGGTCTCTATTCGACACGTCCGAGAATCTTCGGATCGGATCTGTCCATTACTATCGATAACACTCCCCGAACTTTGTCAAATTTAAGATTTCAGGGGTATGTGAAGTTATTTGCATTTGGTTTAGCATTTTCGGCTGAGCAGTAGACTTGAAATTTATGGTTGCGCACTAAATTCATGTCGCACTTCCAAATGCGTGGTAGATTTATGTAGCATTGGTGGCTTTACACTTCCGGATGTGTATTAACCTTATGTGGCATTTGCAGTTGCGCAATATAGCTATGACGCACTTGCAGCTGCGCAGTAAAATTCTATGGCATTGATAGTTGCGCATCAAAGCTGTGTCGCACTTTCGGACGCGCAGTAGACTTATGTAGTATTAGTAGTTGGCAGCCAGTATTATGTAGCACTTTCGGCTGCGCATTAGAAGTAACTAAGTGCGACGTACCTTTACTGCTTAGTCTAAAGTATCATAAAATTGTACTGCACATTAATTAACCCTAAATCAGTCTACTGCGCATCCCAAAGCGCGACACAACTTTAATGCGCAACCAATCATGTCACAGAAGTTTACTGCGCAGCTGGAAGAGCGACATAACTCTAGTATGCAATCATAAATGCTATATCACATACTTCTACGGCACTATGAGAAGAGCCGCTCAAGTCTACTAAGCATCTGGAAATGCGAAATAAATCTAGAACTCGACCACAATTACCAAACAAATCTATTGCGCACCCAGTTTTGTTACATAACTCTAATGCGCAACTTGATATACCACCTACTTCTACTGCGCATACAAAAGTGCGACATAATACAACTAGGCAACTACCAATGCCACATAATTCTACTGCACATCCGGAAGTGCGTCGCAACTCTGGTGGGCAACCATTCATGCCACAGAAGTTTACTGCGTAGCTGTAAGTGCGTCATAACGCTATTGCGCAACCGCAAATGTCACATAAGGCTAAAAAGCATCCGAAAGTGCAACGTAACATTAGTACCCAACCACGCATGCCAGAAAAGTCTACTGCGCAGCTAGTAGTGCTATATAACTCTAGTGCGCAATTAAATATACCAAATACTTCTGCTGCGTAGCCTGAAGTTCTTTTAAGTCTCTTGAATCCTGCAAAATTCCCTCGATTTTTTCAACTTCACATGTAATCTTTCAAATTATTATAAAGATTTTAAAGAACTCTTTTAAAATATTTAGGATGTAACTTGGTTTATTTTTAATTTCTTAAATTTTTTCCAAAACATGAGATTCTTTTAAATTACTTCCAAATTCAGCAACTTTGGTCTACGCACAGTGGGCCCGAATCGTAAAAAGCTGACCAAAAGTCAAAAAAAAATTTTTCACCTGTCGATTTTCGTTAATTGGCATCCTTTAAGTGATGATTTTATCATTGATTTTACATATTCAATTAACAATTATAATTGTGTTGATCAATGATTATTAACAATCATCTTAAATTACGTTTTTTTAAATTCATCCGCTATTTTGAATCCGCTATTTTGTTTATCTTCCTTAAACCACTTTAAAAAAAAATAAAAATCTATTTCGCATACTCGTCCGCCATATTGGATACGCTATTTTGTTTTTGGATTTTTCGTCATTGGATTCGTAATCAGCGACCCCAAAAACACGTGAGTAACAGAATTCAGCCTATTGCATAAAGATTTTATACACGTCTCTTTTTAATTCTTTTTAATTTCTTTTAAAAAATTTTTGAATTCATTTGAAATCTTTTGAAATTTTTAATACTTTTTTATTTTTTTTGAAATCCTTAGAATTCAGATTGAATTATTTTAAATTCCTTCAAGTCTTTTGAATTCAGCAGAATTCTCTCGATTTCTTAGAATTTATTTGTAATCTTTTGAGTTTTTCAAAAGACCTTTGAATCTTCTTGAATAATTCAGGATTTAACTTGATTTATTTTTAATTTTATAAATTCTTCTAAAAACATGATTTTTTTTTAACTATTACCAAATTCCTCAACTTTGGTGGGCGGTGAACTACTACTAAATTAAGATGCACTTGTTTTTTTTTCTGCAGAATTCTAAGAATTAATTGAAGTGAATTGAAAAAATTATAAATAATTTTTAAGAAATGGAAAGAATTTTGCAGAATTCAAAAGTCTTTAAGTAATTCAGAATTATTTAACGTTTTTCTAAATATTTCAAGAAAATAAAAAAAACTTTAGAAGAATTCAAATGATTTCAAGTGAATTCAAAGATTTATACAGAATTCTGCAGAAAAAAATGTGTATATCCTAGTATAGTAGCAGTTTACCCGTCGACGAAAATTGCTGAATTTGGAAATAGTTGAAAGGAATTTCATATTTTGAGAAAAATTCGGAAAATTCGAAAATAAATAAGTTATATTCTGTATATTTCAAGAGAATTTTACACAATCTTCAAAAGGTTTTAAAAAATCACAAGTGGAGTCTAAGAAATAAAAAGAATGCTGCAGAATTCAAAAGACTTAAAGGAATTTGCAAATTCAGCCTGAATTAAAAAAATTATATATATAAAGAAATTATATTAAATGAATCATATTAATTAAATTATATAAATTATATTAAATAAATCAATTCAAAGAGTTCAACATAATTCTGTAGAATTTAAAGGACTGTAAGAAACTTCAAAATAATTTAACGTGTACTCTAAATATTTCACGAAAATTGAAAAACCTTAAAAAGAATTTATATGATTTTAAGTAATTGTAACCATCTATACCAAATTCTACAAAAAAAAAAACAGAAAAACGTGTGCATCATAATCCAGTAGTAGTTCACCGTCGACCAAAGGTAATGAATTGGGAAATAGTCAAAAAGAATTCCATGCTTTCAGAAGAATTAAAAAAATTCAAAACATCTTATTGAATTCTACACAAATTAGGGATGGTCACTAATTATTTGCAATAATGTACGAATTGTTATTATCTAGGTTCACTTAAATCATTTGTGCTAGGCTCATCAAATTTCGAATAACATAGCCTACATTTCCATTTTTTCCATGCTCCGAATTTCGGTGAGCTGAAGTCTTATCTCAAACATGTTTAAATTATATAGTTGATTTTTTTGCAAAATTATTTCACAGTGCGATAAGATCTGAGTCCATCCGATTTAAATAGACAAACACATTCGTGATCGAATTTTTTTTCGAATGCTTGAATACTTTTTCGAATGCTCAGGTTTCTTCTAAGCCCAAAGATCTGGCTGAACTAGTAAAGCCAGCAATACGTAAAAGACTAATATCAGTAACTTTACCCGTTCTTGACGATCCACAATCCATACGATATATTAGTTTCAGAAGTTCCTTCACAAATTAAAGGAAAGGGTGGAGGGAGTAAAATT
>JAUELO010000334.1:947586-961023 GCA_032357855.1 Amphibolips quercusostensackenii
CCTTCCTTTCTTTGTCACAGCTTATCACGCAGGGTTGAATCTCTAAGGTTTGAGATTTTATCGTCTGTGTACGCGATCATTTAGAAATGTAACTTCTGTGCACGTGCAAATTTTGAGGTTCCTATCACGTCACATTCCGCAAGTCAATCTGCGGCAAGTCACATCTGTGGAATGTCACATTTGCGGCATGTCACATTTGCGGCATTTTCATCTGCGGCATGCCACAACTGCGGCATCTCTATCTAGCGGCTTGTCTCCTGCGCGGCATTTCTCACAGTAAAATTGACATTTTTGGTGCATCTCTTACCAGTGGAAAGGAGTTCGGAAGTATTATTTCTGTCGCTAGTCACAGGAGTGCTTTTTGTTTACCTTGGGACTTTCAAAAAGGGTAGGAGGTCGACCAACATCATTTTTATGGATAGTCACAGGGGTGTCTTCTTGCCTCTGACGATACGTGGGAAAAAAGTAGGAAGTGTGTCCACTATTATGTCTATATGCAGTCACAAGGGTGCTCATTGGTAAGAGATGCCGCGAAATATCAAATTCACTGTGAGAAATGCTGCGTGCGAGACAAGCCGATAGATAGAAATGCCACAGTTGTGACATGCCGCGGACGTGACTTGCCGCAGAGAAACTTGCTTCATGTGAGATGATAGGGGTCCCAAATTTTGTAGTGTAACATATGTGCATGTCTGAATTTCATCGTGCATAGTTTGTGGGGTACCATACGTAGACATATAAATTTTATTGTGCGCAGTTAGAAATTCTCTATCAGAGCACTTGCATAATTAAACGTATACTGTTAGTGCACGCGCACAGTTTAGAGTGCATTATCGGGGCAAGTCTAAATTTCATCTTGCTTAACCGGAAGTGTACTATCTGTGCACGTGCACAGATAGAAACGAAACATATGTGCTCGTCGAAATTTCGAAGTGTACAGTGAGGAGCCTACCGTGCATAGTTCAGTAGGTACGATTTGTGCACGTACACTGTTAGAAAAGCACCGTCTATGCACGTTTCAATTACATTGTTGACAGTTGGGATTATACTATCTGTACATGTTCACATTTGAGATAGTACCGTCACTTTAAAATTTCTACGTGCAGATTCTGGACTATACCAATTTTTATTGTTGAGAAGCCTAAAAATATTTCAAAAGAACATATATTATATTATTGAACTCACCAACAAAAATAATCACCAAGTATAAGACCAGGATATGAACGATCCTCATCTCATCCAATTAGAGTGAAAACTGTAGTTAACGGTATATCTCATCTGTATTCTGTTTCTTGATAAGAGTAAGAATATGTTATTTCATGAGTTGAATAGCACTTAGGCTTATCTTTCTAAGCGTATATTTAACATTTAGAGATTGTACTGCTATTTCATTAGTTAGCTTTGAAAAGAAAAATTATTTACTAAGTTCTAGAATTCAAAGACCCCACTAATTTAGTTTTTCCTAAAACATTCTGACAGACGTACTATTAAAGCTCGTAAATTGTGAAATATAAAATAAAAATTTTTTAATTAATGGTGTGCCTACGCTGAGTAAGTAAGAAACAGTGGAATGGATCTAGTATTTGCTGTTTAAAGTAGTCCACAGCCTATTATTCATGATGGATTTGGACATTTATTTTAGAAATTATCTGCATTATATTTGTAAAAAAGCTATCAGAACTTATTTGAGATTTATTTTTGTGTATAATAATATGTAAATAAATACAAATAAATAACAAACCATTTGAAAAAGCTATACGAAAATTTTATTAAAAATTTTACTTAATAAACAATTTCTATAAACTAGTACTCCAGTGTTGAGAAAGTAGAAAATTTTTTGGTATAGAAACCCATAACTGGCTTGATTTTTCGTATTTCTGTTGAGACAATATTTTAGCAAGTTACACTATTAGTGAGTTTTTATTTAGTAATTCTGCTAAGGAGTAGTGTTTCTTTAAGAAAACAATGATAAGCATCTAATATGATTCCCTAACAATTATGACAGGTCTTTTTTCAAAGTACTTAAAAGAAATCGAATGTTTTGTTTTATGTTTGAGTTTACGAAAACAGAACGCTAGGTCAGAGGATATATTTGAGATAGTTTTGTTTCTATTTACTTTGTACGAAAATTGTGGGATTTGCTAATTTTTTAAATCGTGGACTAAATTAGATTTTATGATAAAAAATTTACAAGAAGCTTTCTTATTTTTAAAATGAGCTAGAGTCGTAGAAATTTATTAGTTACTTTGAATTATTAAATTAATAAAGTATTGTTATTGACTTAAGCTCATCGTTATGCGAAAGGGTCCACTTTAGTGCGGATGAGAAAACTTCTCCGAGGATAGCCATAAGGATGAGTTTCAGGAATTTTTTCGCTACTTTTAAATTAAAGACGTACACAATTTTGAAAACATATAAGGCCATTAAATACAAAAATGCTTCATCTAAGTAAAGATAATGTTAGATACGAATTTATTTTGAACTTCTGAGTACACACTCTTCTCAATTAGATTATTAGCTCAGCTGTAGGGAATCCTGCTTAACAACTACTATGCTGTAATTGTTTTCTATAGCGCGTCGTGGGCCTACTGGACATTCCTTAATTTCGTTTAAGGTCATATTCTCAATAGTGCCGCTATCAATATTTATTTTTGCTCGGAGCTTGACACCAAATATTCTATACAGTCCACTAAGAATACCATTAGTCTCTAATATTGCAAAAACGTCACCATAAGATGTTGTTAACACAATTTGTTCTGAAACTGGAAGGGGTACATGGACATTTTGTTTAAATATCTGTATAAGTGGTAATTCGAGAGGAAAAGTGTATCTTCGAAATTCAAGTTGACGGTACTGATTGAGTCGGGGAACAAGCCGAATAAGTCCAAGTTGTCCAAGTCCATATCCGAGAAATTTAAAATTAGGACTTTTAGCAAAAGGGGGCCTGGCAGAATAAGAACTGGCAGGGGTAGACATGGCAGGCGTAGACGTGACAAAAGACTTGGCAGAAGACCTAGCAGAATCAGACATTGCAGTATCAGTCCCGGCATCATCAGACCTAGCAAGAGAAGATCTGACAGAAAGAGACCACGCACGTGGAGATCTGGACCTGGCACGTAGACAAGGCTCGGACTGAGCTGGAGACTGAAGTATGCAAGAAGAAAAGGAAGCAGGTGGGCAACGACCGGGACGAGGAGTATTAGGCCTATCGCTGCTAGATTGTGCACCTAATTCTGCAAGAAGAGAAAGAGGATTATTTATTAAATAACATACTTGTAGGTTTGGATATCATGAATCATTTTTGTGGATACAATTTTAATGAAAACACTGCAAGTTTTATATAATTTTAATTCAGGTCTGTTTGAAGTCTACTTAACGCAATTTTAAACACTTATTTCACAACTTCCCTTCTTGGTAACTGTTGGCAGGTTAAAATCTGTGCAAGTGCGCATTTTGGGTAGTACCATCTGTGCAGGTCTGAATTTCATCATGCGTACTTGGAATCATACCATTTGTGCACCGTTACATTTTATTGTGTACAGATGAGACGATAATATCTGTGCACGTCCAAATCTAATTAGGCATATCTGAAAGGGTACCAACTGCGCCCGTCGAAATTCAAAGGTGCTCAGTTGTCTAGAATAAATTCAGATCAAGCTCGTACTTATTTTGAATTGAATGCCGAATAAATCGATGGATTTGTTATTTGCAGAAAAGCTAAAAATATTTTCAACTATATATTATATTGTTTTATATACCAATAGAATTAATCAGCAAGAATATCACCAAAGTATAAATGATCCTCATAGTTCCTAATAAGACAAAACTCTACAGTTAACTGTGCAACTAATGTGTATTCTGTTTCTTGATCAGAGGAGAAACTTGTTATCTCATGATTCGAATGACCTTCAGGCTTATCATGCTAACGTTAGAGCTAATAAAACAAGATTTTATTTGTATTTCAGAAATGAGCCTCACGGAACAAAAAATATTTACTAAGTTTGTTAGAACTAATGTTAGAATTTATATCATCTTTTGCGTTTTCAGGAAAGCCGCTTTCTACTGAAAATTTGTGCAGACTGGATTAAGTGGATACTAAAGTATGACCTCTGACCCTATTTTAGGGACTACGGTCACAAATTTATACAACAAAAAAATGCATACAGGTGTGAGGAAATTTAATCAAAAAATGACCTTTATAAACATTTTTGGTTAGTAAATACTGTTATAAGGATAAAACAAATAAATTTTAGTGAAAAAATATATTTTTTTAATAAAAAACTAATACACTAAATTATTTGTTTAAATGAATTGCTTATAATAGCAAAGTTAAGCGAATTAAATGAAATTACATATAGTTTAAATCTATCTTTAATGATTCCGATTAGCAAGAAGTTTATTCAAGTAATTTATTCTAACGTGAAAAAAAAATTTTTTGCACTAACACTAGTCTGAAAAATCAGAAAAAATAAAGAATCGCCGAGGGACAACAAAAATGTTGATTATTTTCTTATCAATTTTCTGTTTGCAATAGTTTTGTGGCAAAAAATACAACTGATGAAAATTGTATTTATTTTGTAGCTACTGTTCATTTAACATTTAATTAGACATTCATAAAAAAATTCAATTAAATTTCAATTCATCATACTTTTTGTATGACGGAAATTTTGATACATAATATTTCACAAACTAAAATTTTATTCTAGTTTCTAGAAAAATATCTTATTTTTACATTATCGTCTCAATCAGAAGGTTTTCTGGGAAATTTTTATGTGGAAATTGACTTTTGAGAATTTCACCAAATCTCGACCTCTCCGAAATCACTAGTGGAGAAAATGGATTTTGTTCTGGTTTTATCCATTGAAAATCTTTTTTTAAAAATTAAAAATTCTATTTTTTAGCGAAACTAGACGATATGTTAAAAAAATGTTAAGAAGAAAAATTGTCCAACTCGAAAATATAAACAGATTTTCTAAAAAAATTGTTTTTTATAAGACACTTATTTTCCGTTCGAATCGTTGAAAATGTTATTAAAAATAAAAAATTACATTATGTAGTCAAACTATAAAAGATACGAAAATTATAGATACATAATAATTGTTTGTCCAAAATACAAAAAATTAAATCAATAAAATTTACTTATTGAAAAAAGATCGAAAATTTGAAAATATGTATAAATTTAATTTAAGTTTATTAATTAGTATTCATTTATGAATTGGGAACACAGTGTTTAAGATGACCTCTTTGGAATTCCTGAATTAGTGAAGGAGATATGCTTTTTGAAATCATTGCAGGCGCAGTTCGATTCCTCATGGCAGTTATTCGCACACGGCTAATAGCGAATCAAAAAACAGCATTGATCTTCAGCTGGTTAAATATAATCACGTAATTGCAACAAACAAATGTTGAATAGTAAAGTTAAAATAATTTTAAAAAATAAAGCATATGATAGTAATTGTGAAGATGAACAATTCCAAATAGGATATATTCGTCTCTATTCAGAAAGTATTTGTATTTTTTTTTCTTCAATGAAAGGATTGGTCTCTCTCCATAAAATAATACTTCCACAGAGCGTCTGTTGTTTCAGAGCTTAGCTTCTGAACCTCCATTTGACTAATTTTTATAATAAAAATCCTCACGGTTAGTTTGAAAAATTAGTATGTGCGACTTGTGGGCGTAGGTAATTATAGACCTTTGCGTCACAAAATACACTATTAGAATATAAATACATATTTTGTAAAATATATTTTTAACTAACTCCATATGAATTCTAATGGACTGTCCAGAGTAGTCTACTGAGTACACATATTTTAAATTAAATTATAAGTTTAGCTATAGAGAATCTTGTTTTACAACTACTACAGTAAAACTACCATCTGTATAGCGGCAAGCGCCTACTGGGCAATGTTTAATTTTATCTGACGTCATGTTATCAACAGCTCCGTCTTTTATGTTTATTTTCGCCCGAGGCTTTTCACCACAAGTACTATACAATCTACTAAGAGTTTCATTAATCTCTAGTATCGCAAAAACGATGCCATTAGATGTTGTTAATACAATTTGTTCTCTGCTTCGCAGAGGCGTAAAGACCTTTTTTTTCAATCGCTGTAATAGTCGTGAATAGAAAGGCAAAGTGTGTCTTCGAAATTTAAGTCGATGGTTCTAATTGACATTAGGAATAAGCCGAATCAGTCTAAGTTATCCAAGTCCATATCCAAGTACCCGATAAGCAGGTCTTCTGTCAAGAACAGAACAGGTATGAGCAGACATGGCAAAAGCAGACCTGCCAGAAGCAGGCCTGGCAGAAGCAGGCCTAGCAACTGGAGATCTGGATCTAGCACGTGGACAAGGCTTGGGCTGTTCAGGATACCAAAAAAGATAATTTGTTAACAACACTTGAAGCCTCTTCTTCGTAAGGGTATTAGGTAGTGTTTTTGTTTGATGTTTGCTACATTAATGGCTTGATGTTTCCTACATTATCAACTAAAATCTCTTTACATAATTCATTAATAATTATGCTTACATGTACTATATGACAACTTATTTATATCTATGTAAGCCTACACAGCTTATTGGTTATACATTTAGGAGTGTAGCATCCGTGTACGTACACAGTTCAGGAGGGTACTATCCGTGGACGTCTAGATTTCATCATGCGCAGTTGGGAGTTTACCATCTGTGCACTTGCAGAAATAAGACGATAACACCTGTACTCATATAAATTTTAACATGCATAGTACTGTCTGTGCACATCTTAATTTCATCGTGTACAGTTGCAAGTTTACTATATTTACAAGTTCACAGTTGAGATAGTACCATCTGTCCACATCTGAGTTTTGACATGCAAGTTTTGGACTGCACCAATTGATATTTGCGAAAAGCCTACAATTATTTTTTAACTCTATATTATATTATTGTACTTACCAATAGAATTAATCACCAAGTGTAAGACCAAGATATGAACGAACCTCATATTTTTGAATAAGAATGAAAACTATAGTTAATTTTATATCAAGCGTGTATTCTGTTTTTAGATAAGAGTGAAAACTTGTTACGTCATCGATTTGATGGAACTCAGTCTTATCTCTTTTAGATTATATTTGATATTTGCAGATTGTGTTTGTGTTACATAAGCTAGCTTTAAAGAACAAAAATATTTTTGCGAATTCGGTTGAAACTAATGTCACAATTTATTTTATTTGAATTGATCATACTTTTTGTATATTTGACGATTTTCTTAATTCCTGCAATTATTTTTAAGTGAGAAATTTTTAAACTAAATTAGACCATTTTTAATTACCCACACAATGTTTTGCAAAATGAAATTTTATTTAAGTTTCTAGAGAAAAATCTCATTTTTTATTTGCAAATATTAAATAATTTACAGTGTTACATTTAGTTTCTCCAAGATAAAACAAGTGATAGAGAAGGTGCTTATGATTTTTTTCTTTAAGCTTGCTGAAGTGACAGGTGACTTATCCAAAATGCAGATACGACCACCGAATTTTGGACGCAGTACTCAGGTGGACCTCCTCTAAATTCCTAAATCAGTGAGTCAGGAGATTTGCTTTTTTTATATGGTGGCAAGCGCAATTCGATTTATTATGCCAGTTTTTCGCACAAGGCTGACAGCAAATTAAAAAAAAAACACTATGTATATTCCGCCACTGCTGATAGCACTTGTGCACTTTCGCATGTTTGGGTCTGAAGAATAAAATAAACTTTAATTTTTATCAAAGTAAAAATTTTAAATGTTCTCAAGATATAATTTCTATTTAGGAAATTCTTGCATCTTCTGCATTTCAATTCGAGCTATTTATAGAATTAAACTTCCTAAGCTCAGTTAAAAAAAATAAAATTTCCAATGCGTTCGCAAAGCTGATTATCGACTCGTGCGTCACATAATATACTATTATAATATTATCACATATTTTGTTAAGCATAATAATAATAAAAATGATAATTATTCTTTATTAGGTTGACGTCAAAAACCCCAGTGTATTTATAAAATATTAATAAAATTAAACACTTCAAGGGTCGAACAACAGCTCAAAACTGCTTTACAGCCTAACCCCATATATTTGCAACTTATTTCATATAAATTCAAATGAACTGTCCCTCAAAAGTTAAACACATAAATTTTGAACTCATTTGTATATTATTGTCAAGATCAGTAACTCCGTGATTTAAAAGTTTAAGAATAAAATTCTTATGCATACAATAAATACAGATCTTCTGAGTTGACATTTTTTTAAATTGTATTATTAGTTTAGTTGCAAAGAATCCTGCTTTTTTAATACTGTGCTAAAGCTGTTATCTATTTTGCGACGTGAGCCCACAGGGCATTCTTTAATTCTCTCTGAGAACCTGTTCTCAACAGTGCCGTTATTTATGTTTATTTTTGACCGGGGCTTCTTTGCACGGATACTATACAATCTACTAAGAACGGTAGTAGCAGACGGCGGTAGCAGACCTGACAAGAAGAGATGTGACAGGAGGAGACCAGGCAGAAGGAGACCTGGACCTTTTACGTAGGCAGGGCTCGGCCTCGGCAGGACACTCAGCTATTGGACGAGGAGTATCGCATTCTAAACTTGATTCTGAAAGAAAAAAATTAAGAATTAATTTTTTTCTAAATGATATACTCGTAAATTAAAATACCTTGAACTCCTTTTGTGATAATAATTCAAAATGGGACACTGCATATCGTATGTGATTTTAATTCGAGGCTGTTCAAAAACTACGTTACGCTATTTTTGACACTTTTCGACCTGCAAAGACCAATAGTCCAATAGTCAAATCTTCATGAAAGGTGTGTATCATATTTGGAAATTTATTTAAAATTGATCTTTTGTCTAAAACTCTTGATTAAGTGTACTTTACTAAAATCAAAATTTTTTTACTGTTAGTAACAACTGAAACTTTCTGCTAATAAGAGTCTTAAGCAGTTTTTTAGTCGACATAAAACGAAATACGCCAGGAGAGCCTATAACGTGTGGTGTACTAAATTTTAATGTGTCCTCTTATACTAGAGTCTAAAATATAATTTTTGATAAAAATATAATAGGCTGATATAATTATCTCAAAATAATAATATCAATGACGTGAAAAAAGAATAATTTAATTTTTTCACGTCTCTAATATCTCCCTATTAAATCTATATTAAATTTTTAATAGTTTTTTAATTATGAGAAATTATGGATGAGTAATATTCAGTATATTACACAACAAAAACGCATTTTTTATTTTTATAAATGCTGAAAGTTAGCCAAACAATAAAATTGTTAATTATGTTTATATTAGCAGTTAATAAATATTATCAATTTATATCAAAAATTGATCGCTAACTGTTCTTAACAATGATAATTGTTAATTGTTATCAAAAAGTTTTTCAAAATTTGGAAGCTGCTGATTTGCAGTTGATTGTTTCAAGACAACCAAGTTTATGAACAAAAAATGGTCGAATAGTGCATTTTTTAATTAGCGTTGATGCTATTAAATATATGTCTTAAATCGTTGCATTATGTTTTCTTCGTAATCAACTACTTTGTTTTCACGTAGAACTCCGCAGTATATAGTTTGTGCGAGGGTACGACCCGTGTACGTCTGAGTTTTTTTGTGCACAATTGAAAGTGTATCATATGTGCACGCGCACAATTTAAAGAGTACCATATGTGCAAGTCTAAATCTTATTGTGCACGGTTAGAAATGTACTATCTGTGCACTTGCACAATTAAAAATGTGACAGCTCTACTTTTTGAAATGTCATCGCGTACAGTTGGAAGGTTACAATCTATGCAAATGCACAGTAAGAATTATGCTATCTGTGCAGGTATGAATTTTATTATGCACATTTAAAATCGCACTATCTGTGCACGCCTACATTTAATCGTGCACAGATGAGACGGTAACATCTGTGCTCGTCTAAATATCATTGCACATATCTAAAAAGGTACCAACTGTGCGCGTCGAAATTCAGAGGTTCTCGGTTGTCTGAAATATATTCAGATAACGTTCGTACTAAATATGGGACGAAATTCCGAATTATTCGGAAAAATTTCTATTTGCGTAAGGTCTAAGAATATATATTATATTATTAACACTTACCAATAGAACTAATGACCAAGAATATCACCAAAGTATAAAAGATACTCATAGCTTCTAATTGAAGGAAAAAATATAGTTAACTGTAAATTAGTAAATTAGACTAGACAATGAGATTTCCTTTTTTTATAAACGGCTTGCCAGAATAACGGGTCTTTGGTAGTTCCCGGCCAAAGCAGGGGGTGCTGTGACGCAGTATATCCTGGTCCTTCTCGTCACATTTAAATTTTTCGCCAGCACCGGTGGTCTTGGTCTGTAAGTTTTCATATTGATGCACAGAAGGGGAGCCGCGTCACTTATCCCCAGAGCACTTACAAAAACCAAATAACATTTTTATTTATACGCTTTTTTCTGTTTCTTTTGTTTTGCGAGCACCACTAATTGTAAACCTGGCGTCATCTTCGATATGAATGTTTATAGTCGTGATCAGGGCAAGCATTAAAAGAGATGGAAGAACCTTTGACATTACACTCGGCCCACACGGTGGTAGGTCTAGTAACATCGGATTTCGTCAGACACGCCAATCAATAAACGTTAAAGGAGATTGCAGCTTCATGATCAGTTGAAATGTTCTCGAACCAACACCTCTAACACACGCGCGAATTAGTGCGATTTTGTACGGTGTCGAGCTGAGCTTAACTTAAGGTCACTATCTGTGAAAGATTTATATTAATAATGTTAATATAGCGTTCCAAAACCAACATAAAATTTTGAACGCTGCCTATTGGCTCACTGTGTAAATGGCGCGCCCTGCAGGCGCTATGATTAGTCACAGTTTCCTTGCGAACCTGACTTCTAATTTCGATTCTGGAGCAACTGCATCAAGGCGAAAAAACTTTCCATCTCTGTGTCTAGAGTGACAGGCCTTTTGAGGTTTTGTTTTGGGAACAAAATTTAGTTTCGCAAATATTCTTTTATTGGTTTATCGTTAAAGGATTCTACAAAAATAAACAACAATAATTATCCTCAAAAATGACGTGAAAGGTGCCCAGGACCACGTGTTCACAAAGAAAAGCTCGTTTTTTTTACTGCAGGTTGCGCTGGCGTCATTATTTTTCTTATTAGCTGTTAGCTGAAAAATTGCTAGAATTTCCGCTTTCCTGTATTATTGAAGAAACACTGCAATGTATGCAATTTTTGGTCTCGCCTAAATTTCTTTTGATTTTAATCATCTTTTTCACCCTTCCCTCCTAAATTTCTGTCTGTAGAAAACCTTTAGCTAAATGGCTTTATGGTCTTATCAACCTTAGATCTAGAAGTTGTCAAGAGGCTACGTTGCAAAAAGGTTGTCATTTCCGTGGCTGTCGCTTAAATAAATTTTGATCTTGGTCGAGGCTAAAATATGTCGTGGTCGGAGACCAAATCAGTCACAACATAATTACCATAAATTCCAGATGAATTGATATTAATTAACACTGAGTACCTTATCTTTCTCAGCTGGCTGTGAATTATCTGAGGGAATAGACGGTAGAAATCTATCACCTGAATCTGACAGGAGCTGACATCCAAGATAAGTGTGACATAGAGCGAATAAAAGATTCGTGGTTAAACAAACTTCGCGATGAAGACTTGATTTAAGCAGCCGAAAATCAAGAGCTACAGCTAGATTAAGTACAAAACAATTAACAAATATTTGGGGACTACTGTACTGTAGCGTTATCCAAAATTGACTGAATTTTCTAGATTACTACCAATATTGCCTTGATAGGACGAACCATAGTTTAACGTGGCTATGACTGCTAGAAACACTTTCCGATATTTTCTGTATTTGACAAATCGCATCTTGATCTTGCCTTAACTGTCTGGTAAATGCCAGAATATTGCTATTATTAACTTGATCATTCTTCATTCTTGCCCTAACTACTTGGATTATACTCCGTTTTCATATCCTTAATAATATTTACAAATTTAAAAAATTATATTTTTAATTGAAGCTTTGTTAATTTGTGAATTTTTAAATAGTTAAGACTGAAAAAATTTATATTTTTTTTATAATAATATCATAAAATTCTAAACAGTTGATTTTTTTTCGATTTAGTTAAACAAAATTATTTTAATCAAAAAGTAAGCTCTAACAATTATGCGTATATGTTCTTATTACCTGCAATTTCTTCATGGTGCCTTCTCACTGAACATTTTTCTATAAACCATATCTTTTTATTATTAAATTAGGAATTTTTAAATAATCTATAGTACTAATTTTAAGACCAGTTGGTGACCCGGTTGAGAATGTCTCAACAATTTCTTTAAATTTTAGTTAGGTTTATGATTTAATATTCATACAAATTTTATTTATTAAAATTAATACAGCAATACATAAGAAAAAATAGAAGAAAGTTGAGAAATCATGGCTCATAGATCAAAGGGTTTTGAATTTTTCATTTTTCTTTATTAAAAGTTTGGTAACTTGATGAATTTGGAATTTGTTCACTTTAATTTTAAATATATTAAGTTTAAAAAAAGTTCAGATGGCTTAATTTTGTAGAACGAGTGAAGTTTCATTTATAATAAGTCAAATATTATATTGTATCTCTTAATTTAGGATTCCTAATTATATTTTTTTTTTTCAAGTTATAGTAAGGTGTACTATCAAGTTAGCAAAAAATTGCATGCTAAATATCAATTGCTGAGTTTTCTTTTGAATTCCACAATATTAAATAAATGTTTAGTCACATAACTATTCACCATCTAAAAAATATATTAACTCTTGTTAAAATCTATAGAATAAAACATGGAGACGAATTAAATTAACGATTCACAATATAATAATCAACGAAAGTTATGTTATTGAAATTTATGTGTGAAAGGAACTCTGGTTTTTATATTAGTAATGTATAGTGTTCGCTGACAATAAACGGCTTATTTGCAGCCTAAACAAAGTAATTTTGATTTTACAAAATACTTCACTTTTGAATACACAAATGTTAGGTTATACATACATATTGAGCTGTCAAATATTTTTAGCTTGTTCAATATTACCACGTAATTGCAACGAATCAGTGTTGAATAGTGAGGTTAAAATGAGTTCAAAAAATTAAACACATTTTGTAAAATATATTTGCAATTTATTTTATATGAATTTCAAGAGGCTGTCCTGAGTAATTTACAGAGTTAGCATATTTCAAATTGAATTATTGGTTTAGCTGTAGAGAATACTGGTTAGCAACTACTATGCTAAAAGATCCATCTGGATAGCGGCATCGGCTTATTGGACATTCCTAAATTTCTTCTGAGGTCATTTTCTTAATATTGCCGTTTTATATTTTCATTTTTGCCCAAACCTGTCGTTTAAGGAGACCATACAACCCACTTAGAGTACCATTATTCTCCAAT
>JAUELO010000334.1:1107550-1117567 GCA_032357855.1 Amphibolips quercusostensackenii
ATTATTTATTCAAACTATATAACTAGATTTGTGGATTACTCAGAATTTCTTGAAATAATGTGGAAAACAGGTAAATTACCCTGGATTAGAACCGGATTATGATTAGATTACTACAAATGAGAACTATATTAAAAGTGGATTACTTCGAATTACTGTCGGACTACTTCTTATTACAGGTGTATTACTACGGGTCACAAGTCAATTACTTCAAATTCATTAAATTACTGAGGATTACAGGTAGATTACCCTGTATTATAACTGGATTAGTATTTATTTGAACTGAAATTCTGGATTATTTCAAATTGCTGGAATTTCCGTCGATAACAGATAGATTACCCTGGATTAGAACTGCATTACTACTTATTATAACTGGATTAAAAGTGGATTACTTCGAAGTATACATCAATTATTCAAAATTACTTGAAATACCTGAAATTACAAGTGGATTTCTCTGGATTTCTTGAATTACGTCGGACAACAGATGGGCTGCCACGGATAAAAACTGGATTACAAGTGGATTACGATGTATCACAAGTCGAATACTACATTGCAATCAGATTACTTGAAAATACTGATGGATTACTTCCGATCATAAGTAGATTACTAGAGGCTACAAGTGGACTACCTCAAATTGCTTAAACTAATATGGATTACGTGTGGAGTACCCTAAATTGGTACTAGATTACTTAAAATTACCCGTCGATTATTTAGAATTACTTTAAATACCTGGGATCACAGGTGGATTTTTCTGAATTACTTAAATTGCGTAGAATTGCGTGTGGACTATTGCGGATTAGAACTGAATTTCAAATGGATTACACTGGATTACGAATATAATACTTCATATTTCTTGATTTACCCCAAATTACCAATGGATGACCGTGGATTGTGATTGGATTTTTACATACAAGAACAATATTTCAAGCGGATTACTTCGAATTACAAGTGGATTACTTAAAATTAAACATCGATTATTCAGAATAACGTGAAATATCTGGCATTACAAGAAGATCTCTCTGAATTACCTGAATTACGACGGATTGCAGGTCAACCACCAATGATAAACACTAGATTACAAATGGATTACTATGGATTATTAATGTAATATTCTAATTTCTGGAATTACTGCTTATTGCAAGTGGATTACCACGGATTGTTATTGGAATAATACACACAAAAACTAAATTACAAGTGGATTACTTTAAATTATTGGTGGATTACTTCTGATTACAAGTAGATTACTACGGGTTACAAGTCGATTACTCCGAATCGTTCGAATTATTGCGAATTATAGGTAGATCACGTTGGATAAGGACATGGATTACTGCATATAAGAACTGGATTTTAAGTAGATAACTTTGAATTACCCGTCGATTATTCAGAATTCCTTGAAATACCTGGGATTACAAATGGATTTTTTTAAATTACTTGAATTGCGTCGGACTACAGATGGATTACGACGGATTAGAACTTAATTTAAAGTGGATTATGATAAATTATAGAACATTCAGAATTGCTTGATTAACGCTGAATTACCAATAGATCACTGCTGATTATAATTGGATTTCTGATTATAAGAACCACATTACAAGTGGATTACTTCCAATTACTGGTGCATTACTTCTAATTAGAAATAGATTAGTGAGGGTTGCAAGTGGACTACTCCAAATTGCTTAAATTACTGCAAATTACAGGTGGATTACCGTGTGGTATAACTGGATAAATATTTATTTGAACTGGATAACTGGATTACTCAAAATTGCTTCATTTACTGTGAATCACAAGCGGATTACCCTTTGTTATAACTGAATTTCTACATATTAGAACTGCATTATAAGTGGATTACTTCGCATTACATATCGATTATTCAGAATTACTTCAAATATCTGGGATTACAAAAGGATTTCTCTTAATTACATGAATTAAATCGGATTACAGGTGGAAAACCATTAATTAGAACTGGATAACAAGTGAATCACGATGGATTACAACTGGAATACATTGAGTTACTAAATTTACCCAGAATTACCCATGGATTATGTTGGATTATATTTAGAATATTTCGAATTACTTGATTTACTCTGAATTTTCAATGGATTATGTCGAATTTTAATTGGATTTCTACATATCAGAACTACATTACAAGTAGATTACCTTGAATTTCCAAACTTTTTAAAAAATTTGAAAAAATTTCAAAAAATTTCAAAATTTTAAATTATTTTAAAAATTTCAAAAATTTCAAATTTTTTTAAAAATTTCAAAAATTTTTAAGCTTTATTCAAATTTCCAAACATTTCAATAATTACAAAAATTTTCAAAATTTACAAAAATTTTCACAACTTTAATTAAATTTGAAACTCTCAAAAAATTTTCAATTATTAATATTCTAAAAATTTGTCAAAATTTTCAAAATTCTCAAGAATTTATAAAATTCTCATAATTTTCAAAAATTTTATCAATTAAAAATTTGCAAATTTTCATAAATTCTAAAAATTTTTTAATTTTCTGAAATTTCCAAAAAATTTTAATAATTTCCAAACTTTTTAAAAAATTTCAAAAAATTTTTAAATTTCTAATTTTATCAAAATTTCCAAAAATTTCAAATTTTTTTTAAATTTCTGAAAATTTCTAAAATTTTTAAACCGTTTCGAAATTTCTAAACATTTTAATGATTTCAATAATTTTCAAAGCTTCAAAAAATTTACAAAAATTTTTCCAACTTTCCGACAAAATTTAGAACTTCCAAAAAATTTCAAAATAATTATTATGTCAAAATTTTCAAAATTTTTTACCTTTTTCAAAATTTTTCAAAATTTAAAAAATTTTTTAAATTTTTCAAAATTTTTAAAATTTTTAAAATTTTTCAAAATTTTTAAAATTTTTAAAATTTTTTTAAATTTTCAAAATTTTTAAGAAAATATAAAATTTTTACTATTTTAAAAAATTTTATTTAATGAAAATTTTCAAAATTTCTAAAAATTTCAAACAATTTTCATTATTTATAAAATTTTCTAAAAATTTTAAGGATTTTCAAACTTATAAAAATATGGTGAAACTTTGGAAAAATAAAAAAATTTACACAATTCTTCAAAAAATTTACGTTTCTAAAAATTTTAATAATTTTATCAATTTTGACGCTTGAATTATTGAAAATAGAAATTATTATATTTATTAAACGTAATTTTTATAAAATGTATTTAAATACGCGGGTCCATATAAATAGGAGCATTAAATTTTCTTTATTAGAATTTGTGGTAATTGCTATGTATTCGTACACATTCTTACCAAGGATTAAAATTAAGAGTTTGATGCAAGTTCAAAACCTTCGAATCATTTCCTTTATACATCGAATTTTCAGAAAATATTTTTAAAAATCTCTAAATAATGTATTTTTATGTATAAGGAGAGGACCCTGAAATCCTTATTAAGTAACACGATAGTTTTCCTATAGATTTAGAAGTTTTAATGCTCTTGTATCTTAAAATTATACAATTTTGTATGTTAAGCTATTTCAACGCTTATTAAACATTTGATAAAAAAATTGTCATTCTTTAAGCTTTAGTTTTAACTCTTTTAAATTTTGTACATTCTTACACTACTGAAACCTTCTTTATTAACGATTCCACAAAAAGAAGGAGAGGACCAGGAATTCGGGGTCAGGTTACCTTCAGAGAAATACCAAACATTTACCACTGAAAAAGAGGAAACTGGATAGGTCGCCAATTGATTAAAGAGATTTAAGCTCACGTTGCGGAGTGGAAAGCTCGAGTGTTCCTCAGTAAATAAATGAAAACAAAAAACAAAACCAGCTAAAAGTAAAAACGTCCCGACTTGAAACTTTTTTTCCTCTCTACCGCACATTCGAAAAACCCCGCGGTCGTTCAATTTCGTACCGCGGGCACCGCGGTAATTGTGATCATGCTCGGCTGGCTCGTTTCGGAGAATTTAGTTTCTGGTTCGCGGTATGAAGGTCGTGAAACTGGTGAAGAGGGAGAGCAGGTGTTGGGGATGCGTTGCTTGTAGTAGTTCTGGGAGTTCTGATACTGGAGGTTTCGTATTGGTGGACGGTGTAAAAGGGATGGTGATCCCACGTGCAGCACTCCTATGCATAGAGAGGGCTCATGTTTCCCTAATGCCACCCGATAAATATTTAAGCATAACGTAATCGGTCGGATTATACTGAGCGCGCGAACCGTAACGCGCTTCGATGTCCTTTCGCGGCTCGGAAATGGTACCTTTCGTAATCCCCCACGAAGCCGCTTGACGATTATACCTATGATAACAGGATATAAGGCGCTACACAGTGCAGCAAATAGTGAGCACATACGATACTGCATACAAACTCAACCACTTTACATCCTCCCAATTATACCTTACACGTCGTATCTATAAAAGAAATTCAACCCGCCTATAACCTCTAAGGGTGTATTGAATTGCTAAGCATGCACTAAATTAAATATCCTTCATCTCAATATGCTCACAGTTTCACAGCCTTCATATCTGCAAAATATTTTCTCTATTGCAGTTCCAGATTTACCTTACCGACATTTACCGACATTTAAACAATAGCGAGGGCTTAGTTCGATGTTAAAAAAATCTACCTCTCCAATTAATAGTTTAATTTCTTAAGTACAGAATTAAGGGCTCAAGTCGTGCGACTTTTTCGACTTTTTTTACTTTTTGTAAAAATGCGACAAATCAACTTTTTCCCGATTTCTTTTAGAAGTTCGCTATACTTAGTTTAATTGAGAACATTAAAATTGAATAATCTTTTTTTAAAGCTCTTTAATTAAAAAATGTTTAATTAATAGCGTTTGAAATTGAAAAATTTCTAATTGCGTGAATCCGTATTCAAAGTTTTAATTTTTTCAAATTGCAAGCCTTGACAGTTGGACATTTTCAAGTCGAAAAAGTTTAATATCAATTAATTTAAAATTCAATTACAGACTTTACACTCTTTCCCCTATATCGCTTTTTCCCCTGTTTTCAAGAAACTGATATAACTGATAATAGAACCTAATATGAAAATCCAACTATTTTTGGTTAAAATTTCATACTTTTCACTTAAAAATTCGTTATTTGGTTGAAAGTTAATTATTTTATTGAAAATTCAACTACATTTGAAGAAGTCATTTTTTTGGTCAAGATTTAACTGTTTTGTTGAAACCTTTTTGGATAGAAAACTCAACTATTTGGTTCCGAATTCATCTATTTTGTTGAAAATTTGTCTCTTTTGATTAAAAGAACAATGCTTGGTTGTAAATGCAACTGTCGTTTTGAAAATTATTTTTTGTTGTTGAAAATTAAACTTTTTGATTAAAAATTCATCTTTTTCAGTTGAAAACGATATATTTGTTAAAAATTCAACTTTTTAGGTTGATAATTCAACTATCTTTTAAAAAATTCGTCCTTTTGAATTGGAAATTCAATTATTATTTGGTTGCAAATGCAACTGTTTTTGCTTCAAGTTCAATCTCTTTTATTTGAAAATTCCACCATTTGGTTAAAAATTCAATTATTTTATTTTAAAGTAACCTCTTTGGTGAAAAATTCAACTGTTTTGTTGATCATTCATCTTTTTGGATCGAAAATTGATCCTCATGGAATAAAAATTAATCTTTTACGATTAAGAAGTCATGTCCTCAACTATTTAAATGTAAATGCAACTGCTAGGTTGAATTCACTCCTTTGCTAAAAATTCATCTTTGTGTTGAAGCTGTGCCTCTTTTGGTTGAAAATTCAACTATTTTATAAAAAATTCAATATATTTTATCTTAAAATATTAGACATTTAAAGCGTTTCATATTGAATTTATTATTGCATTAATATGTATTGTGAGAATGAAAAAAAAAAATTAATATTCAAAGTATACAACCTCAAATTTGAAGCCTTCATTGTTGAGTAATTTTATGTTTAAAATGTTCAAAATAAATATTCCTGAAGTGTTAAATCAGACAAAATATTAACATGTCTTATTTGAGAATAATTTGAGAATAATTTGATTGTGCGAAGAATATTCAAAAATCAATGAGAATGATCTACTCAATATTCCTTAATGAATAAATTTATTATTTCAACCATTCAGTATCTGATACTGGTTTTTTTATTATCTTTAAAAATTTAATGCGACTTTTTTAGAAATTCCATGTGTCTAATGCAATTTTGAAAAGCCTTCTAGTCGATTCGAGCCTTAAGAATTCTATCATGTTCATTTATATTCCGTTCTTTCTGGAAGGAATGCCTTTGTTTACCAAAAATTAATTTAAAAAATCTCATTTTATTACTTTTATTCAGGAAATTGTCTTTATATTGTAAAACATTGTTTCCGTCAAACGTGAACGAACTCATATTTTTCTTTAAGTATCTCATCGGAACATCTCATCTCTAAAATTAAATGTTTGAAAATAAAAAAAATTTTCCAACCAAAAAAAGGACGATTTAATATACATATAAGAAACATTTTCGATGTAGTGTCTCAATAAAATGTTAAATCTACATCTACTTTAGTAATACAACCATTTAGAACTAAAATTTTCTGCAACTTTTTAAATATTTATATTGAATTTTCAACCAATATTAGTTTTGAGAATAAAATAATGAAATACTCCTGAGACATTTTTCAACCTGCCCATATAAATAGGGGACACCATCAACCTAAATCATGCCGCCCACGAGAAAATCCGGGTCATTGACAGCACAGTTCATCTGGTATAAAGAGATCTAAAGGAAAATGATATATTTATGGAAGCTTTTATGATCAATTTAATAAAGAGCAATTTGTACTAACGTCAACATTTCATCAAAAAGCGGATCATACTGTTTTATAAGTTCGAGGGCGAGGATTCTTGTAGAATCATTTCGTGGACTTTGGAGTAGATGCGTAGAGGGTTATTTACATGTATGTAATTGTAGGCATGTATGGAATGAATTCGTGCAAAGCGACAGAAGGTACAAAGCGGTTAGCCAATTTTACGCTCGCCCAGTTACAAAAACCATTCACGCTTAAATGCTCTCGCATTCCCTAAAGTCCCATACCGAACCATGTCTGTAATACCTCTTGACCACTGGACCACCTCCATCCTCTTGCTTTAGCCCTCATATCCCAGGGGCCACCCGGGACACCTACGGTCGAATCAGAAACTAGTGTTTATGGAATTAACGCTACATTTTCCTTCTATCCTACTTTACATAATAGTATTTTGCTCTTCGATTTTTCGAAATTGGATTCCTATAAGGCTTTTTTAAATGTAATGTTTGCATTTTAAAGGTTTTTTTTCTATTTAATTAAGGTAAATCTGTTGTGAATCTATTTCATTTGTAAATATAATTCTTTTTTTTTATAGATAACTATCCAACAAACCCGCGCACTATGCGCTCGATTATTGTGTTTTTTCTTGTTTCTTTCGAATAAGTATTTGTTTATCTTAAAATGCTTATGCCTTAGTATTTAGTGAGGGTAATGCTCTGATGTTTTTGAAAGTTCATAATATCCTGTAGATATAATAATAATTTCAAATAATAAAAAAAAATTCAAAACTTAAAAAATCTATAATGACTTAAAAAATAATGTACGCCCTTTATATCCTATGGTTTTTATCTCTTAGAATATTTTTCAATTCTTAGAAATCTTCCGAAATTGTGGTCTCTAGAGATCTTTTGAAATCCCTTGTAATCTTTTAAAACCACTTAGAATTACTTAACAAACACTTAACAAACCCTTAGAATCTTCCTATTTTGAAAAACTTTAAAAATCGCTCAAACCTCAATTAATACTTTTCAATTTCTAAAATTTCTTGTAAATCGATTGAAACCTTTAAAAGTTTTGTGATATGCTCTAAAATATTTTTAAACACATTGAAAACGCTTTAAATATTTTGAAATCTCTTAAAATCTGTTGAAATATTCAATCGATCAAAATTCACAGATATTCTGTAAAAGTCTTGAAAATCTTTTACAATTCTTCACAGTCTCTAGAAATAATTAGATATCTTTGAAATTTTTTCAAATCCAATCAATCCGTTTTCTTTTATTTCTTAAATTGATCTTAAATTCCTTCAAATTCTTGCAATCTCTTGAAATCTCTAAAAATCCCTCTAAAGAGTTAGAAATCCCTTAAAATCGCATAACGTTATTCATAATCTCTTAAATTGTTTTTGAAATTCTTCGCAATCTCCTGAAATTTATTAAAATCGCTTAAAATGATTAAAAACTCCTTGAAATATTTCGAAAAACTTTGTAGACGTTGAAGTGTTTGTAAACTTTTTAAACCCGAAAGATATCTTCTAAAATCTTTATAAATATTTGAAATCTTGATATCTAGTGTACACTTAAAATTTCAATGATCAAACTGTTGAAATTACTTTAAATCCTTCGATCATATTGGAATAATTTAATATATTTTCCAATTGCTAAAAATCCTATAAAATTCCTTAAATTGTATGGAAATTTCTTGAAAAATGTGACATCTTTTGAAACCACTTGATATCTTCAGTCTTCTAAAATTAGTTGAAATCTATAAAAAAAACCTCTGAAATCTTTTTAAATCCTTCCATAGGCCACGAAATCTCACATCATTGTTCCAAACGCCTTGAAATATTTTGGAATTTTTCGAAAATATCTCAAACCTTTTAAGACAATCTGAAATTCCTCAAAATTCTTTAAAATCTATTGAAACCTTTACAATTTTTGTGAAATCTTTACAATATTTTAAAGTTCTTTACTGTCTTTAGAAATTATTTAAAATCGCTTTAAATATTTTAAAATCTTTTAAAATGCCATAACATTTTGTAGTTTTAAAATTGGTCTAAAATCCGCAAAAATTCTTTCCTATTCCTCGAAATTTCTTAAAATCTGTTGTAATTACTTAAAATCATTCGATTTTTTCCCTTGAAGTATTTTGAAATACTTCGGAAACGTTAATATTTTTCAATACTTTTCAAAACCCAAAGTAATATGCTGAAGTGTTTTAAAATTGTATGCTATCTTTAGAAATATGTGAAATTTTTGTATATGGTGTTCAATCAATATTCGAATGATCAGCCCTCATCATTTAAAATTGAGATCAGTCAAAAAGTTAATTCATTGCAAGGAAGTATTACATGCAAGTGTCGAAAAACCATTTTATTTTTTTCAACTGGAAATCTCGTGTTTGTCAAATAGAGTACCTTGCATATTAAAAATTACAACATGGAAAAGAGGTTGGAGCGCAATAGGGTAAAATATGAAAGTATTAAATGTGCAGGTGTGGCATGACGAATAAAGTTTTGGTCAGGAGGTCCGCGCAAATCTCGAAATCATATATTCATCGTAAGCTATAGGCAACCGGTAGAAGGCCAGGTGATTAATTTCAGAGTGCGATTTATAATGGAGCGCCATCAATCACAGAGACTGTTAGGTGTAACATAACCTGGTCACATGCAGTCTTTGCAGCTGGTATCGCGAAACCGAGATGCTAATTAATTTCTAAAAATTATTAATTGCAATAACTCTTATTTGAGTGACACGTGCTGCCGGCTGGTGATTGTCACGTTAAGCTGAGAGTTGACGTGAAAAGGGAATTAATCATATAAGAGAGAAAACTATCAAAGGTAGGAGAAATTAAAAAATGTCTTTAATGCTGTATCTTGTTTGTTAAAAAATTAACATATTCATTCGCACCAAAATAAAATTAAAAAAAATATATATATAAAAGTTAATCAACCACCGCAGTGTCCCACTGGGAGCAACAGACATCTACGAAAATGGCAACGGCTCTCAGTAGAACTGCGGTAAATTACACTCGCGATCACGTTTCATGACCGTGAGACAATTACAATTTACACTTACAACGGGTTATTATGCTTTCTTTCTCCTTGAGTCAAAATTTATAAAATCTAAGTAATTACTACCGAAAGTGTACATGCTCTATTGGCGAAAAGTATCCACCGAAGAATATTAGAAGATTACTAATTCGATTATTCGAAATATCTCCTAATGCAAGAGCTTTGAGGCACGCCAAGGCTTGCATAGTTCTCTTCT
>JAUELO010000334.1:1117667-1132314 GCA_032357855.1 Amphibolips quercusostensackenii
TGAAATTTAAAATAACGAATACGAAGTCATTCGTCTTCCAATAAGCTCGTATGCGTTACAAAATTTTTTTGCAAATCTTAAAAATTGTCCACGATACGAAGGTTTCAAGACTTTACAAAATGGTGGCCAAGTGATGACCCACAAAATAAAAAGTTTTCAATCCGTAGTACTAAAGGGACTGTCGCATGGGGTTTTCAATGCGCTCATATGTGCCATAAGAAATTTCTGAATATCATAAAAATTGTTCAATATATGAACGTCATAACACTGTACAAAGTGATGACCAAGTGATGATCAACAAAATAAAAAGTTTTATCCGCAGTAGTGAAGGGACTGTCGTATGGGGTTTCAAATGCGCTCATATGCGCTATAAAAATTTTCCTAATATCTTGAAAATTGCCAAAGATATAGACGTCATAACGTTGTACAAAGTGATGACCAAGTGATTACCAAAAAATATAAAGTTTTTAATTCTCAGTGATGAAGGGACTGTCGTATGGGGTTTCAAATGCGCCCACGTGCGTCATAAAAATTTTCTGGATATCTTGAAAATTGCCCAAGATATGAAGGTCATAACATTTTTCAAAGTGATGACCAACAAAATACAAATTTTTTAATTCGCAGTGAAGAAAAGGAATGCCATATAGGGTTTCACATGTGCTCATATACGCCATCAAAATTTTTTGAATATCTTGAAAATTGCCCAAGATATGGACGTCATAACACTGCACAAAGTAATGACCATATGATGACCAACAAAATGAAAAGTGTTTGATCCGCAGAAATAAAGTGACTGTCTCATGGTGTTTTAAATGCGCTCATATGCTTCATAACATTTTTCTCGATATCTTGAAAATTGCCCAAGATATGGAGGCCATAACATTTTGCAAAGTGATGAACAACAAAATAAAAAGTTTTCATTCCAAAGTGATGAAAGGATTTACGTAGGGGGTTTCAAATGCGTTTATATGCGCTACATTCAAAATTAAGAAAAAACTTTAATCAACCCTTTCATTACCACCTGTCAACGATTCACCCCACGTTGATGACACCAAATAACTATATTGGCAATATCAAAGTTGATAAATAGCTTTTCAGATGGGGGAATAAATAGTCATTGTGCCTAGAATAGTTAATTCTTAATAAATAATTAGTTATATTAGTTAATCATTAAACACAATTTACTTCAACAAAACTTTTGAGTATATAAATTTTTTTCAGAAAAAATATGAGAATAATAATAAATATTTAATTATAATAAGGAAAAAGCATATAATCGTGGTAATTTATTACCAGAATGGCATTAGTAAGGAAAAATTTTCATAATTTGAAAATATATAAACAATTTCTGAAGTTATGAACCAGTCTGCAACTCATTAGGTTAAAAGATAATTAAGAGATGATTTTTTGTTAAAGAATTAAAATATGAGATTTTTTGATCAATTATAACAAAAATATTAGTTACCAATAAACGAATTATGAAGTATAAATAAAAGAATTTTGTAGTATAAATAAACAGTTACGCATTTTCATAAGACTGTTTATTAATTATTCATATATTATTAAATTTATCTACAGACAGTACTGGATTGCTCAATCTGTCACACAGAAGTTCAACAGGGAACTGAAATAACGAGAAAATCATAAGTTCCTGGATCTCCGATTAAATCCTATGCTGAAAGCCCGTTATTAACTTATGTATTAAAATTAAATTTATTTGGTGATCATGTGGATTGATCGATGAGAAGTGTTAATGAAAGGGATGGTTATGGTTTTTTGTTAATTTTGAAAATGGCGCATATAAGCGTATTTAAAGTTCTATCCGAAAAGCCCTTTATCAACTTTGATATTACAAATATAGTCGTTTGGTGATATCAACGTGGGATGGATCGATGAGAAGTGAAAATGAGAGAGTTGATCATAGTTGGTTCTCAATTTTGAAAGTGACGCATATGAGCGCATTTGAAATCCCCTACAGAATCCCTTTATCATTGCTCATTAAGGAGTTTTTACTTTGTTGGTTATCACTTTCCAAAATTTTATGACGCCCATATCTTGGGCAATTTTCAAGATATTCTGAGAATTTTGATGGCGCATATGAGCACATTTGTAACCCCATACAAGAGTTCTTTCATCATTGCGACATAAAAACTTTCTATTTTGTTAGCCATCACTTTGCAAAATCTTATGACGTCCATATTTGGTAAATTTTCAAGATATTCAGAAAATTTTTATGACGCATATGAGCTAATTCAGAACCCCATACAACAATCCTTTCGTTACAGAGAATTAAAATATTTTCATTTTGTTGGTCATGACTTTGCAAAATTTTATGACCTCTATATCTTAGTCAATTTTTAAGATATCGAGAAAAATTTTATGGATCATATTAATGCATTTGAAACCCCATGATACAATCCCGTCATCGTTGCGGATCAAACACTTTTTATTTTGTTGGTCATCTTGCACAGTGTTATGACATCCATATCTCAAGAAATTTTGAAGATATTTAGAAAATTTGTATAGCGCATATGAGCGCATTTGAAACCCCATACGACAGTCTCTTCACCACTGCGGATTAACAACTTTTTATTTTGTTGGCCATCACTTGGTCATCACTTTGTAAAGTGTTAAAACCTTCGTATCATGGACAGTTTTTAAGTTTTGCAAAAAATCTTTGTAGTGCATATGAGAGCATTTGAATTTGAGTGACTCCATGTCCGTTATTTTAAATTTGATATAACTGTCGAAGATTTAACGCATGATTTACACTGCCCCCCTCCGCCCACCCAAAACTGCTATCTTTCTTAATTAGCTAGCGCAAAAAATTTTATTGGTAGCGCATTTGAGCGAATTTGAAATTATGACGGATAGCGATGGTGTATTTAAAAAAATGTTTTTATGTTAGAAAAATGGCGCTAGCCCCCCTTCCTATTTTGATCGCTGATAACTCGGTTATCAATATGACGCAAAATTTTTTCTTGGTGGCTCATTTCAGCGCATTTGCAGCGTAATTCACAGGGCTATAAAAACCAAAAATTTAAATTCTCGAACAAACACTGGTGGGACCAGCGAAATATTTCTTTGGACCTGACATTATGCAAAATCAACCTTATATAAGCGTATTATTTTTCTCTTAATTTGTTAAAATTTGTAGAATAAACTTCAACACCTAAAAACAACACCCTATGCGGCAAATATCATGGCGGTGCCAACGAAATATTTCGCCAGCCCTAAAAATATCCAAAATCAACTTAGACTGGACGCATTATTTTCGTTCTAGTTTGTTTAAATTTGTACTACCAACTTCAAACGCTAAAAACCACCCCCTGTAAAGCAATCGACATAGCAGGGTCAGCGAAATGTTTCTCCAGCCAGTCCCGGCATTGGCCAAAATGAGTTTTATATGAATCTAATATTTTCGTCTTAATTTGTTTAAATTTGTGCAACAAACTTTAACCCTTAAAAACTACCACTTATGCAGCAAACATCATGGCGGGGCCAGCGAAATATTTCGCCAGCCCCGACAATATCCCAAATCAACTTTATATTAACGCAGTATTTTTGTCTTAATTTGTTCGAATTTGTGCAACAAACTTCAAGTCTTAAAAACTAACCCCTCTGCGGCAAACACCGTGGCGAGTCCAGCGAAATATTTCGCCAGCCAGCCCCGACAATGCCTAAAATCAACTTTATATGGGCCATATATTTTTGTCCTAATTTGTTCAAATTTGTGCAACTAATTTCAACCCTTAAAATCTGCCCCCTGTGAGGCAAACGACATAGCAGGGTCAGCGAAATATTTCGCTATTCAGTCCCGACATTGTCCAAAATCAACTTCATATGGGCGCATTATTAATTTTATCAAATTCATGCAATGAACTTCAACCCCTAAAACTACCCCCTGTCAGGCAAACATCATGGCGGGGCCAGCGAAATATTTTGCCAACCCCGAAAATATCCAAAATCAACTTTATATGGGCTTCATCTTTTACTCTTAATTTCTTAAAATTTGTGAAACTCTGTTCAACCCCCAAAATCTACCCCCTGTGAGGCTAATGACATAGCAAGGCCAGCGAAATATTTCTCCATCCAGTTCCGACACTGTCCAAAATCAACTTTATATAGACCATATATTTTTGTCTTAATTCTTTTATATTTGTACAACAAACTTCAACCCTTTAAAACCACCCCATATGCGGCAAATATCATGGCGAGGCTAGTGAAATATTTCGCCAGCTCTGGCAATGTCCAAAGTGAACTTTACATAATGTATTGAAAATCTCTTCACTATTTTGATCCGCATCCTCTCAAAATTCTATTTCGTGTTTATTCCTACATCTCTTCACATTTCCCCCTAATTTTTAATCTTGACGATTACAAGAATATCAAAATGGTTACTTATTTCATTATAAGCCTGATGCTAAGGTTAGGTACAATATTTCCATTTTCGACATCAGGTGTCCATTTTCGCTAGAAGAATTCTAAAAGAAATTTTAATATCGCAAAAACGGCGAAAGAGACGTCAAAAATAACAAAATTGTGGTCTTATTTAAAAAGGGATGTACTCTCAAAAACCCTTTAAAAAGCTCCAGGTTATTTTTTAAATCCAACAATAATATTCAAGAACCCCGGAAAAAGTACCCCTAGTTGTTTTAACAATAACATTCCAAAGGTCTTTAAGTAAAAAAGCCAGAAAATTTTTAAAATGAAAATAATCACTCAGGTCACCTTTATGAAAGTTCAGATTGATTCTTCAATCTTACAATAATATCCAAAAGCCTTTAGAACCCATCCCTAGTTCTTTTAACGAAAACATTCCAAAAAGTGGGCTTGTGAACTTAAACTAGAATTTTATAAAGTTGATCTAAGTGATTATTTTTATTTAAAACTTTTTCTGGCCTCACTAAGGTTTGCTTCAGAGAAGGTAGTTTTTGAGGGTTGAAGTTTGATGCACAAATTAAAGCAAATTAAGACGAAAATATATGTCCCATATAAAGTTGACTATGGATAATGTCGGAACTCGCTGGCGAAATATTTTGCTGGCCCTACTATGTCTTTTGCCTCACAGGGGGTAGATTTTAAGGGTTGAAGTTAGTTGCACAAATTTTAAAAAATTGAGAGTAAATGATTAAGCCCTAATAAAGTTGATTTTGGACATTTTCGGGGCTGGCAAAATATTTCGCTGTCCTCGCCATGATGTTTGCCGCGTAGGGGATAGTTTTAAGGGTTAAAGTTTGTTGCGCAAATGTAAACAAATTTTTATTTTTTAATTTTTTTGAGAATTCAGGTACTTCCAGTATTGTACCAATTCTAATTTTGGTTAAAAGTCTAAACAAATTCTTTACTAAATATTTGTCTCAAAAAAGTTAAATTTGCGTGGGTAGAGGGGCCAGCGAAATGGTCTTCATTTTGCTCGTGCTTTACATTTCTGCTTATATGGAGATATCAAAAGTATCAATGAACGAGTATTGTTCATTATACTGGAAAAAATGTATCTATTTGAAATCTGTTTCGCAGTGAAAACAAACAATTTTGAGCGTTTATGTCACTCCTAGTACTCGCTATTCTGTTATTCCGATATTAACCGACAATGTGTAATTGATGATTTTACATACACTGACATTTTAGTTCTTTTGCTAGAGCTGCATGAAAATGAACATTTTAAAGTGCAATTTCTGATTGAACTGACAGAAAAAACAATAATGATAGGAAATCTGTAAATACCATACATTTTTCATCAGAAGTCGCTAATTAAATTTTGAAATATGTTTAACACTTTTCTGAAAATAAAAATATAAGATAATGAATGCTGATTAATGATAATTTCTCCGAAATAGTTTGCAAAATTGTAAAACGAATAATTTCAAAGTTATATTTTAGAACGAAAGGAATTAAGTTAGATTTTAAAGTAACCCAAGCATGGAGGAATATCATTGTTTTTAATTCTAGCGCAAGGATATGATTTCAGTATTCGCTATTGAAATGGCTCTTTTGTTTCGCGAAAGCTTATTTTTAAAAAGATAAACAACTCTGATTTTCACATTTTTGCTTAGTGCTTTTGAAAGCGTTGATGAACACATACACCATAAACTATAATTAGCCTGCTCGGCGTTGATTATCCATTAATTCACGTTATCTCTGCGTCGTTTCAGTCGCGCCGAGTTTAGGATAGATGGTTTCCACCTATAGCTGGCCTTATTTTTGAAGCAAATAATTACAACAGTAGGGAGAGTGAGTCCATCGAATGATTTACTAAAATGATATGGGATGTAAAAATATTTCATGTACGTATTATGCAACATGCGAGGTCGATCATCGACCCCTCTAGCCATTTTTCATGGTAGAGTTTCTGCCCTACAGTGGTGTAACAACATTTTTTTTAAATTTCGCCATTTTTTAAGTCCTAAAAATATTTAAATGTGTACCGTTTTCGGACTATTTACTAAAAGAAAAGTAGCATAGCTTTTTTTAAATTATATTTTACCCGATGCAGTTAACAGAAATTTCTTTAAGTATTTTTTTCACTCAGAGCAAAGAATTTAAAATTAAAAATTGGAGTAGGAAACATAAAAGGAATTTAAGTTGAGGAATTTTAAAGATTTACACGACTTTTCAAGTATTGAGAGGTTGTTGGAGAAGGCTATAAGTTAATTTAAAATAAATATTTTAGGAATTTCTAAAGGTATCAATTAATCCTACAAGATTTGAGAAAAGTGCATGTAGTTTATTAGACATTATTTTAAAAAATTACAAAAATTTTCTTTATTGTAGGTTAATAACACCAATGAAAAGCCACCGAACCCTTTAGTAATGGCCTACCTTTCTAGTTTTCGCTTGAGAATATTAATTAGTAAAAAAATATTAAGCTTGCCTCTTAGATTAAGATTACGAATACATAACTTTTAATATGCCTTTAAAAATTGTGGGTTATAGTAAAAATGGTGTAGATTACTTATAATGATATTACAAGCTTACCTTTCCGTATACATTTTGATAAGATTGCGGAACGTTAGTATTAGGCGATTTTAAATTTCTAAGATAAAAGATATTAAATTCTGAAATGAATGTTTAAATTAAAAGTTTAGCAATTTTAAACAAAAATTGAAAAATCTCAAAAAAATTTAATATTTCAAAATCATTCAACCTTACGCCACTGTGCCTTTGCCTATCTTTATAAAACAACTTGAATAATCTTGTCGTAACTTTTCTGTTGCAGGTAAGACAAGCACGACTCAAGAATACAGGTACTTTCGTCGAGTCATCATTTGTGGTAAGGTAGTTAATTGCAAGCATGAAAACGAACATCACTTTTTTCCCTTGCGCTTTTCTCGTTTTCCGGCGAACCGCGAATCAGAGTATCGAGTAACATGGTTCTTCCTTTTATCATTTCTTTCCTTACCGCGAAGACATATCGCTGTTTCGAATCAAATTTTTATTTCTAACCCTAACGCGATTCTAAATCTAGGATATAAAATCTAAAATTCGCGTTACAATTCTCTGAATAAAAGATAAAATAAAAAAGTAAAACTGGTTACATAAAAAGGGTTTTCTTATTTTTATATTATGCTCAGTCATCGTGAATGCAAACATGTGCTGATATCGCGTTTCACATAACCTTTACGCGGAGTTCACCTTACACCCTCTCAACCCAGTGCGGATCGTGCTTAACGGTCCGTAATGTCGTAAATTGATAGTAAATGTCACATCTGGATTGCAGAATAAAAATGTCGTTTCTGCGGGAAGCTTGTCATCGCTAGTATATTACTTCGTATAGCTTCGCAAAGAAATTTAAAGTATCTTCTAAAAAATGACGTTCATATAAGTAAATCTCTCTATATCTAAATTATTAGATATCTTAAAAATTTCAGTGATTCAATTAGCAGCTTCATTCGTTCTCATTTCTCTTATTGGAGTGTATAGTAGAATTTAAAAGTTGAAAAAGAAACAAACTGTTCTTCACAGAAAAATCCTGTAGTTATCAATGATAGTTAATCATTTATTGCTAGAGTCTTGCTTTTCTTTTTATTAGTTGTACTATACTATCAATTGGTGAAATTTTATCGTTAGAGGTAATTTTGAAAATAGGTCATTGGATAACTGCGTTTCTGCATTTTCGCATTTTTTGCAGAAGGAAAATTCGTAAAACAAATTGAATAAATTGATTGATAGCTTTCGTATTGGTGAATGCATTACTATTGAATAACGTCAATACAATAATTGAATTTTTTATTTTAAAACGTGAAAGTATTTTTAAATTTTTCTATTTTGAATCATCTTTTCCCGCTCGGTTGAGAATTGGACAAACGGATGCATTCGGCGGGTAACTATCAGACAATCGATACATCGCACTGGTTTCGTTGTATCTCTCAATTTCGGTCGCAGCTTCGTGAATACCAAATAGCCTGGAATACCCGTCAGTTTAAACCGAATCGTTCCAGGAACGCAGCCTGGTACCGACGCGACATCGGAAACCTGCCTTTCGTTTCTAAAATCGACCTACACGCGATTCTCGACTCCGAGTGAATGCAATGAAGCTCGTAAACGACAATTTCTATAACCTTGTGCGGCTGATATCTTTATTAAACTATGAAATCGAATTTTTAGGTATTGCGTTACTCATTAAATAAAAATTAATTTGTAAAATTAATTTTTTCGAATAAAAAAATGGAAAGACACATTATATTCTAAATAAAGTAGAATAAAATTGTTAGATAATTGGCATCAAAAGCTATTTTTAGCTTTTGCAGGATGAACGGTTCTTATGAGACAATCAAAGTTTAATTCAGATTCAGCACTCTCTTCATTTGCAAGCGCAATTCGTACTTTAATTAAAGTGCAGAATCACTAATATGCATCTTTGGTAGTATATTTACGTAACTTAATTAAGTTTATTTAGGTCTTTGGTTTTATGTAAAAATACGAAATTTGGGTTAATGTTTTTGATAGCAAAATAATGGATGACTTTATTGCAATTACCCAAATTTTTTTTTCTAAGCTTCTGTACTTAAAGGTTTTAAGATTCGGTATTGAAATTTTTAATTTTTCTACTTTTGTCGATAAGAGAGTTCTGTAAGCTTATTCCTTATGAGAAGCTTTGACTCTCCACATTAACCTTTGATAGTTTGACCACCCGTGCGCAGATAAGTTCATCTTCTGTTCGCTCTCCACTTATTGAAGTTTCCTCCTACCGCCTGAATCTCGCGTGCCTTCGCCAGATTGGTCGTTAAGTCGAATCAGTCTATTGTTCTGGTTTACTATTGGATCGGGTTTTGTACAAGACCACGCGAATATCGACTCATTGTCCCAGAGATTATCTCCTTCCCGAGCGAAAGGTCATTTATTGTGATCATAATCTCCAAGGATCTGACGTCGGCATAGTTTGGCATATATTTGGTGTTTCTTTATATTGGTTCTTAAAACTGTTTCTACAGCTAAAGACTTTGGAATCTGTTAAGTAGACTGTATTTTTATCGACGAACCAGCGTCAGAGCAGCGCTCAATTTTTGCATCATAATAGTGCGTTGCGATCGCCATACTAGTTCTAGGTACAATTTATAATGCAAGATACAGATATACAGAATATATAAATTGCAAATACCTGAAATCCGAATATTTGAATAATTTCAAAAATCATAGATTTATGGATATAGGTTAGAGGGATCACCACGTCTCCTGAGGAGATTAGAAGTAGTAAAACCAAAGTGGATCGTTCGTAAGATTTATGAGTAATCCGAATCGATATTGAAGTAGAGCATTGTTGCAGGGAAATGCAGATTGGTGCATGAGGTCAAGTCACCCTTGCTAGAAATGGTGTCCTTGGACGAGTGCTGCACCCTAATCTTTCCTAGCTTACGACCGCAGGACGTGGCCGAAGCAGATTAGAACAACTTAGTTTGGGAATCCCATGAATTTCCAATTATCAACTTGGTGCCGGCGTTCCACCTATTTCAAGTCCCCCCTTAACCGTGGAATTACCCCCTTCCTCGTATGGTTACAGTTAGCCTTGCTTGTCGTAGAGCAACCAATCATTTCAATGGCCCACCCTTGCAATAACTGTCCGCATTGCTTCCAAGCTTTACCCGACAACGTTCCGTTGTCCCAATCCCTCGCCTCGTTCTCCAAAAGAAGGTACTATATCAGCAACTTGTTCCAGAATGACACCTAATGTATGGCTACTCCAGTTAGCGGAATGCATTCTTATGTGTCTGGGAAAAGAGATAATTTTAGGAACATCTGATTTATGCCGGAGGTTACGATAAGATCGATTCAAAAGATATGATAGATGCTGAAATGATCAAATGTTTATATATCAGTATTAAAACCATAAAACTATTTCAAAACTCTGATGCTATTCTATCTTTGACACTGAAAACAATTGGACTAATTTCAATACGAATACATTCTCATGATAATAACGACCTAAATCTTTTTCATTTTTATTTTGCTCGATTTGATCTGCAGAAATGAATAAAAATATGAATTCGCCGTATACCTGGGCACATAAAACTGGAAAATTACGTTAATTGGGTCGAGCCTGATCGGTCAATGGTACCCTCGATTATCCTTTCCGATTTCGTTCGATGTTAGAGCACGGGTGGAAGGTAGAGAAAGGTTAGTATATACTTCAAGGAAATAACGTAATTGGACAGCTATGCGTTTGCAGTACTGCTTGCAGGTTCTCGTTAAGTTTCATTAATCCAATTCGAAATGGGACGATGGAGCTTAAACATCGATTTGGAACCCGAAAGAAGAGGATATAGGCTAGCACTCTGAATCTCATTCCCTGTATGCTGTCAGTTTCACTGTCTCTCAAATGAAATTAAATAAACTACACTATCTATATTATCTTTAAAGTATTAAAAAATTTGCCTCAAACTTTTATTAGAAATTTACCTCTGAATACTTTCACAAAAACTATCAAATAAGTTAATAAACAAATTAGGACTGTTTAGGAGTCTGGTTTTGCGAAATGCTCAACTTTCAAGTTTCATGCCTACTTCTCACAAGAGCCTTTTCCCTTTTCTACTGATAGCTTTAAATCTTCTCAGTTATCTTCGATTTGAATGGAGTTCTTATTCTTCGTAAAAGCACCGGAAAACTTTTTCAATTCAAGATTTCTCTCCCCTGTTCTCTTCATTCTAGACCTGAAATTTGCCCAGACTCGTTCAAGGTTGGCCACTTGATTGACAGGTCGATTACCGTCATAGTATTTTTTATCTTGAAATCCACTTTGTTACAAAAAAAGTGTCTTTGCGGAAAAACGCTGTCTCACAAAGACTTGCTTTTTCTAATTCAAGACGTAGGTAGAAATAAATGTTAAGAAGTGCTTTGGAAGAAAGATAATAAATCATTATGTAGAGACACCCATGAGGCTTTACTCGGTAGTAGGATTAAGTTTTTTAGTAGAAATTCAATTAACTATTTCCTTTTAATCAACGATTTTATTTTCAAGGCCAGTAACTTTTACTCTCGGCTTGACTCAATTTGGTAAAGTCTAATTACGATTAGTGTCATTATGTTGGTTGGTTCGACAATACGGAAGTAAATCCCTTTCCTGATCAATCGAGAAGCATTAAGAAGGGTCAAAGCTGAGATTTCGTAAAATAAGGCTGAAGGATCGAGAGAGTGGCTTCTATCTTCTAAAAGTTGCTCACTCTCAAAAGAAGAGAATGGACGGTAAACACTTTTGGCCTACCGCCACAGCAACCACGAAACGAAAGTAAGGGACAAAAAGTAGATAAATGGCAGCTGGATTGGCGAGGGAGAGCTAATCTATCACGCCCTGGGGGTGTGTTATTGACAGTGCAAGAACTGTCTAACCCTCGCCGTCTCCATCTCCACCACCCTCCGGATTGCTCTACCTCTTCCTTTCTTTCTTTACTATTCCGTGGTCTACCACCCTTCATGCTGCATCTCTTCCTCCGGCTATAAGGTATCTTCTTCCCTTACTCTTCCCTCTTTTCCATGATCTACTTCTTTCCCAACCTCGTTTTCCGAAAGCAGATTTTGTGGATAATAGAAAACGTTAGATCCTACCGAACTTGCAACAGAAAAAGCCTCTTAACTGTCCCGAATCACAGACTCACCTTTTTAGGATAGTTTTTAATAAGGGGCTTGAAAAGTATTAGTAAATATAATGAAAATATAATGAGAAGCTGGTGAATTACTTAAAACGTTTGCATATCAAGGTTTTTGGAATTTTAATTTTTTTGGTTATACTTTGTAGACCAGTGACATCAGTTTTGCAGTTTTAAAGGTTTCTCTAATGACACTGGTCGACAAAATGTGACCGAAGTATCTGCGGAATGAGAAAGGGGTCATCCATAAATTACTTAAAGGGTTATTTTTGGAATTTAGGAATCCCTACCCCTTCGTAAGGTTTTTCTCTATAGTATGTGCATACAATTCGCTATATAATCGCAAGAAAACATGAAAACACTGGAAAAAATATGGTTTTATAGATATAGTTGTACATGCCAAAATTATTGAGGGTTTTCAACGATCAATAGGTGAGTTTTTTCGTTTTTTAATGACTTTTTTCAATAGTAAATATAAAAATATCTTAGATTTCATAAAAAAATATATTTACTGCTTTCTTATTTAGTACTGTAAACAATACACTTTTTTTACTGTTTTTGAATTTTTATAAAATACTAGAAAAAGTCGACAAATTTCGGGAAACAGCTCAAATAAAAGTTTGAACCTTAAACTTTGTCCATTAGTAAAGGAAAATAAATGAATATTGCGTTAAAATTTTCTAGAATAGAGAACTGCTTTTTTATTGGAGCACCGTACACTTTTCACTCTGAGTGCAGCACAGTGTATTTCCAACTTCGTATGGAAAGTACGGGCTATGGCGCTCCGATAAAAAAGCAGTTCCCGACAACTCTACAGTAATCCCCTTTTATTTTCCTTAACTAATGGTTAAAGTTTCAGGTTCAAGCTTTCATTTGAGCTTTCCCCGAAATTTTTCGACTTCTCTTTAGTGTTTTACGAATTAAAAAAAATCGCTTTTACATTTTACTATTTCAAGAAGCTATTGTTTGTTTAAAAACATCATTTATCTATTTGTTCGAATAACGATTTCTACAAAACTATATTTTTTAATTTTTTATTTAAATTGTTTTTATGATTATCTCAGAATAATTGGATCGTCTCACAGAAAGTAGTCTTGATTCAAGCCGAAACGTGGTCTTGTTTTAAGGTATATTGTAAAATAAACTTTTTCTGCGCAGAACTATCTGAAAATTCTGGTGTTCGATTCGGAATGGAAAAGCGTATAGAAAAAATAGTTTTCTTTATATGAAAAGTGATCTACATCATTTTGCACCAAGATACAAAGACTTCCATAAAATAATTAATTTAAAAATATCTTATCAATAAAATTTTTTTTTAAATGCGATACAGATTCGAATTCAGCATTCAAAAATAATTCGGGAACAAAGTGTTTTATTCTTCAGATAAATATGTGTTTCTTATAACTGAAGGATGCATTTCTGTATGAGGAAACAAGTAATTATAATCCATCGTATTGTTAAAAGAGTTTTCAAATGAGGGATATTATTAAGCGGATTATGTTTAGATTGCTTTACCCCAGTTACCATAATTTTTTAAAGTTTCTTCTTAAAATGATAAATATTCATGTTTCGACAGTGTGCTCAATACTCAAATATGCTCGTGTTAAAAACAAGAGTGGAAGTAGCAGGGTAGAACGGAGCTACGGCAACCATGAGTCAAAGTTTTTTTTTTTACTATTCGTATCGTTATTCTCAAACCATTTTAATTCTTCTTTGGATTAACTTTATTTATTTTATAAGAAAAATTAGGTTATAAACACAAAGCTTGAAAATTTATGTAACAAAAGAAATATTGTGTAGAAAACAATTTTTTCATAAAAATAAAGGAAGATTCGATGATCTATATAACGTTTGCATCATTATTTGAAGTACTTATAGTATAAAAATTTGAAAATTGCTAGATAAAACATTACTTCATCACGTTATTACAAAAATTTAACGACATTAAGATCCAAAATATATTAAATTTAGAAAATAGTTCAGGCTTCTTCATCAGAGCGGCGGCGACCTTCAAAATAGTTGGCAAATGCTTGATAGTATATGTACGAGAAATGTAGTAGATTATGCGATCAAACTCTTACCTCAAAACAAAAAGCGTGTAAAACATACAGAGTCATTCTATTTTTTAAAGGACAGTAAAGTAGATATTTTTGTTTATTCAGTAGATATAGTCTGCACTTAGCAAAATGTCAACGAGTAAGAGGTTTTATCTCATCTATTACTATTTTTCAGAAAAAAAAACTTTTTTTCTTACTGAATACGTTCAAAGGTTAGTTTTCCAATGTGTGGCATAACCACGAACCAAACTATATATTTTTTTAATCCTAAGATGTTTTTATTTTTATAAAAAAACCTGCCTCTACCCCTGCTTCTGTATGCGGGGCAGCCTTCTTCAAATGCAGCTTATTAGGAATAATTAAATTATGAAATCATTGTTTTATTAAAATAATTAATACATATGGAAAAATTTTATACAATAATGTGGGAAATAAAATGAAAAAAAAACACATCAATTTTACGTATTATTAACTTTATACAGAGCAATGAATGTTAACCAAACGATGCTG
>JAUELO010000334.1:1404923-1416515 GCA_032357855.1 Amphibolips quercusostensackenii
TACCTCTTTCCAACGTGTCGTGGGGGGAAGGCACCTTTGTGTCTGGTTACAGAAATAATGTTGGTCAAAACCCTACCCCTTTCTAGCATCTCGTGGGGGCGGGAAGTCAGCCCTGTGATTGATCACAGATATAATGTTGGTCAAACACCTACCTGTACACTCGATCTTGTTTTTACATCGTATCTTTATTGGTTCAGAGTTTAGTGGACGAATCCATGATCTTCGAGATTAATACAACCCTTCTAACAATCGGTGTGGACCTCCGACTCTTTCGCTACATGCTTTTTTATTAATTCTATTAGAGTAGACTGATCTCTCTTATTATCCGGACAGATTTTCAACCGATAGTTGTAGAGAGATGTCCTCTGTGTATCTTTCCGAGGATCCATGATCCTTCCACTACACTCCCTTACTCGTATTTTCGACGGCCGATCTTGTACTTATCTATTTCAACTACTTCACCGACACCTCTCATGCGACCTTGCTCTTCGAAGTGACTGTAAAGAGCAAGCGATTTGTCGCACCCACTGAACTAATTGTTCTCTTTTTTGGAAAATCATACTCAAACTGAAATTATTATAGGTTTCATCCATCTTATTAGGATTCGAGAGAAAAAGACCTCGAAAATAATGAATGCACGCAAGAAACACATCGTTTACGTTTCATCATATGTACCACTAATTTTCTTGAAAACTATCCCTTGTGAAAAAAAATTTTTAAGACAAAAAATGTATATCTCAATAAGATCTACAACATTGGACAAAAATATTTTGCGAAATTTTGTGTATTGGCCGAGCTAAATGCAAGTAACCTTGATTTTTAGGAGTTTTATTACCATGAAAATCGATGTATTACTAATTTCCGCGAAAGCTATCACTCGTAGGTAAAAATGTGTATGGCAAAAAATATGTAACTAGATGAGATCTACAACTCTTGTTGCAAATATTTGGTGATCTTGTTTATATTGGCTTAGATAAATGCAAAAAGCCATGATTTTTATGGGGTTTTCAGGAAAATCGATGTATCACTAATTTTAGCAAAAACTATCACTTGGATAAAAAAATGTATGTCACAAAAAATATGTACTTCGATGAAATCTATAACTTTTGTGTGAAAGATTTTGCAAAATTTAGCGTATTGGCTTAGATAAACGCAAAAAACATGATTTTTGGTTTTTTTATGGTTTCACCATGAAAATCGTCTTGTCGCAAATTTTTGTTGTCATGTACTTAATCACCGCGTCAAAATACATAATTATACGAAGTGTCAAAAAAATCGGAGAATTCAGCTATTCGGAACTTTATCCATTCTTTATTTAAACATAAATTTTGAAGAAAGTGCTCATTTTAAAATAGATATGCACATTAACACGTGAGCCATTGAAAGTGAGTGATGTTAGTATGCATGTGATAAGAAAAAGTTCGAATAACAATAATTTAAAATCCAAATATGAATAAATAATTTTGTATCAATAATTGTACAGTTATAAGCAAAAGTAAGAGATTTTTTATGATTTTCGATATTCATTAAGCGCCTTTTGCCTTTAATTAAATTTAATGTAATATTTAAACATTAAATAATATAATTAATTATCTTTTTTATTGTTTTTAAGAAGTTGCTTAAGCTAATTGACAGTTTAAGCAATTTTTTAAGGTTTCAGATATTCTTTTTACAGAAGTGCTTTGTCTAGCTTGATAGTGGAAATTCAATAAAGTACATTGTCATTTCGTGACAAATGTGATTGTTATAAACAAATTGAATTAAAAATTTCGCAGTTTAAGCCATTTTAAGAATTTGATGCTTAGCTACGACATCAGGGTCAAATTGACCCCAAGCATAATCAATCTAAATGTGAAAAATGTTTAACTTTTAAATTCAAATTCCAAGTTCAAATTTCTAATTTTTGTGTGAAAATATGACACTTTCCCGTGGTTTTCAGTTACAACATTTTTTTCATAGTAAATATTCCATTTTAATAAAATAACCCATAGCACCTCTTCAAGGTATTATTATTTTTGTACGTTAGATTTTGTCTGCCTTTTGCCCTTAAGTTAATATACGATCCAACCTGTAGAAATCAGTTAGAACAGTATTTTAGAAGTATATTGAATTTGAAGGGGAAAAAATGGACTAAACCAACCTAAAGCTTGGGTCCGACGATTTTTCCTGAGTGAAAAGTGCAAAATAAGGAAAAAGGGAGTGTTGCAAAGCATCCCTTGGGGTATGGGGTTTGTTTTTGAGATACAATAGAGCGCATTTATGAGCGAGTAGTCTTATGCACGTGGTAAATACTACTCGTGGCACACCCTTTCGAAGTCGACGATAGTTCACGTGAACGAGCGTTTCAAGAATAACTGGGTAAGTGGGCCCGGGGGATGGTATAACCAGGAATTTGGCTCGGCTCTACACCCCATAAATTTGAGTTATTCACCCTCTTTCACTTCCTGTGCCACTCTTTGTCATTCCCTCGATCCTTCTCTTAAGGATTCTTTAGACGTGAATTGTAGCCACCTCGATTTTCACCAGAGATACGAAATTCTATTGGTTCCGAAAGCGAAACAAACATTTTTCTGCTCCTATGATTAACATTCGCTTCGCTCCCGGTTCTATAGCTTTATTTGCCCTCCATATTCGACAGATTTCTGAATCTAATAAATTTTGTCTTAATGTGCTTATAATTATACGACGATTTAGTAAACGGCGTGTGTTATTACCGGGAGATGGGGGATATGGTGATCATAACGATAAGGACAAATTAGCCGTATATTCCGTTATGTTAACCGAGTTTCGTCGACCCCTCCGGTCATACTAAATGCAATTTGACCAGTTTTATTTTCTTTGGAAAATCATATCGAGTACGCAGAGCGGATATGAATTACCTCATGGTGAATCGGAAAAGGAATTTCTATTTCTATGTATAACCTTCTTTTCTAATTGAACCATGATAAAGGGAAACTGCGAAACAAAACAAAATTCAATTTCGAGATAATTTTAAAGAGAGTTTGTATATTATGGGAAATCACTGCAAAGCTTGTTATTGCTAATTCAAATACATATTATGCATGAATTTTAATGTTCATTTTAGCACTAATTAATCGCACATGAGTGCCATAACACAAAGGGTTAATGTTTAAATTACTTATTAATTGTATAGTATTTTTGTATAAAATATAGGAACCGACCTCATTAACATCATTAATTTAGTAAACCTTGACAAAAATTTTTGTAACGCAAAAAATATTTCATTCAAAAGAGTAGTTTAGTTTCAGCCTTAGCGCGATAGCCATTAAAAAGTTAATCTGTATGATATTTCGTAAATTTAGATTGACGCGTATTTTAATTTAAATACTGAAATTTAAATTACACTGGAATCTGGAGATAAGCACGGTTTCAGGCATTGCTTTGAGCATATCTCCGAAGAATCCGAACCTAAGCAGTCAGTGGCGTGTGAACCATTTTCTAATTTTACACAATATACGCGCGTAGATAACCGCGCATTGCCCCTTTGTCCCGATGCTGCTGGTGTTTCATGCATCTTTGAGCAGTTGGTGAGCACCGCCTCCCTTGCTTCGCACATCATCACATTCCGAGGCCAGACGAGGCCAGCAGTTCTAGGCCTAGCTTAACTTGAGGGTGCTTATCTGCAAGCTCGAGTGTAGTCATACCATATAATTTTCAAAGCCGCACATTTCCGAAAATTATTTAATCCTTATCGAGTTTAAAGCATACAAATTAAATTGCCTACTGCATATTCTTGAAATATTATAGTACTTAAATGATTCTTGTCTTTAAAATTTAATTTAAAGTAGTACTTGTCGTTAATTATCTCATTCCAATATAAAGTACTGATAGTTCTTCACATTTATGATGACTAGAAATAGTAATGGAATTTTAGTGTGTCACTGATTGATAATATCAGGTTAGCCATAGATCAGGGAAAATCTAGAAAAGTCCGAGGTTTTGAAAAAAATCTTGCAAAAGTCAGAGAATTTCTATAAGAGGTACTTTAAATCACTGTCATGGTTCATAAATTTCAAAATTGTTTTATTCCGCTTATAAAAGATTCTATGTTAAAAATATTACAAGATTAATATTTTGGTATTTGCATATTAATGTTCAGGAAAAATGAAAAATGGATCAGGTTAAAACTAGAAAATATTTATAATATTTTATATTATAATATTTAATATTATTATAATATTAATTTAATATTTAATTTTAACATTATAATATTTAAAATTAGGTTTTGCTTCTACCCTGATATAATATTCTTGCCTTATTTGCCTTGTACTTCAATTCTTTTTTTTTCTTTGTAGTTGCTTCCTTCATACGATTATATTTCTAGTTAAAAATTTTATTATTTTGTTGAAAATTTAAAATTTGGTTTAAAAATAATCCTTTTTGGTAAGAATTAAACTGTTTTGTTGAAAATTAGTCATTTTAGTTTGAAAATTCAAATTTTTTGGGAGAAAATTATTTTTTTCTTGAAATTTCATATTTCTTTGTTGAAGGTTGAATAATTGCCTTTTTAGTTGAACATTAACTTTTTTACTTAAAAATTTTACTATTTCATTCTTGATTGAAAATTTATCTTTACTAGTTAAAAATTCATCCATTTGGTTCAAAATTTATGTATTTTTTCATAAATTGGTCTTTTACTTTGAAAATTAATCTTCTGGGTAAAAATTCAATCTTTTTGTTCAAAAACGAAATTTTTTGTTGAAAATTAATCTATTTCGGTTGAGGATTAATCATTTCCGTTGAAAATTAATTTTTTTGGTTCAAAATTAATTTTTTCACCGAGAATTTAACTATTCCAGTTGAAGATTGATCATGTTATTTATAACTTTATCTCTTTGATTGAAAGGTTAACTATTTTTATGAAAATTGAAATTTTTTAATTGAAAATTTCACTGCTTGGGTGAAAGTTGAACTACTTTGTTAAAAATTTATTTTTAAGGTTCAGGTTCATCTCCTTGATTAAAAATTAAATATTTTATTCAAAATTGATAATTTTATTTAATATGATGTTATTGTTTTTTGTTTACTAGGTCTAAAAATTAATATTTTTCTAAATCTTACTTTATTTTTCTAAATTGTGAAAAAATTGCTCTCAGCTCCACTGCGATCCGAACCCAGGTCTTCCAGTTTGCCGATCTGATGCTCTTGCCCACTAAGCTACGGAGAGACGAGATTAACTTTATCACAATGCCTACAAGTTGAATGTCAATGTCATTTATTATACTTGTAAGATTACTTTCTCTAAACATAAGATTCATATTTAATTTAGATGTTAGGTTCTTGACAATGATAAGTAGTAATTAATATGCAGGCCATATAAACAATTGGTCTAAAAAATCGGGGAATTTTGAAAATGAAGTTATTCTGCCACGCTGTAGTATATTAAATATTTCTTCTTCACACTGTATGATTTACAAAATTGTTATCCTTTCTTTTGTAGATTTAATTTAACGAAAAAAAAACTTTAGCCGCCTTAGAATTGTTCCGATTGAAAGTCGTAAATGGAGACAAATGATTATTTTCACGATAATGAATACAAATACCAAAGAAAACATACCTTGAATCTTCTATTGGATAACTTAAACAAATATAACTAAAATCCATTATTTAATGCAAATTAGTCGAAACCGATCTGTAGGAATTTGTCGTGACTGCTATGATTAATTGTTTATTAAGGCCGCACTTTGGAGTCGTGTACTTATTGATATGACATTTTAATGACTTGGAAAAGCGATGTAGAAAGCGTACATATATAAGGTCTATCACATCAGTCTTTTCATGTGATGTTCGGACCAACATATGATACCGTCGCATGTATATTACTTCACATCTCAAACCCATCCCATTTCTAGAACGGAAGCGCGTGTCCAACTCCTCTGGTAGGACAGGATTATCCTTTCGCGAGGCCGGAAAACGAGGTTGACATATGCTGAATAAAGCATCGAAGGAAAAAGGAAATGGGAATCGACTCAGAGGCAACACTGATCGATCTGTTATATCTTGGCTTCACGTAAAATTGCCTTTTAGTAGAAATTCGAAGGAACCAAAAAGAAAACTCTATTCTCTCTTCTGCATAATCTTCCGGTTTTAAGCTTTCTTTTCTCTCACGTCCCATATTTTCAAATTGACGAAGAGAGAGAGGAATCATATGTGAGGCTTCAAAAGAGGATTATATCTGATACAACAAAAATAGAGCGTGCTGATTATTGACCACAGTATTGCCACATTGCAGCTTCGCTAAATTGGGGCATGTTTTATTCACCGCCAATGCGAAGAGAGCAAAGTTGTGTAATTAAACTATGTTAGCGCATACAGTCGAAACGGTTTTAAGGTTTAATTAGTTTTCATCCCCTTTATCCTATTTGCTCACCAAAACGAGGGTTTTTTAAACTTTTCGTATCCATTTTAATTATGGTGAAATTTATTCCAAAGATTTTTGAAATTCAGGTTACAAAAATATTTATTCTCCTAGCTTACATTGAATTAAACTTTTGAAAACCTTTATTGTATTAGACCGCTCAATTATAGTCAAGTTGTGAAAGGACTTGTGAAAAATAATGGTTTTTGTAACTCTTAAGAATTGTTATAATCCATTATTTTTATTGCTTGGGGAGCGGCTAATAGGTAGCATCAAACCTGAAATAGAAGTAGTACCTCTGTTTGAATGGTGTAAGACTAGGGTGGCCTCCTGTGTGAAACTTGGAATAATAGTATTAAGAAGCCCCTAAAGGTTGGAGACTGCAACCTCCTAACTGTCACCCCTCTTAGTTGACCCTTTCACGGCAACGACCAGTGAACTATCTCGACGAAGCAGTCGCTGTCAGCCGACTTGGGTTGGCTTTACTCTAACTAGATCTGACTTCCTGTCTACTCGGACTTTCGCTAATGTACTCGTAAGACGATATTGTAAGGATTTACACGAGTACATGGGTTATGAAGGCGTGTACGTGAAAATAATAATCGCCTACTGACACCTGTTTCATGGACCCCTAGTCATCTTTGCGCCAATTCCTTTACCCGACTTAATCTTCAGATCCAGAAAAAATGATATCGATATTTGATAAAAAGAAACACAGTGTAGTGTTTATTCCTAATTACTTCTCCTTTTTTCTTCTGCTGCAGAGTGAAACAGACTCGAAGGACCACAATCAAAGGGTGGAAATTCATAATGAATCTAACGCTATTTTCCACTTTTTTAAGGAGAGACTAAAAATGTGTTATAAATTCATCAGGAATATTTAAAAATAGGCTGCGTCTAGTCGTCCCGAAAATTGGAGGACTTGGAAAAGGGGATGGGCTAGTTGTTCCGAATTTTCGAAACGACTAGCCAAGCTCATGAAAAATATTGGACTAGTCATCCTGGATTTCTGGACGACGAGACACTTTGTTGAAAATACATATACTTCTTATATATTCTCATGCTATATCGAATTAGAAAGAGCTATAGTTTCAACAAAGTTAATAAAATAGGTGAAGTTTTAAGGTTAGGTTTCGCATCCGCATCGACTTTCCATATCAAAGGGGTATTCTAGTTTGGACGATAAGAAATTTTATAGTAAGTACTTAAACAAAGTACAACATTTACATGAAGCGCAAGATTTTTGTAAAAAAAATGTAACCTACAAAATAAGGATTTTCGTATGGACAACACAAGCTTTTCTAATTCTTAAAGAAATTTTGGAACGAGATAGATATTCGATGTTTTTTAATCGGAAGTTGAGTTATATTCTTGCGTGTATCAGGTATTTAGGGAAAAGGTGAGACGGAAAGAGCAGACGAAGATTTTCGTTATCGGATATCGTTTTCCGATTGACCTGGCTTAACACTTGATGTAAAGGTAATAGGAGATTGTCAGGTGGATTTGTTTCCCCTTTCTACGACCATCACTGTCCACCAATTCGAGTTTTCGATCTCGTTCCCAACTAGTTGTTAGCTAATTTACGGTGTTTCCAGATTATTCAGTGAGAGAGGAAGAGAAACGTCCGTCGCAGCAATCACAAGTTGGCTTTGAAAGTTCATCCGTGGTACCCTTGCATACGATTATATACAGTATCTCATATTTTCTAGTTAAATTTTAATTTTACATTTTACACAAAACTTCAGTCACGGTTCTCGATATATCTGTTTCAAAATTCAAGCGCAGAGAATTGAAATGCAAAGGTAAAGTAGAGAAAGTGTATTATTCACAATTTTATGAAGGAAGTAGGGGTGTAACTAGTTGTTGCAATAAGAAATTGTGATACTTCTTTTAAAACGTGCAAATCAGGTGATGCTATCGTTTCGACGATGGAACCAGGGTTGAAATGAAATCAGTTAAGTGCTAGAAATATTGCATTTATTTTGAGGGAACCTTTGGTGCGGAAATTATAGTGGAAAGGCATCAAGGTGGGTCGATTGATCGTATCAAGTCGGATGAGAGAAAAGGAAAGAAGGCCACAAAATTCCAGTAATGGAAGACGTAATGTAAAGAAATTTTCTAGAAATAACCTGAAAATATTCAGACTCTCATTTTCAGCAGAAACGAGTTCTATTTTATACAGGATTTGGTTCCTAATTTTTCTACCGAGTTTTCAAGTAAGGGTTTGATATCAATCTTCTGAGATTTTATAACACTAGGGTAGATAAACTAAAATTAATTTATTAATCACTTCGTCAGAAAAGGATTTTATGTTTTCAAATTAATGATTCGATTTCAAATGAAGCTAAATTCATCGTAACAAATTTTAGATTAGAATTATGTGTAGTTAATTAAGTGGTGACCAGAAATTAAAAAGTAATCATTCGTAATAGAAATTTGCATATTCGTTTTGACAATTTGATGACTTTTAGTTTTTTTAAGAGAGTGCTAGATGCATTTTGGCATTCAGAATATTTTTCATAGATTTTAGGTGTCGCTTGTGATAATAACCAATGATTTTGATCTTTGGAAACTTTGATGAAAAGAAAAATTGTCACCCAACAAAAGTGCTTTGATATGTAAGTCAGGTTCGCCGTTGTTATGTTATGCTCGTTCGTCGTACCTGGCACGGTTGCTCACGAACCGACCTTTTACCTCGAGTAAAAGAGTTCTGAGATGAAGGTTGTCTTCGTGGGTGGGGTGCACGTGAGGGGTAGTTGACCGCTAGGTTCGTGTTCTGCAAATGGGCATCCGATCGTACTTGGTTAATAAAATACGTGCCTCCATTCTTCCATTTTTTCTTTCTTACTCTCTCCTCTTCACGATTTTTATTCCCACATACAATTCCGCGAAACAATCTCATCAAAAAAAGAAATTCATGACTTAAGAATTTCGCTAGACAATTTTCATAAAACTAGAATACAAGGGATGTACCATCATTTTATATAAATGTTGCTTGTACATTTATGCATATAAATGATAAAATTATCTATCTAAAAAGAAGTGCTATAACGAAATGTTTCGAGAATCTCGCACCTATTGTTGCTGAAAACCTGACTGGCTTTTTAATTGCTTGAAATTAATTCTAACTTTCAATTTGTTTACAAATGTTAATTAAATTATTTTTTTAATTGTTATGTTGATAAAATATTTCATTGTTCTTAAGAATACATATCTTAAATTATTTACCTCGCTAAGAGAATAAAACTTAATATCCTAGAATAAAAATGATTTATATCCGTTAATTCTCTAATACCGAGGGGTTGATTCTTCGATTTTTGAGTGCACACCGTATATTAATATTGTGAATATACTGAAAAATTGACCAAATTTTTAAAGATTCCAAAAGGTTTTTTTTTTAATTTGGAAAGCTTTAAAAATTGTCAACGTTTTCGAAGTATATCGGTATATTTCAAGGGATTTCAGACCAATTTAAAAGATTACGAAGAATATTATGAGATTTCAGGGGGTTTAAAAATATAATTTTAAATGCTTTTAAATATTTTCGAGAGACTTAAAGAATTGTAAAAGATTGCGAAGATCTTCACAGAATGGGCATGGATTTTAATCGATATATGAAGATTGCAACGGATTTTGCAGATACTAAAAGATTGAAAGCATTTTCAGTGCGTTTCAAAATATTTCAAAATATGATCACAAAACTTGTAAAGGCTTCAATAGATTTCATAGCACGTATAAAAGGATTGCAAGTGAAAACGGATTTCTCAAAGTTTTTGATTGTTTTTAAAATATTTTACAGGATATTGCAAATCTTTTACAGGTTTCAAGTGTATTAGTAGTTCAAAATTAGTTCAAAATGTTTCAAGGGATTTAAGGTATTTTGCAGGATTTCAAGTAATTTCAGCAGGTTGAAAAAATTATAAGGCATTTCAAATGAGTTCCAAAAAATTTATGGCATTTCACGGATTTTTAAAATTGTTTAAATGATAATAACGTGTTTTTTAAATTCTTTTGGTTTTTAAAGTATTTGAGATTATTTCAAGGATTTGTTTAGGGTTTTAGATACGTTTATAGGATTTCATGATCTATCAGAAGATTTCAAGGTGTTTTAAGAAATATCAAAAAACGTAAAACGTATAAAAAGATTTCGAGAGTAGTCAAACCCTCGTTCAATACCACAAGACATAAGTTTTTAAAGACAAGAAAAATTATTTGTACTTTTTTTACAGAATTTGTGGCTAACGAACTGTACTAGCCATTATCTTATATATATTACAGTATTTTAATTATTAGAACTTACGAGTGAAGAGCTTAAATAACTAAAATTGCATATTTTTGCCTAATTAAGCCCTTATGCAACAGAACTCATAACTTAAAATATGAAGATTTTGTATGAATGACTACTAATGGGACAAACGTGGTCACAAACCGTACTTCGATCTTACATTTTTATTTTTAAAATGGATATTTAATAAGAAAAAGGAAAATAATCGCGCGCGTAGCGCGCACGTTTTTACCTAGTTTAAGTAAAAGTATGAAGAGGAAGAGTTCGAAAGATTATATTTCATTAACATTACGCAGGATTATCCGAAAAGTAAAATCAAGTAATGAAAAGTGCAGCGGGTCGAAATCGAATGAAACAAACTAAAAAAATAAAGTTTCCAGAAATAAAAATGTTTATTTCTCGAAATTTAAATTCTGTTTCACATACTTCAGGAGCGCAGGAGACTCGTTTCGATATGGATGAACGGATTCAGGAGTTTATTCCGCGACATGGAGACAACCCCTATCTATTCACCGCGAGCGAAAAGAGCGAGTAGTAAATTTTATGGGGGATTCCATATTTTATGCAAACATGACTGTAGAATGACTATCAATCTACGTGGTCGATCGATGATGACCCACAGATCCACGTTTTTCCAACGTGAAGAAGACAGGGTGAGTGATCAGAACGACTTAACTCTATTCTCATATTTGCACGTACTCCTGAGATCGGCTTAAGTCCTATTGGATCTACTGTACCATCCGAATGAAATTCATTCAGATATTCACCTATCCGCGTATACTTATTGCTTCTTTTAATACTTTCATTTTATATTTTTTATTACTGTACGGAAAGTACTCTTTTTCTTTCGGATTCATAAAGAGAGGTCTCTATACATGACATTTAGTTTCACTAGTAATATCTTAACGTTAAAGCTGAGTGTAAGGAT
>JAUELO010000334.1:1477915-1488627 GCA_032357855.1 Amphibolips quercusostensackenii
ATATTATTTCAGAATATAAATTGTGAAGTTCCGCAAGAAAAAGGACCATTTTGTCGATCATAGTTCAGGAGATATTCGCGTTCCTGTGATCCAGGATCTAAAATATAGATTTTGTATTTTCGATAGGAAATCATACTTCAATCAGTGCTATATTTTGTTACTTTAACTTTTATGTCTGCGAAATGACCGAAAGTGGGTTAATTTTATACTTGAAGATAAAATATACAACACGGGAACTTATGGCACCCTACAAGATCAAAGCCGTCTTTCTAGAAAATCTGGTTTAAATGTATAAATATATATTATATAAGAAGCATTTATTTTTAAATAAAACATTAGCTTTAAAATCTAAAATATGAATTGTTCTTTGATATTTTAACTTAGATTATTGGTAGCACTAATCACAATTCCAAACATATATATTTTACGAAGAGTGAGACGATATTTATTGCAAAAGCGGAAAACAATCTGAAAATTTCTGGATTTCAAAAAAATTCCTGGTCAATTCCCGGCTTTTTTCAAGTTTTCAACATTCCAGGCTAACTCCTGGTTTTCACAGTCTGTGATCAAAGTTAGCATTTTCTAAATTCGACGACTACATATAGCTTTCATTGTCAATGTGTGGTAGGGCAGTGTAATTTAATTCACAGGTGAAATTAATTGAATGCAGTTCCAGCATGCATTATTGCTACCCGATGGCGAATTTTCGCGCTCGAATCGACATTGAATTTCCTCGAATTCACATGCCACCAGCCCAGCAAATACACAGTCCGCAAATGCATACTTGGACAGTGACAAACGTGCTCGAATTCTCGAACCCGACGTTCAATGCCTCTGTGTTAAGCAATTTGCATTAAGCGAAATGGTGACGTCTAGCCGTAGCTACCCATGCAATGATTGCTCGAATTTTCAATCGATATTCGAGACTTAGGATTAGCTTGAAATATCGTATTTTAACCAATCATGTCGTTGATGGAAATACAACCATTAATTCACTTTCAAAAGTAATCAAAATTTTTGCAAAATTTAGGTCACAGTATATTTTAGTAGGCAACATTTTAGTAAGAGAAATTTAGTAGGCAATAAAAAATAAGTTCATCAAAACAATACTCTTAGATATAATAATAACTCAAATGGGTTTTCAATAAGTTGCTTTGCTGATAATAAAATTTTTACCTGGGTTGAAATTACAAGCCTGAACAAAATAATATATCTTAATAATATCCTTACAAGTAGTAATTTGAAATGCAAAAATATCGGAATCAAGAAGTTTGCAAATTTCAAAAACTTTTAAAGCAGCGTATTTAAATATGAACTAACTTTTAATAACTTGACGATTAAAAAAGTATATCAAATTATTTATCAAAGGGGTATAACATTTTCTGGAAATACTTGTTTGCTGATATTACATTTTTTATTGGAACTCTGGAGATCTCCAGTTAAGTTGCAATGCTGTTTAAACGTACTTTTTACGGCAATGCTCCTACGCATCACGGTGGTGCTTATTTTAATTTTTTTGGAAATTGTGCAAAACCATTTAATTAAAGCAACTTTTTGAGTTTTTATTTAAATCAATCGACCACACACGATGAGCCTCAGTCATTTTTAACATGGAAGTTCTTGCACTAGACTTTTCTTTACAGAATACTTTTTTCTTATAAATTTTGAAGTATTTTATACTAAAAGCGAAAAAAATTATTGTTTCCTTTTTAAAATGTATTCAATGTTTTAAATTATTATTTAGGAATTATGCAATTCTACATTTAAAATTTAGTAAAACAGTATTAAAAATGACTAAGGTTATTAAAGCGTTTTGCACTCGACTTTTATTTATTGTTTATCAATGATTTTGATTTAATTTGCAGTTGAACGTAATACTAAAAAAACAATAACGAAAAAAAAAATAAAAATTTTTTAGAAAGTTATTTTCTATTTTTTTTCTATTTAAGTATCTCGTATATTTTAAATTTGCATTTGAACTACCTATTAATCATTAGGAAGATACTTTCTCTAAAGCAACATTGAGAGCAACAACTTTTAAGTTGAAGATCGTCGAGGGTCACTGTGCACCTAGGGCGATTATCTATACGTTATCCTTAAAATGTCCCGATTTTTAAAAACTTGAAATTATCAAAATATACAAAATGGCATACCCAAAATAGGGTGAAAAATTAAATTTTATATAGTTATTACCTTAGAATGTTTAAACACTGTAAAAATATCTAATGAATTATTGTAAAGTGAATAGTGAACAGAAAAATTAAAAATATTTTTTTAATCCAAGATGGCGGCCAAATAATTCTACCAAAAATAACTAATTTCTATGTTTTCCAATGAAATATTTTCAAACTTTGCGTGAAAAAGACTTTAGAAATCATCCTATGATCCCAAAAGTCCAAGATGTTGAATTTTTCATTTTCTGTTCACTATTCACTTCATCTTATGGGAAACTTAAAGTGCCGTGGGGGAGGGGGCAGGTCTACAAATATTAACAGATTTGGGCAAAATTTGTAGGATATTCTATTTTTGGGAATGCGCACCAGAATCGCCAGCAGGAGGTAACTATTTCCAAAAAGAGTAAAATAAGGGCCACCTTATTACTCATTACACGTAGAATGTTTTATAATTATTTTATAAGCATGCTTTTATTTCTAAAATAGGGAATTAAATTGCAACTTAAACAATAGTTTTCTAAGAAAGTACAGCTTAAATTTTAACATCAATCTCACTTATTTTATTGAATATGCACAGTGCACAGTAAAACTCTATTTTTTCAATTTAATAATTTTCGACTGAAAGTAAGAAACCTCAATTGCCATGAACATTAAATAACACTGGGGATTATTGGTGTCGATGTGTATGTATCATTATAATGATCAGAGTGAATATTTTATTCGATTCATTGAAACTGTAGTGGAATATAGAACCAAGTATTTCTCAGATTTATGATAATTCGTGGGCATTGAGTAACTTATATATTGTTCACTAAATATGCAGTTTAATGAAGTAATTGCATGTATTCACAGTTTTTTATATCAAAATAGTAAATTAATGTAATATTCTGATTAAACAAAAAAAAACAAAAGAAAAAAAGTATTGGAAGTCAGGAGCAAAATCAACTTCATGTTTTGCAAACATAAAATAAATTACCAATGTCTGCATCACAAATCCGAGATTTTTCTCTGTTGCGACATTTTTATCTGATTTCTGGATGCACTTAACGCTTTTTATACTCTTGCGAGGATGAGAGATGCCAACTGTTGCGGCATAGGAAGAACGCAGGAACTCTCTACGCTATTCCATGAATGTGCGAGTCAGCAAGCTCGACCGTCCCCTACTACCTTACTCTTCTGCCCTGATCGAGCCAACGCCAACGAAACTCATACAACATACCACATACAACATACACTATTACCTCTAAAAACATGCTACATTCTGACGCGTTCCACATATCACCTACTGGCGATACACCACTAGGTGTGTTCATCAAGTTAAAAAAGAGCGCATTTTGCATTCCAATCGTTACGCCGCTGTCTTGCGAATTGGTAAATAAAGAAATTTATTTTTAGGGAAGCCAGACGTGATTAAACTTTGTGAATACATTTTTAATAAGTAAGAAATTGTTTCATATTCTCCCTAAAATTGAATCAGTGAAATTTTACTGTGATTCAGGGAGCCTGTTTTTGCGATTTTAATGATTGGATATTCAATGAGAATGAGTGAATTATTATTAAATTGGCATTAATTCTCAGTGGTATTTCGCTGATCAAAGTTTAGGAAATTATGAAATATGTTTTGCTATTTTCCCCTCATATGTGTTCTGTCATTAAAGGAAAAGATTTAGTTACACTCGGTCTCTCATATACAATATGTATACTGCTGATATTATCAATAATTACGTATGAAGAAAGTGATAAAACATGTGAAAGACCATTTTAGTTCTGGAACCACTACGACTGCCCTCATCATCTGCCTTACTGCAATCTAGGGTTCAACTGCTCTTTAAAGATAGCCCCACAACTAAATAGAGATAATAAACATTGGCAGCTGTTCAGCTAGGTTAGAGATGATTTTCTCCCTCAGTTACTTAAGACTCTGGATTTCTCCTGTTTGCTGATAATGGCGTCAGTTGATCTGGGGATTAGGTTCTCGTATCCTTGGACGATGGTGGAGAGAGGAAGTACGATATATACTTGATGAGACCAGAAATCGAAGCAAGTGTAGCTTGGAAAAGAACTTGTGCAATGTGCTTTCTCTCTTAGCTGCAGAAACGTTTGCAGCGAGTTGGAATGGGGTGGAGGAGGTAGGAAGGTCCGATCGTGTTTCCTGACCGTGGCATCTCCAGATCCAGGGGATTATGTCTGCCTGACACGGGACGTTACTACAGCGGCTGGGCCCTAGGGTAGTGAGGGCTCCCTCAGTGTATCGTTGTGTGCACGCAAGTAAGCTCACCTACATGGCACTAAATCCGGGTGGATATAACTCCGAGAATCTAGACAGCGACGACCCATAACAGACTACGATCACTGTCGAGTTCTGTCATCCGGACGATCTGTTGTTTAAGTGGCTTAGAATAAGTACCGTCGAAAGTCCCTGTCCCGTTGGAGCTAATTACTACCAAACCCATTCCACCACTCTATGCAACCTCACCAGCAGATGTGAGCAAAAACTTTCGTCCTTTATCAAATGCACGAAACTCTAAGCCCCCTGAAAGATAAGTAAATATCTCTCGTTCTGCGGCTGACCGCAGGAAAGCTCGCAAAGAGGAAAAGTCGATAAGCATATTCTGCTTTAAATATTAAAGAGACGGGTGCTCTTTATAGGATTGAAACTGTTTTAATTTTATAATAATGTGTTTCAGAATCCTTATTTCAGGATAATTTTATCCAATATTATTTGAATCAATGAATTTATACTTCTTTGATGTTAGATTAGATTAGAGTTTATTAAAGCCTTGGGATTTATTAGAAAAAATGTGTCATCATTGAAAGCTTAAACAGATCTATACAAGTGTCGTTTGTTTGGACAATAAATAGATGAAAATACTTATCTTGAATGAGGCTGAACAATCAGCGGCTCTTATATTATTAGGCAGAGAATCCCAGAGGTTAGCAGAAGAGACATAAAAAGTAATTGTTATATGCGACTACGAACACTGTTTACATAATGAAATTACTCGCGAAAAAACAGAGGATTGCCTAAGTTAAGAATACAGTAGAGATCGATGTCCATGAAATATTTCCGTCGATTTTTAAATCTTAATCAATTTGACGCATTGATCTACGGTGATATGGGTGTGTATCTTTGTAAGCAGTAGATAAATCGCACACATGCATTCAGTTCTCTCTGTAGTTTCACACCAACTTTGAGTAATATATCATCGTACACCAAACAGCAGTATTCTAAAAGAGAGAAGATGAGTGTAGATACTAATTTAATACGTAGAGATGTTTAAGGAAAGACAAATTTCCTGATTATTGTTATTTTTGTTATTCCCGATTATTGTTTGCCACGAATGTTTCAAAAAAACGTCCCATCTGACGTGACACCTCTCCGTTAAATTTAAGCATTAAAGAAAAACGATGATGTGTAAAGCATTTTTTTATTAGGCCGTGGCTGCGCGTACCAATATTTTGCTACAAGTAGCCCAATTTTTTTGGTACAAATAACGGGACAAAGTCAATTATTTTTAGTAATTATAATCTTGCAACTTGATTCCGGCTTAAGATGGTATAAAGAACGGATTGAACAGTTTTCATTATGAACCGTAGATTTTCTCCACATGGGAAAAAATTATAGTTAAACCAGTGATATTTATCCTTGATCTAGCTACAAATATTGTTAGAAATAAACCATTGATATAAGTAAAATTTTTAAGCCATGGATTTGCAGCAGAATTTGTTACAAGTATTATTATTAATAAATCACATAAATGAATCTCAGAAACAAAGATATTATATAGCCGAATTCAAAATATTGGAACTCTGAATATGGCGCAAATGAAATAGGATTAATTTTGACAGAGGTTTGAAATTTATAATTGATCCAACAATTCACGTTCCATTTAATAAAAAATATGGTCCTATTTCAGATAAAAATATTTGGAATTACTAGCAGAACTAGTTTTTAAACATTTTAATGTCTGTTTAAAAAACAATTACTTCATTCAATTATACTATAGTTCTACTGATTTGATTTTTCAGTATTTTTCTGTTCGAACTACAAATATTTTCTTTGCAAGATATCTTTTTTTAATGTAAGCTGAAAAAATGAATAAATTTGCAACTATTCTAACTCGAAAAATGAAGAAAGCTCTAAATATAAAGCTTGAAAGGGAAAAATATGGAGAGTCCACGAAACTACTCCGAGGATTCGAGCTTCCGCCAGAAAATTAACATTTTTCTTGTCAGGGACCGCGCAACTCAGCAATTTAAAGGACCGGAAAAAAACTAAAACATAATTTAGTCTGTTAGCGCTCTCAACGTCCTTTGACGTGCGATGTTCTGCAGTTGAAAGTGCGTAGTAGTTGACAGAATCCTATTTTTTCCACTTTTTTTAACTGTAACGTTTTCCACTAGCAGAACATTATGTCTCGTTTATTTTCGATTGTCAGCGTAGTTTGACGCGACAACTTTTCACTCGCCAAATTTCCCCTTTGTACCAGACGCGGAAATAAAAAGGGAATTTTTCGTGCATTCGACTGTTAAGGTATACATCGCGTACTTTCTATGTATATCATGCAACGAAACCGCAAGAATCTCATACATAGGCAATACGTTGGCGATATCTGAATTTAATTCCGGATATCGAATTCAAAAAATTTCAATTCGTTTAAAAACGGTACGCTGATATAAATTCGCATAAGCGAAGAGTTGTGTTGATTAAATTCACTGTCAGGAACGTAGAACGCGGTTATTTGTAGACATGTGAAGGATGGTATATGACTTTAATATTTTTACCAAACCTGCTCTTAACTAAAAATTAACAAATTTGCGAGTTTCAGATTTTTACTTTTTGTGTATCAAAATACTTTTCTTTAAGTTAAAAAATAAACATATCCATCTATTCAAATGACTAGAGCAAACTTAAAATTCTTTTTCTGAAGATAATAGAAGCTTTCAATTCCTGAAAAGTTTCAGGCATTAAGGAATTTAAGCTTCAAAATAATAAAAGATTTCTAGAGTTTAAAATAAGTTCAAAGATTGTTCGAGATTTAAGGAATTTAACAATGTTCTATAATTCTGACAAGGGTTTCGAAAGCCTTTTCAGAACATTTGTAGCTTTTGAGATACTAAATGATTATATGCAAAACTTTCATTTGAATATTAACAGAGATATTCCATATTTTATATTTATTAGGAATTAAAATCATTATCTTAAAATTTGGTTGATCTGAGTGAACATTTACTTAAAACAGCAAAAATATATTGTGGCTCTTATAACAACCCCTCCCACAAATAGATACGGCAGAGTTAAACATTATGATAACCAGAAATTCCTTGTTATGATAATTTAATATTTTAGGTTTAATGAATTTTGAGTCAGGGACTAACAAAGGACGGTAAATATGATGGTTCTGATATTTAAAATCTGATATTTTGCCTTGACTTTACATGGGTTTTAATATTCCTGGAATATGTATTTATTTTAAACAAGATTTATTATCAATACTTAAAATGAAATTTAATGACGAAGATGCTTGCATACATGAACTATCAACCTTTTCTATTGAGTACCGTAACCCCCCCAAAAAAAAAACTTTTGGAAAAAGAGAAGAAAGTCAGTAAGGATCTAGGCAAATTTGACATTTTAGAGAACTGAATTGATTAGTGGTTAGGAAATAAATCAGTCCCTTCAAGTTTGAAGTTTCCCTATTTGCTCGACAGAACGCGCAAAATCAACGACTGCTCTTGTAGGCGAAGTAATCAGTCGACGCAATCAGACATGTTGCTCTGTCGAACGAGTGTCGCTAATTATCGACTGAGTTCTGGTTGAAGAGAGGCTTAACCGATGGGGATGGAAAATCGAGGTTGTTGGACCGCATAGCCGCCAAATGGTATCGACAGAGAACCTAAACCGTGGTCTACTGCCAACAGACGGATTACAAATACCATCACAAGTTTCCGCATAGACTCACATACAATCATCGACCCCATACAGCCAGTTGTTGATCAAAATGAAGCAATTCGTCAAGTAAAGGCGAAAAAGAAATACGCTAATGACCATGTATCCTTAATAGGAAAAGATTCTCTTCGTTCGCGATGTTTCTTTCACTTCCAGATTAGAAAAGACTGATTACGTTTGCAAAGATTCGCAAAGAATCTCAATTCTTCTTAAATAACTTATTTCAGGCAGCCCTTAGCTGATTTAATTCAGCGTTTTTTATTGAATAAATCTGTTTTCTTATTAAATCAGCACTTTACGAGACCTGCAATTGCATCAATCTTTTATTATATAGCGATCAATAACATGCTGCGCCACAGTAAAGACATTTATTAAGATATAAAACAACTATCTTTTTCTATTCAGTTGTAAGAAATATAAAACAAACACAAATGAGATCTATGTTTATCGAATGTTTTTGATTTGTAAATGTTATGTGTTAGGGACATGCGTAGAATTTGATATGGTAGCATTAATTCGAGGATAGTTAAGCTCGGATTACGGTGGATAGGACAAGCAATGTGTCCAGAGACAAATGGAAACATATAGCTGAGATTACTGTAGGCACTACAGTCTAATGTAATGTAGCCCTACAGGCCATTACAACAGCATTCGAAAGATGCTCCTATGTCCCCTCCTACAACAGTAGTCTGATACACGTTTCTACTACAAACTTACATCGAGACGTAATGCTTCTGACAGAAGATGTGTAGTAAGTGCACGAATTATACAGCTAGTTTATGTTGAAAGCACTGAGTGCCTCAGGTTAACCGTTTTTGAAAGCGGAAAAGCTTAGAATACCAGGCCAACTGGAACGCCTCTGGATTTACGTCCGCAGTTCTCCTTGTCATTACTCTCAGTAATTGTCAAGCAATTGCACTTAATTCTACATGCATTCGATTTACTTTAGCGAAAATGCCTCTTTGGAGAGTAATTGAAATGAGGGTAATCGGTGCAATGGTTGTCCATTCCCCAATAATTGAATAACTCGTTTAAATATGCTTATATTAAAAAATAGTCTGGTACAAAACTACTAGTAAATAGTATAGACTATAGCGTTTTCAATTGCGTAACATGTTTGACAAGTTAGAATTCTATAATTCTAAAATAGTATTTTAGAATTTTATTTGATGCTGATAGTGGTTGTTGCCAATTGTCCTATCTGTCCTAGTCACTTATGCATATTCACGCTATTGTCTCGTACTGTGAATTTAATAAAAAATTATTATCAGACGTGACACCTTTCCCGTTAAATTTAAACACGGAAATAGTATGTCAATGTTGAAACTTTTTTTTTATTTTCACGAGCTTGGAGAAATTTCGAGGGGCTACTCACTAAGAAATCTTAGATTCCTGCGCGGGAAATCTTAAGGGAACTCTTGAAAATCTCTCAGCAATCTAGCATTTGTGCGAAATCTTGGAAATCCTTGGCTAAGTGTGGGCAGAGGTGTGGAGATGTGGAGTATTATCACATACGCTCCTATGCGTGGAACGAAAAATCGACTGAATCTGAAAGCCGACGATTTTAGCCCAGTCTGTAGAATCCCACATGAGTTATGATCGCGAGCAGGGTCGGAAATCTCGGAACTCCTGGCAATCTCAACGAAATCTTTGAAATCTCTATAAGAATTCTATACAGAAGGCGGCATTCACAATTTTAAGATTTCCAGATTTCATAGTGAGTAGCCTCTCGAGCAATGTAGTATTTCCAATCAGTAAGACGACCTTAAGATTTACAATTGCTAATAAAAGCAGAACATTCTATGTGAAGAGCCGCGAAGGATGATTAGTATTTTTTGGATAGAACAGAAGCAAAAACAGAGATAAATTTCAGGGAAAAAATTAGCCATACCCGCACGCTTGGACAAGAGGCTCTAACAGCACACAAATGTTGTGTATAAACCACTATCACGGTCTATAACGGTCCGCACCATAAACCTCGGCCTCACCCCTTAACGAGAATAATGCGTGCTGCTGGAGTATCCGCCTCTATTACGTTCCAAATCCCAGTAGACGTGGCATCATCCTCCTTTTCCCTTCTTATCCTCAACCTACTCGAACCTCTCTTGCGGGTTCGAGAAAGTTCCGACTACAGCGTCTACCTCGTAAATACCGCTAGGACCATTAATGTTAAATTAATTTAAAATCGCCTTTTGCCTCATCAATGAAGACTGTTGCATCAAACATGGTGCGTAATAATTATTTTAGTTTAAGATAGTTTTACATTCTACTCTCGACAATTTGTGCTCTTTTCGCTAAGTTCAAAAAGATATGAATTATTTGGGGGGGTTGGTGCAAGGTTATATCAGAATTGTGGCTGTGGGGATTAGAGGAATTAAGAGGTACTAATTAGTTCAAGCCTTGAAGAGAGACTTGACCTAGTTGTGAAAGATCTTATGGTTTGTGGGTCTACTGGTCAGGATTAAATATTGTCATCTCATGCGACATATACTGACAGTAACTTAAAGAAAGCTATTCATTTAAGTTGTTCTAGGTCAATAAAAAGATACCTAGAATTGAATCTGGAAACCAAAAGCAGTTTTTATCAG
>JAUELO010000334.1:1520616-1535614 GCA_032357855.1 Amphibolips quercusostensackenii
GTTAAGTTACACGGCGAATGCTTACAACTGATTCGTATTAGAATAAAAATTATTTATTGTAAAAATATGAGTTGCCTGGAAAAGTTAATTAATAATGTCATCCTCTCGTAACTTGCTCTTCTTGGATACAAATTCTAGCAGATTCAATATAATGGATTGAACTTCCGTTTCGTAACGGAAGAGCCATCGTATTTTACAGTAATTACCGTAACGTGTTACCGTGGGCGCTAGTAGTGCAGGGTAATAAATCCTTGGTTACCGTTTGCTACTCGAAGGCACGGGGGTTTATTGTGAAGCTCTGCCCCTGCCAGTGTAGCCTCCAAGCTTGACAATATCCTGCAACCTCTGTATTTTTATTCTTTTTTGAATATTTAAATAAATGTAATTTCTTTTTACGCGTGACGCGATTCGATGAAGCAATCAGCATGCATAGTTTGTTAATTTGAATTAGGCCTACACTTTTTCATGTATTTGTATCCGTGATAGTTCGTTAGGTATTTTCCTTATTTCTTTGCTTAAATTAATTTCTTTCTTTTTTATATTTCTTATTAAAATTTTTACTACAGACTATGCTACTTTTATAATTTTGCTTTCCCTTCTTTGAGTCCTACCTCTCCTCCTTAAATGTAAAAAAGGTGAACAAAATCGGTAAATATTAGTACCGTAGCGAAGAAACGAAGAAAACTAGGTAGCTTTAAGTACGAGCCCCTCGATCGTATTCCGCGTCACTCTCGAGGATTTACGATATGAGGTATGCGATATACGATGATATCCAAGCACACACGGATACAAGTGCACGATTGCGATTACTTGCGTATGGGGACGTAAAACTCGGTGAATTTTGTTTGTAAAGTATCTCGAAAGTTTCAAATCGGAGGAGGCTTTGAAACTTTTCAATTGGAAAAATTTTTCCAAATCATGAAAAATGCCCTCCTGAGCAAAACTTCCAACCACTATTAGTTGCCCCCCTCAAATCATCATTTAAGCCATCCTTTCTACTTATGGTTTGATTTTCTATCATCAGAAATCGAATCTTTGTTTGCCAACCTGTCATTTCCAAAAATAATCATTGCTGAATAATTTAATTTTGCATAAGAAACTATTTTTGCTTTCCTTTCTTTGAGACGAGAGACAAATAAATACGAATTTCGGTTACGAGTGCAATATCAAATGTACAGCCGTTAAATACCAAGCACGAATGTGCATATAAATAAAGAAAGAAATATAGTACTATTATTGAACTACATGAATAGTATAATAATTAAAGTAAATAAAGCTACATATACTTATGAATTGATTGAAACGTCTGCAAAAAAATGAATTATGTGATCGTAAGTGTAAAGATATAATTACGAAGCGAACGATGCAAGTCAATGTTGTTTATATTTTTTGATGAAATTGCGTCGGTATTATTTTATTTCTGCCTTGTTTTTTAACAATTTATTGTCAGATATAAGTATCTACTATACAACATATAATATACACATTATCAACAAAAAAAGTTTGCAACGCAACGCGTAATCTTAATCCGTCTTTTTACTTTTGTCTGTCTTTAATCTGTCTTTTTTTACTTTATTTTATTTTGTGCTTTCTATCTAGTCTGATGCACATATAATTTTCCTCAATAAAAGTTGTATCAGCAAATAAAACTCCTACCATATTTGAAAATGTAATACATTAAGTAATTTAGTTTAATCGTATTCGGAACCTCAGTACGAAAATGATTTATGCTCAAAGTTTGTTACCTGAAATTACAAGGTTTAACTTTTATTAATGATGTTAACTAATGGAATTATTAAAATCAAGAAATTCAATAAATTATGAATTAAAGTAATCTTAAAATCGTTGATTAATTAAGAAATAAAAAGTATTTCTAGTCTAAACAATGATAGTCTAGTGACCAATAAAGGTCCTTGAAATTCTTAGAAAAAAATATTTCAGTTTAATTAATTATTATTTCTCATTATGTGCATTAAACCTTAAGCTCCGCCTAGTACATTACTATTTACTATATTAATTATAACTGAATTTCACCCAAAAATTAAAGGGCACATATAAAGACTCGATCTTATTTTTGAGCTTGAAGCGTTACAGCCACGTATATCGCGGCATTGCATGTAGGAGAAGCACTTGATCGGAGGTTACAAAAAATGTTCACAGACGCATGGCTGGCAAACTCACTGGTCCTACGGCAAGCAAAGCGTCGACTGCCTCTACCCCTATTCCATTAGGTACTCACAAAATGCTTTGTGTCGAGAGTCAACTCGAAGCAAATTCAACCGACCTCTCAAAAAGAGATGAACATATTCCACAAACTCGGGTCGAACAGAAAGAGAAAGGACACATTTGTAGAAAGATTCTTTAATCACTTTCTAGTCTTTCTCTCTTTATACACTTGTGTTCCTGATTATTAATAACATTCTGATGTATACCTACAATGTCACTACAAAAAGCGCACGTCCGAATCTAGGATGCCCAATGGCAAGGCTTCAAGATTTTTTTATTTTTAAACGAAATTTCGGACTTAAAAATTTAAGAGAAATAAAAAAAAAAGGTTCTCTCTCGGGACTCCGGATAGAAAGGAACTTAACTTTTAGAAGTTGCTGCGATGTGCCTAATTGGAAGCATGTGTAGTTCGGCACTAGAACCATGTAATCTGTTTCGCACAACTGTTACTATGAAATTATGAACTACTCATTAACAATTATTAAAATAAAAATTGCTCAAGAAGAAAGCTCAGGATACTATTACATCATAAATGAAGCCTACAAAATTTATTCGATTTTTAAATTTGGAAGTGAGCCTTGCCATTAATTTGTTACTTTGAATACTCTCTTTCAGTATACCACAATTAGTATCAATTGTAGCAAGAAAATAATTAAACAGAATAATTCATCGGGGAAACCGAACTGCTGCGACAAATAATCTAGGTATTGTGAAATGACAAAGCATAGTTGTTATGGGATAGAAACTCACGCGGAGTTATTCGTAAAATAATTTTCACAGAGTATCATTTTAACTCGGTAAGCGCTCTTTTCAATTCACTCCTTTTGATCCATTTTCTCTTCCTCCGCTCGATTTATCAACTTTACTCTCATTCTGAAATTCTTTTTTTCTGTCTGACTCCATTTCTACCTCCCAGTCTCTACAGTAAACGAGTTTCTATCGTAGGTGTTGTTCGTAGTTGAGACGTAGTGCATTACAAGTAATATCTAAGCAACAACTTTAATCGAAAACAATTAGCGTAGGTCGTACAGCGTATCGATAGGTGTTCTCGGGATAAGGCGAAGCGTTCTGCTGATAGCCGGTTAAGCCCGTTAAGCACCCTCTTGTGTATTTAATTAACATAATCATGCTTACTGGCGTTAATTAGCTTTAAAATGAATTTTTTCGTTATTGTCATGAAGCAAATACTCGTGCTGATTTTCAATATAAACAATCTGCCTCTGTATGCACTTGTTAAATATTTAGTTTTAAAAATAAAGTTTTGAAATGTAAGCATATAGGAAATGTAAATGAAAGCAAGTTTGGGATTCAATATTAGGCAAACAAGAGAAACTGTTAATCTTGCAGGTTATTTAAATAGTTGTGCAATAGCGAAATTCGGGAAATACCATTGTTCATAAATATATATTTACTGATAGGTTACTTTTATGATCACAGTTAGTACATATATGAGAAAACTTAAACTATCATACCTTCTGCTTCATTCTTTCATGAATATTCCTAATTATGTCATTAAATTTTTTAAATGCAATTATTAAAAATTCTTTTCTAAAACTAATTCATATCTGTCCATTTCTTCCTGGAAAGTATTTCACAGCAGAAATCTTTCCCCATCTAATTACATTTTTATACTTTATATCAATAGTTGCATGATAAAATAAGATTGAAAAACATAAGTGAAAGAAAATAACGAAATTCATGGCATAAAGATATAAATTTATTTAAATTTGATCAGCGGTAATTGGAAATATTTCTTTCTCATAAATTTTCCTTTATAGCATAACTCAAACGAGACTAATATCTGTACTCGTTAATTAATTTCACAAAATTAATAAGTTTTCTTGTAATTTTTTAGTAAAATGAATTAAAATCATCGAATCATTACTAAATTTCATCATTCCATTACGAGAGATTTCAGAAATCACAACCACAACACAAAATAAAATGCCAAGTGATAAATCTTTGATGAATTTTTACCTAAAAAAAAAGGTTCGAATACAAATAATCACTATTTTGCCTTATTCAGGAAAAAGGTGAGTAAGCGACTTTGCGATTCCGGCTTATTTTCTTATATCTGTCGATGGTAAAGTCGACATAAACGACAATGTGACTTACGTAAGGTTTTCCTTTGTGCGTCAGTATAAGCTGGAGAACAAGTTTCCAAATACTAAAGGGCACTAAAGAATTTAAAATAATGATATTAATAACAAAATATTGTGAAAATTAATAAAAATTTAAAGTTTAAAATTTTATTTTATATTTGCACGGAGAAAAGAGGATGTTTAAACGTAGATGTGCAAAAGGGTAAGATTGTACCGCCTAACATGAAGATATTCATACCGAATATCTAGTATCTTTTTGAGATGTTAGGGTAAAAGTATTTTTATGTTAAACTGAAACACATTCAGATGGTAAGCTCGGCCGAGCGCATGCGCATTGAAATTACGTGGCTATATTTCACGGCTATATTTTCAATATTACAATTATGGAATATGACAATTTTGAAACATTTCTAAAGGATCAAAATTAGCTGTCCCTTATTAAAATCGGATAAGGACTTTTGCCTGTATACACGAAGGAACAAGGTTCTGAAGTATGAGGTTATATATTGACTCGAATACATCTGACAAAATATTTGTAAATTTAAAAAAATTTGAGTTAAAGTAACCGAAAATATATAGAACTTTGAATGCTGATTACAGATCATTCGTTCTCAGTTCAGTTACACCGTTTTTATTTTGTATTTAGAATTACAATTATTAAACATATAACATCAATTTGACTGAATGTATCATTTAATCGATATTTCATACCTGTGCCTGTTTTTCGTTTATGTACGAACATTCAAGTTTAATTTTTAATTTATAAGTAAGTTGTTAATTAATTCCTTAAATGATCAAAAATAAGTAAACTCTTCAAATACTTACAGCCATTATTTAACATAACCATAAATTTCATGTAATATTTCGGATATTTTAGTTGATCATTTTAGATGTTGCAGAGTAACATGTGACTTTTTAATATCTACAGGTACTAACTTTAAACATCTAAACTGATGTCCTGTAACTAAACATAAAATATGTTAACGCTGAACATCTAGATGTTTAAACATCCATTTCCCCGTGTGAACTACCTGATTATTAATTTTTCTTTCTATCGGTATCAATTTTGCAGTTTGAGTGATTAAAATAATTTTTTTGTAAATTTTAGTAATATTGATTATAAAAAATGTATTTATAGGGAATTTTCTGCCTGAGAAGGGAGAGTTGGTTTCTTGCTAGCAGCAGTACGCAGATACCGGGTCCCGCTCTATATTTCTTATCCGAGCGAATAATACTGGTAACCGTAGAATAAGGCCTCCGCCAGGTTAGACGAGAGTATAAAAAAATTTCTAACCCACGTACCACTGAATGGAACCGCCCAAGGTCATTAAAAGAATCTTTTTTTGTCTCGTTCTTTTACCGAAGACCTTGTTTCGATCCCCCTCTCGTCCAGAGGGGCTCCTTGCCTCTCACCGTTTCTTTCATTCCAGTCTTTCTCCAAATTTCATCCGCCCTTCCCTAATTCCTTACCTTGCCTTTTAAACTGTTACACTTTTCCCTCTTTTTCTTTTTTTCTGAATTTTCTGCTCCTATTTCCCTACTATTCTTTTAAACCAGATGCACCTGAAGCGTTCGCAAGAGCTGTGATCCGATTTCGATTCTTATGAGTTGTGACATCGCTTACAATTATGAAGTGAATGAGCGGAAAGTAATGATAAGTAATTAATAAATAACAATTATAAAATTAATAAAAGTGTAGAGTCCGGTGTTTGCGAAGGTGTTGGAGAAATTTGAAAGAGTTGAGCGAGCCGCGTATACATGTACAGAGAAGGACGGCACGTGTCCGTCCCCGTCCCTCGGCGAGAGACGATCGGTATTGTGAGATAATTAATGAAAAAAATCGAAGATTACGATAATTTTTATCTTGTTTACACGAATGCATTACGGTGGATTGTTACCGAAAGTGAAGACGACGATCATGAAAAAAAATACAATGAAGAACCCATCTGTCCTGAGCTTACATTTGTTATTATACGATGCTTAACGATATTATAATATTTTTATGCGCGCCTATAGTTCGCTCGCGTTAGCTTCACCAATTTCTAATTTAAGATACTACTTAAAAATAATTCTGAAACGTGGTGATTTATATGTATATATATACAGTAAGGACGTTTACTATGTCGTCATAGGGAATATAATAATAGAATATTAGCATGAAATGCAACCTGTCGTGCATCCGTGTAATGCATAAAAGTATTACACAATCGATTTTAATTCAGTTCTCATATTACCCGCGTTCGAGGTTTTGCGCTGATTGGTCAAAGGCGTCGCGACTCAGAAGACGTGCGCAAAAGATGCATAAACTAATTTTGAAAGAAGGTTATGTTCTCCAGGGTTCACCACGCATTTCAGATAAATAATAATTTAAGAATTAGAACATTTCAACACAATATTAAAAAGTGTGCACAAATACTATCGGGACGTGCATTAAGTGTTCTCATAAAAATTGGAATTGGTTTTCACGAATGTAACGATCCGTGGTTGATAAGTGTCGTTTAACAGGTGTCAAAATGGTTGTACTTCGAACTTAATTAATCAATTAAAGTAAATATTTTCAGGTCGGAAGTCATTAATTGGTAATAAAATCTGTTGTTTTATTTATTAAATGAAATATGGGAATCAAATGCCTTTGACGACAAGAGTATCGGTAAATATGCATCAACTGTCAGTATCATTTTTTTTAAACACTCAGAAGACAAGTATGTGTATGCTCTTATTTCTTTATGCTAATTTAATATTTAATTTATACCTATCGATGCATTATATCTTCAAGGAATAACAGTTATATATGAGATAAGTACTTCCATATTTTTAGAACATAATATATCGTAAAGGTTAATTCTATTTTTAATTCGTGAAAACCAACTCCAGTTTTAAAAAGAACACTTAATGCACGTCCCGACAGCATTTGTAAACATATTCTAATCTTGTGTTACATTGTTATTTAATTCTCAACTAAGAATTTATCTAAAATGCGTTGTGAATCCTGGGGAACATTACCATCTTTTAAAATTAGGTTATACGTCTTTTGCGCACGTCTTCTGAGTCTTAACGCTTTTGACCAATCAGCGCAAAACCTCGAGAGCGGGAGATTTGAAAACTGAATTAAAATCGCCCATGTAATACTTTTTTGCATCACACAGATGCACCACGGGTTGCATTCTATATAATATAGAAATTTAAATTTTCTATTCATGTGACATAATTTTATAATAATGACAATTTGTAAACTTTGAATTTTCTATATAATAATGCATTTTCAACAAGAAACGATAAATTTTTAATTAAGCACTAAAATAGTTCAACTTTTAGCTTAAAAAAAAATTATTTTTAACCAAAGAGATGAATTTTCAACTAGAATGATGGAATATTCAACTGTATTAGTTTTAAATTTTAAGTTTAAAAAATTTATTTTTAACTGAAAAAATTAATTTTCAACTTAAATCATGAACCTTCAACTGGAATAGTCGAATTTTTAACAAAAAATGTGAACTTTCAACCAAGAAGATTAATTTTTGACCCAAAAGACGAAATTTTAACAAAATAGATAACGAGAAAAGATAAATTTTTAATTAAATATTGAATAGTTAAATTTTTCTTCAAACATTTTACTTTTAACTAAAAAGATGAATTTTCAACTAAGATGATGGAATATTCAACTGGATAAGTTTTATATTTCAAGTTAAAAAAATCAATTTTTAACCTGGAAGATTAATTTTTAATAAAAGGGTTTAACGATCAACCAGTTTTAATTTCAACTAAAAACATTAATTTTTAACTTAAATGATGATTTTTTAATTGAAAAGACAAATTTTCAAAAAAATAGTTGAATTTCCAACCAAAAAAGATTACAGTTGGCATTTCATAACAATAGTATGAATTTTAAACATGATGTAATTTTTCTGCAAAAATATTGGAATTTTCAGTACAAAAAGACGAAATTTTGACAAAACAGTTAAATTTTCAACAGAAAAGGATGAGAGAGAAAAAAATAGAAATACAAGGCAAATAAATTACTAAAAAGAATATTGTTATTAATTTTTAGCAAGACTTTTTTTCTGAATCCCTGACTTTTCCCTGATTAATTTTTCATTTTGCCTGACCATTAATACTTAAGTACGGTCCCAAAGACTTTTTGAAAATATTCATGTAGATTAGTAAAAAAAAATCACGAAATCAATAAATTCTCTGATAATTAAAACAGAATCAGTGGATGGAAAAACTACTTCCTATTTATCGAAAAGTTACTCCCAAAGAATTACAACTCGTCGAAGGCGGTTGGAAGTATGGCTCCTTTTTTATGACAATTCTAAATGAAACTGGTCTCCACCTTTCCTGGGCTAGACAAAAGTAATTTCATTTTATTTTGCCAAAGATGATGACAACTTTATAAACCGAAACAGAAATGAAATAAAAATTTAATTTCTCTTTTGCCAGGTTAATCTCAAATGGAACGGTCCTAGTTGAAAAAACTATAGAGTCCTTGAAGGAGCTAACAGAAGATTTTGATTTGGTCATCAACTGCTCTGGTTTGGGAGCTCGTGAACTCTGCAATGACAGACATCTGGTACCGATTCGTGGTCAAGTTACGAAGGTATTTTTTTAGATGAGGACCTTGAAAATTAAATTTACAGGCAATTTTTTTATCTTATAGAAATGTTATTTTAGAAAATATGTGTCTTATGAATAAAAGTTTAAAGTAAAAGTCATAGATCACGAAAAAAAGTACTTTTCAAATATTTTTCAAAACTGAAATTGTTTTCGAGAAAACTGTGGAAACTGTTAATTTTTTCGAGAAAACTGTAAAAACTGTCAATTGTTTTCGAGAAAACTGTTTATTGTTTTAGAAAAAAAATGTTAAAACTATCAATGCCTTTTGACAAAACTATTAAAACTGTCAATAATTTTCAAGAAAACTGGGAAAACTGTCAATTGTTCTCGAAAAAACATTGAAAACTGTCAGTTTTTTCGAGCAAACTGTCAATTTTTCTAGAACACTGTAAAAGCAGTCAATTCTTTCCAGAAAACTGTCAATTTTTTTCGAAAAAACTATAAAAACTATCAGTGGTTTTCGAGCGAACCGTATAAACTGTCAAATATTTTCGAGAAAACTGTAAAAACTGTCAATTGTTCTCGAAAAAGCAGTGAAAATTGTCCATTTTTTCGAGAAAACTGAGAAAACTTTCAATTGTTTTCGAAAAAACTATAAAAACTATCAATGGTTTTCGAGCGAACTGTGAAAACTATCAAATATTTTCGATAAAACTGTAAAAACTGTCAATTTTTTATGAAAAAGCAGTGAAAACTCTCAATTTTTTTTGAGAAAACTGTGAAGGCTGTCAATTGTTTGTGAAAAACCTATGAAAACTATCAATGGTTTTCGAGCGAACTGTGAAAACTCTCAAATATTTTCGAGAAAACTGTGAAAACTGTCAATTGTTCTCGAAAAAACAATGAAAACTGTCCATTTTTTCGAGAAAACTGTGAAAACTTTCAATTGTTTTAGACAAAACTGTGAAAAGTTTTAATTGTTTTGGAGAAAACTGTGAAATCTTATAATTGTTTTCGAGAAAACCGTGAAAACTTTTAATTGCTTTCGAGAAAACTATGAAAACTTTCAATTTTTTTAAAGAACACTCTCAGTTGTTTTCGAGAAAACTTCAAACTGTCTATTTTTGTTCGAGAAAACTGTGAAAACTGTAAAATTATTTCAAGAAAACTTAAAACTGTCATTTTTTAAAAAACTGTCATTTTTTAGAGAACTGTCAATTTTTTCGAGAAAACTGTGAAAACTTTCAAATAATTTTGAGAAAACTGTGAAAGCTGTCAATGGCTTTCAAAAAAACTATTGATTATTTTTCAGAAAACTGTGAAAAATATCAATTGTTTCCAAGAAAACTGTAAAAGCTGTTTTTCTTTCTCGAGAAAACTGTGAAAGCTGTCAATTTTTTCGAAAAAATTGTAAAAACTGTCAATTGTTTTCGATAAAACTATGAAAACTTTTAATTGTTTTTAAGAAAACTGTGAAAACTGTCGAATGTTCTTAAGTAAACTGTGAAAACTGTCAATTTTTTCTGGAGAAAACTGTGAAAACTGTCGATTTGTTTTCGAGGAAACTGTCAATTGTATTCAAGAAAACTGTTCACAGTTTTCGAAAAACTATGAAAACTGTCAAATAATCTTGAGAAAACTAAAAACTATCATTTTTATTATAAACTGTGAAAACTTTCAATTTTTTCCATAAAACTTTGAAAACTTTTAATTGTTTTTAAGAAAACTGTGAAAACTGTCAAATGTTCTTAAGTAAACTGTGAAAACTGTCAATTTCTGCTCGAGAAAACTGTGAAAACTGTCAATAATTTTAAACAACATTCTCAATTGTATTCAAGAAAACTGTTCAAAGTTTTCAAAAAAACTGTGAAAACTGTCAAATAATCTTGAGAAAACTAAAAACTATAATTTTTTAAGAAAACTGTGAAAACTGTCAATTTTGTCGAAAAAACTGTAAAAACTTTCATTTGCATTCAAGAAAACTGTTCATATTTTTGTAAAAACTGTAAAAACTTTCGAATAATTTTGAGAAAACTGTGAAAGCTGTAAATGTTTAAAAAAAAAACTATCAATTTTTTGAGAAAACTGTGAAAACTTTCAATTGTTTTTAGGAAAAATGTGAAAACTGTCAAATGTTCTTAAGTAAACTGTGGAAACTGTCATTTGTATTCAAGAAAACTGTTTACAGTTTTCGAAAAAAACTGTAAAAACTTTCAAATAATCTTGACAAAACTGTGAACACTATCACTGGTTTTCGAAAAAACTGAAAAATGTCAATTTTTTCCAAAAAAATCTGAAAACTGTCGTTTTTTTTTCGAGAAAACTATTAAAACTGTCAATTCTTTCGAGAAAACTGTGAAAAATATCAATGTTTTTCGAGAAAACTGAAAACTGTAATTTGTTGTCGAAAAAACTGTCAGTTTTTTCGAGAAAAGTGTGAAAACTGTCAATTGTATTCAAGAAAACTGTTCACAGTTTTCGAATAAAACTGTGAAAACTTTCAAATAATCTTGAGAAAACTGTGAAAACTATCAATGGTTTTCAAAAAAACTGAAAAATGTCAATTTTTTTCGAGAAAAATCTGAAAACTGTCGATTGTTTTCAAAAAAATATAAGAACTGTCAATTCTTTCGAGAAAACTGTGAAAAATATCAATTGTTTTCGATCAAACTGTTAATTTTTTTCGAGAAAATTGTGAAAACTTTTTTTTTCAAGAAAACTGTGAAAACTATTAATAGTTTTTGAAATAACTGAAAAATGTCAATTGTTTTCGACGAAAATGTAAAAAACTGTCAATAATTTTCGAGAAAACTAGGAAAACTGTCAATTGTTTTCGAGAAAACTGAAAACTGTCATTTGTTTTCGAGAAAACTGTCAGTTTTTTTGAGAAAAGTGTGAAAACTGTCAATTGTATTCGAGAAAACTGTTAACAGTTTTCTAATAAAACTGTGAAAACTTTCAAATAATCTTGACAAAACTGCGAAAACTATTAATTGTTTTCGAAAAAATTGAAAAATGTCAATTTTTTTAAAGAAAAATCTGAAAACTGTCGATTGTTTTCGAGAAAACTATTAAAACTGTCAATTCTTTCGAGAAAACTGTGAAAACTTTTCTTTTTTTTCAAGAAAACTGTGAAAAGTGTTAATTTTTTCGAAATAACTGTGAAAACTGTCCACAGTTTTCGAAAAAACTGTCAAATGATCTTGTTAGAATTGTGAAAACTATCAATGGTTTTCGAAAACAACTGAAAAATATCACTTGTTTTCGAGAAAACTTTGAAAACTGTCAATAATTTTCGAGAAAAATGTAAAAACTGTCAGTTGTTTCCGAGAAAACTGTTAACAATATCAATTGTTTTCTAGAAAACTGGAAAAAAGGGTCGAATGTTTTCGAGAAAAACTGTGAAAACTGTTAATAATTTTGAACAAAAACTGTCAATTGTTTTCGAGAAATTTGAAAACTGTCATTTGTTATTGATAAAACTGTGAAAACTGTAAATTTTTTTGAGAAGACTGTTAAAATTGTTAGTTGTATTATAAAAAAACTGTTAACAGGTTTCAAAAAAACTGTGAAAACTGTCAAATAATCTTGAGAAAACTGTGAAAGCTGTCAAATAATCTTGAGAAAACTGTGAAAGCTGTGAATTGTTTTTGAGAAACTATTCATTGTTTTTGAGAAAACTGTGAAAACTATCAAAGGTTTTCGAAAAAATGAAAAGTTTCAATTGTTTTCGAGAAAACAGTAAAAACTGTCATTTGTTTTCAAGAAAACTGTCATAACTGTCAATTTTTTCGAGGAAACTGTAACAACTGTCAAAAAATCTTGAAAAAACTGTGAAATCTGTCAATTGTTTTCGAGAAAACTTTGCATTTTTTTCAAAAAACTGTAAAAAGTGTCAATAATTTTCGAGAAATGTAAAAAAAAGTAAATGTAAACTGTAAAAACTGTCAACTGTTTTCGAGAAAACTGTGAAAACTGTCAATTGTTGTCGAGAAAACTGTTTATTGTTTTAAAAAAAACTGACAACTGTCAAATATTTTTGATCAAAATTGTAAAAATTGTCTACTAAAATCCTGGAAAAATATTTCCTGACAAGTTCAGGATTTTTTAAAGTAAAAAATTGTTTAATTCTACTTAACTTTTGACGAATTGCCTGAAACATTATGCTGCGTTAATCGATTAAAAATAGTAAAAAAAACAGCATTACTCAAAAAGAAAAAAACTCCGCATTGAATTTTTAAAATTTGCATAATTCTCTGTTCCAAAGTAAAATTTATTTAAATTCGAAAATTTCCTGTTCAGAATTTTCATTATTTTTGAAAGAAAACCCGTTTCTACTCAGAATTATAATTTTTTTAACAAATTTCCTTTTCAAATCCACAATTTTATTTTTTTTCGAAAATTCTCCGTTTCATCTCAGAATTAGAATTCTTTTGAAAAATCCGTGTTCCAACTCGGAATTTATTTAAATTTGAAAATTCTCTATTCCAAGTAAAAATTTTAATTATTTTGGACAAGTCCCATTTCCAACTCAGAATTTGTTAAAATTTGAAAATTCGCTATTCCAACATGAGCCAGAATTATAATACTTTTGAAAATGCCCTGTTTCAATTTAGAATTTTAATTTTTTTCGAAAATTCTCTGTTTCAACTCAGAATTAAATTTTTTTTTAATTCCCTGTTCAAATTCAGAATTTTAATTCTTTTTGAAAATTCTCCGTTTCAAATGAGAATTATAAATTTTTGCAAAACTCCCTGTTTCAAATCATAATTGTTCTTTTTTCGAAAGTTTCCCGTTTCCACACAGAAATTAGAATTTTTTTTTGTAAAATTCCATGTCGAAATCCAGAATTTTACCTCTTTTCGAAAATTCTCTGTTTCATGTGAAAATTATAATTTTTGTGCAAAGTTCCCTGCTCCAATTAATAATTTCAATTTTTTCGAAAATACCCCGTTTCAACTCAGAATTAGAATTTTTTTGAAAAATTCAATTCACCATTCAGAATTATTATTCTTCTGGATGAATTCCAGTTGCAACTTAGAATTGGTTAAAAAATGGAAAATTCCTGTTAAAAAACAAAATTTTAACTCTTTTCCAAAATTCACCGTTTCAAATAAAATTAGAATTTTTTTGTGTAAAATTTCCTGTCCAAATATAGAATTTGAACTCTTTTCGAAAATTCTCCGTTTTGAATAAGAATTACAATTTTTTGCAAAATTGCTTGTTCCAATTAATAATTTTAATTTTTTTTAAAATACCCCGTTTCAACGGAGAATTAGAATTTTTTTAAATTCAATTTTCCATTCAGAATTATTATTCTTCTGGATGAATTCCAGTTCCAGCTCAGAATTAGTTAAAACTTAAAATTCCTGTTTAAATCCAAATTTTTAACACTTTTTGAAAGTTCTGAGTTTCAACCTGAAATTAGAATTTTCTTGTGAAATTCCCTGTTCCTATTCATAATTTTAATTTTTTTTCGAAAATGCCCTGTTTCAAATCAGAATTAGATTTTTTTTAAATTCAATTTTCCATTCCGAATTATTATTCTTCTGGATAAATTCCAGTTCCAACTCAGAATTGGTTAAAAATTAAAAAATTTCTGTTAAATCTAAAATTTCAGCTCTTTTCAAAAATTCACCGTTTCAAATAAAAATTAGAATTTTTTGGTGTAAAATTCCTTGTCCAAATCCAGAATTTTAACTCTTTTCGAAAATTCACCGTTCCAAATAAGAACAATAATTTTTTTTTTTATTTAGTTTTCCAATTAATAATTTTACTTTTTTTTCGAAAACACCCCGTTTCAACCCAAAATTAGAATTTTTTTAAATTCGATTTTCCGTTCAGAATTATTATTCTTCTGGATAAATTCTAGTTCCAATTCAGAATTGGTTAAAAATTAAAAAATTCCTGTTCAAATCCAAAATTTTAACTCTTTTTGAAAATTCGCCGTTTCAAATAAAAATTAGAATTTTTTGTGTAAAATTCCCTGTCCAAATCCAGAATTTTAACTTTTTTTGGAAATTCTCCGTTTTAAATAAGAATTATAATTTTTTGCAAAATTTCCTACTCCAATTAATAATTTTAATTTTTTCGAAAATACCTCGTTTCAACTCAGA
>JAUELO010000334.1:1607887-1625113 GCA_032357855.1 Amphibolips quercusostensackenii
GGTTCTTTTATAGGATCCCATATAGGAACCTATATAGGAATTTTTAGCAGGGTAGTATCTTTTAAAGAAATAAAACGTGAACTTATGGTACTTACCGTATTATTATTATGAAATATAACTTCAAATCACGTTTAGGTTTTCGTAATTATCTGTATAACTTAATTATTAACAACCTTTAATTTTAATAAAGAATATAAATAAATTTTTGAGTTTTTCTACATCATCGATCAAATTACCGACCTGTTATCAAGCGCTGTTACCATCTCCACAAAATTTTGCAGACATCATGCTTTGTATGTCATGTTGCAAGATTTTATTAATTTTGATATATTTAGAACGTTTTTAAAAAAATTTATGATTACAGAAGTTTAATGAAATACTTCATCTATTAGAATATAATAATTTGATGCTTCAACCATTTCAAAATATGTTGTAAGTGCTTAATTTATGCCAAAGACTTTTCCATCTGTTTCCGTCAAACACGTTTTTTTTATAATAACTCTTCTGACACGTATTTTAAAACAAAAAATTCATCATATCAATATTTTTCCAAACAAAGAAAATCATTTCATGCAAAACAAACTAATATGAAAATCAAAAAACGCAGACGTTTTTTGTTATTGACACCATGCGCCACACCGACACCATACCCCACACCGGCACCATATCCCACTCTCCCCTACCAAGTCTACTATTTTATTCTATAGAAATTTTCGATATCATGTCTATAGAATTATTACTTTTATGGAATATTCTTATTAATTCCGACTTCTTCCAGACTATTTTATTCAGAATTTGTGCTATAACGTTTCGGAATCGGACCGATTTCCTCATCAGATTACCTTTTTAAGTTTCGCAGAATTTAAAGCAAAAATAGTTTGTAAAAAAATTGTCATATTTAGAGAAACAAATGTATGATGCTAGAACATGTTGACATAATAATGGCCTAATTATATGAATAAATACATACATATGTGCTACACAAAAAAATATGTTTGTGGATGCACACTTTCTCCCTTTTATATTTTATTTTGTAAAATTAATACAATTACTACCATTAATTTTTTAAAAATTGTTAATTCAATTTTAATGTCAATATGTTCCTGCATCATACAGTTTGTTGCGACAAAATACGACAATATTCTTGAGAGCTATTTTTGAATTTAAATTCAGCAAATGTAAAAAGGTAATATGATGAGGGAATCAGTCCTGTTAAGAAACGTTATATTACAAATTCTGTATATAACAGCATAGAAGAGGTCGGCATAAATAATAAATATTACAAAAAGTGAAATATATTGTCTGCCTTAGCTTTTTTCAGTTATATTCTAATTTTATTATCAAAGTTCCACTAAAAAATTATTGTTTTTCTCTGGAGAATTAGCATTTTGAGTCATTGTTGTAAAATAAGTTAATGATAGTATCACAGGCAATCTAGGCATATTTATTGGCAATAATTCTCTTCTCACAAGATAAGAAGAACGAGACGCTGCGCTGGCAGTATCTATCTTTTTAAATAAAGATTAGCGATTCTGGTTGTGTATCTGACAATGGGGGAAGTTTCATTTAACATACTGACATCAGAAGCAAATTAAGACACTTCATACTGTTAGAATGCGCGCGTTAATTTTTCATAGCATACGGGTCTACTACGTCAGTAATAATTTGTAATTTAGTCCATCTGAGTGTCTCAACTGATCATTTTTATGCGTTAGGCCCGCATGATTCAAACTAATCCTTTTGTTCGCACGTTCTCATGAATATACGTATTACTTATCAGCATAATTAATTTTATGTGAAAATTTAACCACACTTTTATTCTTGAAATATTTTAGGTTTTATTATCTTATCGGAGCTATATAAATAACAAATGTAAGCGAAATTTTTGAAAAAGGAGGTTTGGCTTATCTAGTTTCCAAAAGTATTAAAAATGGAATATTTTATAGAATAAGATGAAAAATATAAATCTTAGGAAAAGGATCATGGAACTAAAATGAAGTGGAAAAACTGGTTTGTTATATATAAAAAAAATATTCATTTTTATATTAGTACCATTTACAGTTTTGATTTATTCTACTAAAATATTTACCCAATATCAATTAAGCGGTGATTCTTGGTCCAAGAATAAAATCTATTCATTAAAGTATGTATCATTATAAAATGACAATAGATTGAAATGTTAATCTTTTTACACTAACTGTAAGTTACTTATGCGACTATAAAATCTTAATCAAAAGGTGGTCGTTCAGAACTAGCTCACCAACATTTTTCTGAAAATGGGTTTATTGCATACAAAATTATTGATAAAATATCAAATACAGATTGTGTTTAAATGATTTGTTGAATTTCTCATTTTTTAATATGTGTCCGTCCGTATCAAAAGGGGCCTTATGGCCAGTATGGTTTTACGTATAGAGAGATACAGCCAAATAAATTCTTGGCATTTTAGGAGCAAAGTTAACCCTCTAAGTTAAAAAACGAATCTAAATTTGGCGAGTGTCATCAGCACACATGTTATATTTTTCCTTCGAATATAAAATAGACCTACTTCTGGTTACTATCTGGATATGAATATAGTCCCGATTAATTCATTAGAGGTCCCAGTATTATCCCTCATTCAAACACAGAAGTAATAATTTTTACCTTAACTTAGAAAAACGCGAATATTTCCTGAACTAGGATCGGCCATGAGAGCCCTTTTCATGCGGATGTCCACATATAGTGTTGGAAAAAGTTTAATTCACCGTCACACTCAATTTTTATATTCTCGGCACCGAACAATTTCTTTGTTTCAAATATTTCTTATTTTTATGTATCCTTATCGTATCTTGAGATCAGTCTTTTATTTTAGTCAAAAAATGCAAATTTCATAACATATGAAATTGTATCCATAGAATTCTTGAATGATTTACTCGGAATTGTCTAATTTTTTTAGATCAAACCTTTTTTATCATCCACTTTTATTAACTCAATATCTCAGAAGTAAGTATTAATTTTTCATTTAAACTGAAGATTACATTTTTATCGCAATCCACAGCCGAGCCTGCTCTCATTTGTGGTAAGTTTAGCATTGAGATTATCAACTGCCACAGTTGTTTTTTCGAAATTGGATAACTTCTGCTAATCAAACTTTTTTGGACCAAATTCAGCAATACTTAATTTTAGGAATGGACTTTTGATTTCATTTTAAATGGTTTTTTGATATATATATATATATATATATTGATGAAAATAGACCCGTTGTTAGTTGCTGTGGATTTTTAAAAATAAACTTAAGCGCATTTTAGATCAAACTTGTTTAAACTAAAATGGTTCATTCACCAAATATTATTTTGATATTAACGCTTTAGCTTCAATTGTTTTTAAAAGCTGTAAGACAAAAATCTAAGTAACTATTGTTAAATAAACAATTTTAAACCGAGCTACTTTTTCTAGTAAGTTTCAACATCTCTTACGAAATTAATTACTATTAACAATCAGTACATTTTTCTTGATGTTATAAATCATTCTAAAAATTGACTAATTTTGAAGTGGACTACGTGCCATGTGAAATTCCACGTGAATTCATCCAAATACATGGAAATCCATTTGGAAATAGGAAACTTATAACGTGGAAGTTTAAACATTATTTTTAACTGCAAATATTTTGTAAATCATAAGGGATAGAAAAAAATGGATTTCATTTTTAAGTTTAACGTATACCGTGTATTAGAGGCTGTACTTAAATTACATAGCAGCTCAAGAGGGGAGGAATTAGACGCTCTTTGTAAATTTCTTATGGTTCCATTGTCAAAAGGGGGGGGGGGGGGTCTTGAGAGGGACGATAATCCGTTACGTGATTTAAGTACGGCCCCTTATATTGCTAGGTATCAGTACATAAGTCTAGAAAGGATTTCCACATGGATTGCCACGTGAAATTCCACGTGGAAATCTACGTAGGATTCTACGTGGATATTTTCATCTCAGGAGTGATTTTAAATTTACCGTCCCTTATCAGCACGTGGAAAATCGCGCTGTCTGCTTGCAACGGAAAATGCATATTCTACGCTATTATTTATATTTAAATGCCTAAGTACTAATTAGTCTCATTTCGAGCTGAAGATCACTGATCATGGATTATTTCGATACAAAAATAGCTTTGAATGTTTCAATTATAGGCTTATATAAATTACAATATGATACAGTCATACACAATATAATATACTCGTTTGTAAAATACGTGGCGCATGTGTCTTATCTTTGTATTATTATTACCCACAGTCTTGATGTTTATGAATTATACTGTCGTCTGCCTGTCTTCCCCTCTTTTAGAATGTTTTTAAGAAATCACAAAAGTAGCGTAAAATTAGACTTTGAAGAACGCTTATTAAATATATGTTGGTGTATGCCTGAAAAGGGCCCATGAGGCCGGTGTCTTGTTCAGGAGATCTTCAAAAAGCTGTTATTCGAAGTTTCAACTTAAAAAATGTCACGGTGTCTCGTTTTTCAGCCTAAAACGTTCGTCTTGGGCTTAAATGATAGAAAATTATCAAGACATATGACGGAATACATAACTCTATACCGACCCGTCGATATGGTCCTTTGCACGCGGACGCCCACACATTTATACATAAGAATATTTCAATATATATCAATCCTATTTTTACATTCTCATTATGATGAGAAGGTATTGTTTTTATGTGAAAACTGACTATCGTGGATTTCTTTAAATCTCAACGTTTCGAGAGCCCCTGAGTCAGAAAAAATAGTTTTTACGTCGGTGTCTGTCCGCCTGTCGTCGTCGTTGTTGTCGTCTCTATATTGTATAACTTTTGGAAGACTGATCGGATTAGGTTGAAATTTGGCATAAAGTTTGAGGGACCAAAAAGAAATATCGGGTTTGTTAACCAGCTGTTTTGGATACAAATTCAAAAAATTAGAGCGTTTTTTAAATTTTCGAGATAATTTTTTTTTTAATTTAAGAATTCTATGAACGGCGATTCGCAGTTCTCAAAAACTTGAACAATTTATCTAAATGACTTTTTTTGATGAAAAAAAATTATCAGAGTTATAGCATTTTTAAAATCCCCCCAAAAAAACGAAAATGAACATTTTAAGCCAAACAACGCACGATATGAAAAAAAGTCAAGAGGAGAAAAACGTTGCTTTTTGAAAGCCCTACAAGATTATCATAACAACTTTTTGAATTTTCATGAAAAATAGAAAATTTAAACTTTGCTCAAAAAGCAATAAAAACGAAGTGTCTCGTCGTCCCGAAATTCGGGATGACTAGTACAAAATTTTCCATACGCTTGGCTATTCGTCCCGAAAATGCGGGACGACTAGCGTACACCCTTTTCCAAGTCCCCCAATTTTTCGGGACGACTAGACACAGCCTAATAAAAAATAAAAAATTCCATTTTGCGGTCAAACAAGGCAAGCTACGAAAAAAGACCAATCAACAAAAACTGTGCAACCAAAAAAGATCTACAAATTTGGTATCAATCATTTTTTCAAAGCATGAGTAGTTTTTGTTTTATTCATAAAAAACAACATTAGAAATAAAAAAATCACATTTTTGGACAAAGGACATAAGCTACGAAAACAAATAATTAGACAAAAGTTGTTCACCCAATAAAGAGCTATAAATTTATTTTCAATCATTTTTTTATGGAACGCGCAGTTTTGGTTTTATTCGTAAAAAATAAAATTAAAAATTAAATTTTTATGCAAACGACACAAACTATGAAAAAAATGAATAAACAAAATTTGCTCCAAAAAAGAGCTACAAATTTGTTATGAATAATTTTATGATAGGATGCGTAACTTTTGTTTTAATCGTAAAAATAACATTAAAAATAAAAAAATTCAATTTTTAAAAAAAGACACAAACTACAATAACATTTCATTTAACAAAAATTTTCGCCTAAATTATATCCACAAATTTGTTTAGAACTACTTTACGCTAGGATGCGTATTTTCAGTTTGAATTGGGAAAATAACATTGAAAATAAACAAATTAAGTTTATAAATAAACGACACAAGTTGGAATAAAATGCTTAATAGCAAAATTGTTATTTTTATATAGAATGCGCACTTTTTTCAATTATAAAAACAAGACAATAAAAATACGTATGTTTCAATATCAATGCATATTCTGAATCGTAATAATATAAATTTATTGAAATGATACATTTTTCAGGATAGCTAAGAATAAAATCTTATGCAAAATAGAAAACAAGTGTTAAAGTAATCTTGATAAATAAAATTTTTACATTATTTTGCAATACCTGAATAAGCAATCTCAGGGCGAGGTACAAAAATACATGTAAGATACATTTGATATAATAGCGCTAAAGATAATGTAGAAAAGTTCACATTTTAAACAAAATCGTGTGTAAAGCACGAGATACGTGATTAGAATGTGTTCATTAAAGCCGAAGGAGCTTTAACAAAAGAGAATTGATAATGACCAAATTACAGTTGTCGATGCTTTGACCTTTAATTTTAAAAGGTCTGTGCACAAATGTGGCGGAAATACAAAGACCGAGCGCGTAGCGCCAGGTAAATACATTATCAAGCGCGAAGCGCGAAAACCAACAGTCGTGCGCCCTAGTCGCGCTCAAACTTGCGAGCCACGCGCGCAGCACGCGATGAGAGTGTGCCCGCGCAGAGGGCAGATTTGTTAAAAATAGATTCCATAGTTCAGAATAGCAAGTATTTTCTAAAATATGTCTTTTTGAAAAAATATTCGTCATTCACATTTATTTCTTTATTTATGTATTTATTTTTTGATTATGTAAAAATCCATTTAATTATTTTTCATCGATGTTAAAGCATCTCTTTGATTGCATTTCTGTGTCAATCAAGCTATTAAGATATTCGATTAATCATTCGAGAATGTTGATCGCAAAGGACTTTTTCTTTTCACTTAAAATGTATTGAATGATAAAAATCCTTGGAATAGTCTAAAAAAGATGTTCTTACTACGTTGAGTTACTTCTTTTACAAACGTTCGTAAAAAGCTACTACTTTTTTTTTCAGGTATTAAAAACGGCCGCGTGTTTAAGTTCAATGAAATTCGGAGTGCGTAGCATGGGGAAAATGGAAAGGTGAGCAGCTAAGATTCACCGAAATCGGTGAGCGTAGCACGAATATTTTTGGTGAGCGTAAATACTTTCATTCAGACTAGCCTTTTATACGTGCGCGCATGCGCGCGATAACTTAAATACTCATTTTCATCATTCACCAAATTTTTGAATAACTATTTATTTGTTAAAAGTTCTTAACCACTTAAATTCTTGCTGAAATCAGATTCTAAAAGAATGTATTCAATGATTACGCGTAACGCAAAATTATTTAATTTACGATTAGTATTATTAACACAGTAAAGGTCCAGATATCATTTTTTGAATATTTCAAGCGCACGACTTAATTAACGTAGTAATAAATCCGAAAAAAAATATCAATAATTATTATACTTCTACATTTAAATACCAATCATATGTCGTTGAAAATTTATCCTGCAATTATAAAATAAAGATCTACGAAAATTCACGAAATATATCATAAATGAGAGCGGTGTCTAAAAAATAAATTATGAGACTATAAAAAGAAACAATAAATCATCATTAAATTTATGAACAATGCAGCAAAATATATTGATAAATCATTGAAATATATTGTTTCTGCATTTTTAGGCTATGTAATTTAATATTTTGAAAAAACTTAATTTTTATACAATTAAATTTTCAGGTACTTTTAAATAAATTTTTTTAAATCAGAGGATCAATATACTACATCGCCAAATCATTAATACATTATTGCCCATAATTTTAAAAATTATATTCTGATCCGATGCTCAATTCACAATATAAGAATCATTAAACGTGTATTTGCTTTGAAATTTTTAAATACTTTTTACGTTATATTTTTCAATTTGAACTTTAATGTATTAAAATACATTGCTAAATAATTAAAACATATCCAAATACAATTTTGAAAATTATTTCTAATATTTATTTCATGGCCATTATTGTAAATCAGTGCATCAAAAAACATCGCTAAGTAATTGAAACATTATTACCTCTAATTTTAAAAATTATATTACAATTCAATACTTATTTCAACAAATATAAATTCATAAGCAATTACTTGCATTTAAACTTTTTAATAATTTTAAAAAACAGCAGCGTACCATGCTTCAGGAAAGTAAATTTAAAAAAATTCAAACTTTAATAACTTTAAGCTTAAAATCTCCTTTTTAAAATTATATTAAGGAAATAATAAATATTCACTTGTTCTGCAGTGGAATTTCATAGTTAATAATTGGTCACAACAATTTAAAATGTAATAGAGAGATATGTCTCAAATATGAGTAAACTTGGATTATACATATTAGATCTAATATTAAGTTACATAATTTTAATGTAAATAAACAATTTATGTTACTTCATCAACAAAATTAAAATTTAATCTTCATGCAGTTTAATACTGCGAGAAAAATGAATCAGTGATTAATAAATCAGTTTACAACATGAAAAGCAATAAACAATTATCTTCATTGAAACATTTAAATACTTTCTACTTCATATTTTAATAGAAATTTATGTTATTTGATAAAGAAAAATAAAATTAATTCTTTATGCAATTTAATATTGTGTAAAAAAATTTATAAGTCAGTACTTAATCAGTGCACAACATAAAAATCATTGAACAATTATTTTTATTAAAACATTCAAATCAATTTTTCTTTATATTTTCTTTCTTAGAAATCTTATTTCTGAAAGTTTAAATTATCAATAAACTTTTATACTAATTTTTGAAAAAAATTAGGCATAATATTTAGATACAATTTTGAAAATTGAATTCAGATATTCATTCAAGCATTAATCTATAAATTCAAACACTAAAATAACTTCTACTTTACTTTTTTAAAAATTTTTAGTTTAACTTCTAAGAATCTAATTTATTAGTAACCTTTTATACTCATTTCAGAAAGAATTAAAACATATTTATACATAATTTTGAAAATTAAATTTAGATACCTATTTTACAACATCAGACGCGTGTGAAAAATTATATATGAGTAGAATAGGGGTATTTTAAATATAATTAAGCCTTTATTATGCAATTTATATTTAATAATAGATTACATAACCTTCCAGTAATTAATCAATTTATGTTACTTAATTTTATCCATATTGAATTTTAATCTTTATTTAACGTAATATTGTTAAAAATTATCTAGCTGAAAATTAATTTATCATTTATACAAAGAAAAAAGCATTAAACTATAAAGTCCATCAAAAAATTCAAATAATTCTCACTTAATAATTGTTTTTTATCTTTCATTTATAAAAATTAGATTCATTGATAACCTTTTAAACTAATTTTTAAAAATATAAGGTGTCATAGAATCAGTTAATAATTAAGTAACTAGTTCACAGCATAAGAAAATCAAACTATTATTTTCATTGAAACATTCAAATAATTTGTACATTAAATTTTTTTAACATTAACTTTCATTGATAAATATTTCATTTATTAACAAGGTTTTAAAAATTATTTCAGAAAATTTATGTTTCACAAGAATAAATTAATAATTGTGTAATGATTATAAATGTTAATAATAAAATAAGTTTTAACATTATTTTGATTAAAAAATTCAAATAATACAAGAAATAAAATCAGAGGAATGATCAGAAAAAATATATTTAATTCAAATAATTTTCAATTTATATATTTAAAAAAATTTTCAATTGCACTTCTGAAAATTTGAGTGAATAATTAACCTTTTATACTAACTCCAGAAAAAATTAAACATATGTCTATATAATTTGAAAAATTGAATTCAGGAAATCACTTCACAACATCGCAAGCATTTAAAAAAATTATACAATTTTAATGAAATATTTAATTACATAAACTTAAGGTAAATAATAAATTTATTTCATTTTATAAAAAGCAAATGAAACTCAATCTTTATGTAATTTAAAATTGCAAAAAAAATGATTGAGCTAATAATTAAATAATCAGTTTAGAACATAAAAAGCATTAAATAATTATCTCCATTGAAGCATTCAAGTAATTTTTACCTAAGAGATTTCTGAAAATTGGTATTATTAATAACCTTTTAAACTAATTCCAGAAAAAATAAAAACATATGTAAATATAATTTTAAGAATTAAATTCACTTATTTCACAACATTAGAAGCATTTTAAAAATTATGTAACAGGAATAGGGGTATTTTTAATATGAATACATTTTCATTATACAAATTATAGCCAATATTGAACTACTGAATCTTGAGGTAAATATCCGATTTACGTTCAGCATAAAAAGCATTAAAAATAATTTTTATTGAAATATTTAAATAATTTTTACATTATATTTTTTTCTCTATTTTAAATTGCATTTGGAAACATTTAATTTATTAATGACCTTCAAAAATAATTCCAGAAAAATTAAAATACATGTACAAATTTTGTTGTTGTTAAAAAAAATGATATTTTGAGGTTCCTTAGGCATTCGTCATCTATTACGGATCAGCAAATAAAAAGCTGTAATAACTTTGCATGAAAATATTAAAATTATAAAAATAATAATTTTTCCAAACATATTTTGCTAATTCGCGTAACCAAGGTGTTTATCAATCGATTTAAAATCAATGATACCATAAAAAATTTTGTTTACAAATTTTAATCAGAATCGTCAATATTTGCTGAATGAAATTGAAAATTAACAATTTTCTTTATAAATAGCTGTAGAATATGAATCAAATATTACTTTTCGAATACCATCCCCATAAATCTGTTTGATCCCAAAAAAAATGTTTTGGTCCCAAAAATACCCCATAAGTGAAAAAAATGGGTTTTGTGATTTTAGGCGCTAATTAGGATTTTGGGGTGTTTCTTTAATGCGAATTGTTTCTGATAGATAAAATCCTACTTTATATTATTAATTTAAAGTTTTGGTGAATTGTTTAAACAGTTTCTTAAAGTTTTTAGCAATTTTTTCTTAGATTAGAGATAAAAAGTAGCAATTTTTTCAAAAATTTTCTACTTTTTATCCAATTGTCAATTATAGCCAAGTAGTGCTTAATTAATGTTAACAAAGATAATTGTTTAATCAATGTATTATTTTTGTTTAAGAAATTCTCTTATAATAATTCTACAAAATTGCAGTTTTTTCAAAAAATTTTCACTCTTTGTCCAATTTTCAATTAGAGTGAGTTAAATAATTAATTATAGTTAAAAAAAAGTTTTTTGCACGATTAATTATTGTTGTTAATAATATTCTATTTGAATAATACAAGAAAGTTGCGATTCTTTCTGAAATTTTAAACTATTTGTTTACTTTTTAGTTAGGGTGAGTTGATAATTATTTTAATTGAGAAGACATAATTATTTAAACAAACGATAATTATTAATACCTATCTTCTCCTTTATCTATAATCCATAGTTGCGTTTTATTTCAATATTTTTAACTATTCACCCGCTTTCTACTTGGTGAAGTAATAAATAATGCAATTTAACAAACATAGTAGTTTAAACAATTTATTATTGTTTATAAGTATCTTCTTCTAGCAGAGTGCTGAAAAGTTGCGGTTTTATTTCATTTCTTGAATTTTTGGTCTTAAATTATTTTTTAATTAGTATTTTACTCTTTTAAGTGAATCATTTTTGCTCTTTTCCTAATATTTAACAACAATTAATTTACACAAAAACGCTATCTCACACAAGAGACAAAAAAAGCAATTATCTAAGAGAAAATAGTTGAAAATAACTAGTTATAAGTTATTAATAAAGTTAATAAATTATAAACAATAATAAATTGTTTGAACAATTGTTTTTGGTGAATGTGATTAATTTTCATCTCTCTTAGTGTAAAGTTGACAGAAAGGTAAATATTTTAGAAGAAACACTAACTTTCTAGCATTATTAAAAAATAATATTATTTTTTAAATAACAAATTGTTTAAACATCTAGGTTAAATTAAATCAATCATTAACTCACTTTGAGTAAAAAATTGTTAAAAAGTGAAAAATTTCACAAAAAGCCGCAAAAATCTAACATTACTATATAATAAGAAATTTATGACCAATAATAACTTATTTAAACAATTATTTGCATTTAATTGTAATGATTTTGACACTGTTTCAAGTGGAAAGGGAATAAAATGTTAAATATTTTATAAAAAACCGCAACTTTCTATCAATATTCAGAGAGAATATTAGTTTGTAAAATAAATTGTTTAAACAATTACATTTGTTAACTAAAATTATCTATTACATCGCTCTTAATTGAAAATGGTCACAAAGCGACTAATTTTTTAAAAAAACTGCAACTTTCCAGCATTATTCTTAAAGAATGTTATAAAAAATAATAAAAAATTGTTTAAACATTTTATTTGAACATGTGATTATCATTGAAAGGTAGTATTTTATGTATTAGAAACAATTTGTTTAAAAAAAAAAGCACAAAAAAATATCATAATTAGCGTTAAAAACTCGCAAAACTCATTTTTCATTTATGGGTTTTTTTTTTGGGACCCTATAAAATAAAATTATAGAAGGGATATTTAAAAAGTAATATTTTATTCGTATTCTATGGTTAATTGTGAACAGAAATTTTGAGTTTCAACTTGATTCATTTAATATTGACGATTCTAGATAAAATTAATAAAAATTACTTTTTTTCTTATGGGAAATACGCGTTAAGCCCTATGGGGTTTACAAAACCACTAAATAAAATTCTTGTGGTTCAAAAAAAATTTAGGCGTGATGTGCATCAAAATTAAAAAAAAGAAAAAAATTCAAATTAATTTTTAAACAACTGTGATATATAGTCCTTAATGAGTTTATTTATTTTTATTTTGCAATTAGTTAGTTTTCACTATTGAATTAGGCAATATCTTGACTAATAAAATCAGTAAGAAAAAAAGCTATAAAATAACAAATAAATTTTTGCAACAATTTTCTATAGAAAAATAGGAAATGTCCAAATAAAAAAATTTATTGCAATCAAAAAACGAACTCTTTGAAAAACTAGTTCATAGAGACCCTGAATGTTTATAAATAAATTGGAAGCCAATGATCCCTTGTTATTTCAAGTTTGTAATAAAATTTTATTTTTCTGAACTTTGTTCAAACAATCTGAAGAAAACATTTTCAAAATTGGACACAAACAAGGTCACGTTTCTAAGTTCACAATTTTATTTTTTACGCTTTTATTTTTTATAACTTTTTTTAAAAATTACTATCAAACTTATTTTTTAAATGTCACCCATAAGTCAATGTTATGGGGTCCTAAAAAATACCATAACTGAGAAATTGGATTTCGCAAGTTTTTAGCTGTTTTTATTATTGTTTGTAGTTTTTTATTTTTTTATTTTTTTACATAAAATACTATTTATGGTGATAATGAGATGTTGAAATAAATTGTTTAACCAGTTTATTATTATTTTTAATAATATTATATTTGAATAATGGTATAAATTGCAATTTTTTGAAAATTTTTAACTTCCTGTCCACTTTTCACTTTGAATAAGTAAATAAATAAAATAATTGAGCAAAAATAATTGTTTAAACCAATTATCATTGTTATTGATTCTCTTCATTAATGTTAATACCACTAAGTCGAGGTTTGTTCTAAAAATTTTAATTTTTTGACAATTTTTCCATTAGAGAGAAGTAATAATTAACTCATGGCAAATTAATAATTGTTTAAACAATTTATTATTATTTCTAATAATATTCGTTTTTGCTCAATGGTAGAAAATTGCGGTTTCTTCTGAATTTTTCAATTTATTATCAACTTTTCAGTTAGATCAAGGCAACAATTAATTAAATATAACATAAATATTATTTTTAATTTATTATTATTTATAATAATATTTTCTTAGTATTAAGCTAGAAACATGAAGTTTTTTTTGCAATTTTTCATATTTCGCCACTTTTAAATTTGAGTAACGCAATAATTAATTTATCTTAACGGAAAAATTATTCAAAAAAAATTTATTTTCATTTTGTGTAATATCCTTTTCAAATTATGATAGAAAGTTCTGGTTTTTCTGCATTATTTAACTTTGCTTTGGCTACTTATATATAAGAAATAATGATTAAGAAAAAAGAGAACAAGTTTTTAAACAATTTATTTTTTTTGTATATATATTTTTCAGAAATAAAACGGATATTTGAAAGATTTTTTCAATTTTTTGTATGGATTATATTCAATGTAAATATTCTTTGAAAAAGTTACTAATATCGTATTTGTTTGAATTAAAATTATTATTAATTATTTGTTTCTAACTAAAATTTCAAAGAAAAGCTATAAATTTCAAAAAAATTTGCAACTATCTAGCATTAATATTCGAGGAGAGAGTTATGAGCAATATTAATTTGTTCAAAAAATTATTTTTAATTAGTTTCACTCATTATTATCAACTTACGCTAATCGAAAAATGGACAAAAAGCTGAAATTTTTTTTTTAAATTGCAACTTCTTAGCTTCATTTCAATGGAATGTTATTCAAAATTACAATAAACTGTGTAAACAATTGTGTCTGTTAACCTAAATAAATTATCACCTTACTCTAATTAATAAGTGGACCAAAAGTGGAAAATTTCAAAAACAACTACATCTTTTTAGGATTGTTCTATAAGAATATTATTAAAAATTATAAAAAATTATTTGAGCAATTACTTAAGTTAAATTTAATTGATTATTGCCTCAATTTAACTAAAGAGTTGAAAATAAGTTGAAAAATTCGTAAAAAAAGCGCGACTTTCTAACTCTATTCTAGAAGAAAATTGCTTAAAACATTAATAAATTTTTTAAATAATTTATTAAAATATCTCATTATCAGTGGAGGGTATTATTTTATGTATTAGAAATTATTTTTATCAGGAAAACCGCAAAAAATTGTAATCAGCGACAGAAGCTGGCAAAAATAAATTTTTTACTTATGGGGTTTCTCAGGGACCCTTTAAAATAGACTTATGGGGTAATATTAGAAAAATATTTTTTGATTCGTATCTTATTGCTAATTGTGAAGAGAAATGTAAAGATTCAACTCGATTGACCTAATATTGACGATTCTAAGCTACCCCAGTGAGGATCCTAAGAAGTATAATTGAATTGAAATCGATTAATCAACACCTTCGTTTTGCACATTAGTAAAATATCTTCGAAAAAATTATTATTTGTATAAAATGAATATTTTTATGCATGACAATTTTTTAAAGTACCTAGTGATCATAACCGTCTTATTGAAGTTAGTACAACTTTTTATTTGCTGATCCGTGGTAGATAACGAATGCTTAAGAAGCTCGTGATTCCAACAATTTTAAAACCTACCAAATATAAGGAAAATTATTTATTTCTTAAAATTTTTTATGTCTAAATTATAACTAATCGTCAAATAATTCGACATTATTTTGGTTAACTTTCAGTGATTCTAAATTTAGGGAAAACCTTGGCAGAGATAACCTTGTTCTAACAAATGTCGACGTCTGCCCAAGAATTTTCTTATCTTTGTCACATATTTTTTATAATTTTTCGAGTATGATGATTTTAAAACTTGAAAATTTTGAAAAAGTATAAGATAGCATTCCATTCAAAATTTATAAAACAGCATAATTCTGCAGGTTGCATATAAATGTTTTAAAACTTTGCTAGATAACTGGCTCTCTACTCTACCTGAAAAACCTGGAATTGTCACGGACTTTTTTTTAAAGTCAAGGAATATTTTCGGGATCGTGCTTAGTTTTTTTTATTAAATTGCAGTATAATAATAAAAAGCAATGATTCTTTCTTTGCAAAAGTAGCTTTATATTACTGTATTTACCTATTTCGTTAAAAATTATTATTAGTCTTTAAATTATTTTTTTCAACCGAAAATATAACTATTTTATTTTTGGTTAAAAATTGATCGTTTTTAGTTGAAAATTCAAGTATCTCTTCAAAAATTATTTATTTTGTTAAAATTTCGTCCTTTTTGGTAAAAAATTAGTTATCGTGATTAAAAATTAATCTTTTTGATTGAAAATTCATCTTATATTGAAAATTCATCTCATGTTAAAAATTCTTCTTTTTTTTATTAAATTCGTCTGTTTTTTTATTTCAAATTAAAATCTTTTTTGCTTCAAACATTAACTTCTACATTTTTTTTCAGAATTTATCTTTTCTTGTAATGAAAATTTAATTTTTTGGTTCAAAGTTAAACTGCTTCGTTAAAAATTTAGGTATGTTGTTCAAAAATCTTCTATTTTCTGTATTAAAATAATCTTCTTGTCTGAAAATTAATCTTTTTGCTTGAAAATTCAAGTATTTCAGTCAAATATTAATAATTTTAGTTTAAAATGAATCTTTTTAATAAATAATAAAACTACTTGATTCAAATTTCAAGTTTTCAGTTAAAAATTCATCTTTTAGTTTAACATGCATCTATTCTAGTTGAAGATTTATAATTTCAGTTAATAGTTCATCACCTAAATTAATTTTTTTTTTGTGGTAAATTAATTTTTGAACATAAAAATAACATTATTTTGTTTTTGATTGAAAACTGATATTTTTAAGTTAAATATTCAACTATTTGGTTGAAAATTGATATTTTTTAGTTGAAAATTTAACTGCTTTTTGGAGATTTATGTATTTTTTTGAGAAATCGTGTTTTTTAGTAGAAATTCATCTTCTGGCACAAAATTAAGATTTTTTGTTAAAAATCTTGACATTCCAGTTGAAATTTCATCATTATAGTTGCAAATGCTTTAATTTGGTACAAAATTTAATTTTTTTTTATCTGAAAATTTAACTATTAATTGTCGAAAAATCGTCTTTTTTAGTATAAAATAACTCTTCTTGTTTTAAAATTAATCCCTTTGGTTGAAAATTTAAATATTCCAGTTGAAGATAAATCATTGTAGTATATTCAAGTGCATTAATTATTTTTTGTTGTTTAAAATTAAACTATTCGCGTTGAAGATTCATAATTTAAGTTGAAAAATCATCAGTTTGGTTGAAAATCAATTTTTTATACTGAAAAGTTAACTATTTAATTTCTGATCAAGAAATTATGTTTTCAAGTTGAAAATTAAACTATTTCGTTAAAAATTCACGTATTTTCTTAAAAAATGTTTCTTTATGTAGAAAATTAATCTTCTAGTTAAAAAAAATTCATCTCTTCCAGTTAAAGATTCATTATTTTAGTTAAAAATACATCACTTTGGTTGAAATTTTTGATGTA
>JAUELO010000334.1:1652024-1663843 GCA_032357855.1 Amphibolips quercusostensackenii
TGCATGAACTTCAGAGTTCAGACTCTCGGGCGTTCTTTGCACTGGGATCGTCATGCCACGGCACGCGTTAATTATTTCTCGAAAAGTAACACAGATCCGATTCAGTAATTTACAGGGCTTTTAGAGGATATTGTAAGCTATCTATAAAAAAAATAGTTAAAAAGTGGGGTTTTTTCTCTGAAATTCAGTTTGAAAATTTGTTTTTGAAAAATCCAAGAAGTGTTTGAAATTTTTTTTTTGAAAAATATTTTTTTAAACTGCATCTTATTACGAATAATTTTAAAAAATACAGCTTGATAGCATTAAAATCATTGAAGTTGTGAGAGTTAATAAAAAGACCAAAATTTTCAATTTTGAATTTCTCCCAAATTTTTTGAATTCTTTAAAAATCATTTTAGGGTTACTCTTTCAACAAACAAGGGAACAAATAATACAATTTTTATCAAGATTACTAACAAAAGATTAAATTCTTTAGAAGATTTGACATGGAACTGCTCAAATGTAAAAAGAATATTGTGCGAACTCGCTTCTACAGAAAATAGTTTTCCGAAAAAAAAAATTATTAGTGAAATATAATTTAAATCTTTGAAAATGTTTATACCTACCCTTTTGTGGTTCTTATTTAGCCATCTAATGTTGTACTTACCGAACAAATACGTATTTAATAACTTACGGCAAAAAATTTCTTTTTTATAACTCGACTAATTACCCTAAACTTAAATTCTATTTAGAATTTTATTTCCATTTTTAAATTTCGGTCTACCGACAGTCAAATTTTTTAAAATAAAAATGAGATCCGATAGATCGTTTTCTTTCACATAACTTAATATTTTTGATTTATTAATATCTATTTGAAGACAGTAGTTGATGATCAAGCGAACAAAACGTGATAAATACACTTGAGTCCACTTCCCAATATTTAAAGATATACTGTAGCTTGAAATCGGAATTTAAAATGAGCTATTATACTCTATAAGCTCTTCAATAAATTGAATGCAAAAAAAATATTTTCAATTGAATACTGTTTTGAAGTTATTAACAATATGAAAATAGATTTATGCACTTCTGGTTCAATGAAGGCATATGGCACTGCTTACTTATATTCTAATAATATAAATTTATCATTTCTTATCTACATATAAAATCGAAAGATCATTTTATACCTGATTACTATATTTTCAGTTTGAATTGAAAACATTTCAAAACGTTTATGAATTTTAACAAGATTTTACATCTTTAACAAGTTTGACCTATTTACGTAACGAATCTATGATCGGAAATTAAAACTTGTTAGCAAATTCATTTTATTTTATGGATAGACGTTAAAACCGAGAAGAAACCCAATTTTTTCTATTGAACTTTGTCAAATTTTGTTGTTTCAAAATTGAACTTTTCAAATTTGAGGGTAAAAAAATGACCGGTAGACGTTTCCTCCTTTTATGTTAGTTCTGCAAAAAATAAGCTCTCTGAAAAACTAGCTTTTCTATAATCTTAAGAATAAATATAATATTACAGATGATGTTATTTCAAGACAAAAACATTATTTCTAATTCAAACATTTTAAAATTTACCACAAGCATTTATTTTAACAATGTTTCTTTTTTAACTGAATTTTTCCTCATTATCAATTTTTATCAATTTTTAAAAAATGGCTAAATTTTAATGAATAACGGCTTATTTTTTTAGAGAAAACATTCTCTAAAACGTGACTGTTTTTAGTTATTAAAGTAAATTTTTCTACGGCTGAAATCGTTAAAACAATTTGAAAAAAACACATTTTTCAACAAATAAATATATTTGAAGATTATTTACTTATTTTAAAAATTGTAAAAAGTACAGTTGTAGGAAATACTTTCCCAGATAAATTAAGTCATAATTTATCAACTTTCGACTATTCATAATATATTGGTAAAAACAGACAATAATGAAAAATTTAATTAAAAAAATGGTTAAAATAATTATTTTTCGTTAGTTTCAAACTTTTTATAGAAAAAACCTGTTTTTCGTTTCATAAAATATGACTGATAATATCATTTTAATTCTTAAAATCATTGAAACCTTTTCTTCCTGTGACCTGATTTTTGGCACTACAACTACCTGAAGTGTGTAATTTTTTAAGTTTTATTTGACCTATGTCAAGTTGTTACCCGAACTTTCATTAAAAAATTTTACAACTCAAAGATTACAAAATTTTATTGTTAGGCAATATTTAATTTTTTTATTATTTAATTTGGAACGCTTCGATATATAAACTGGGGGATTATTATTGATTATTCAGTTTATTTACTTAATTGAAAATTGTTAATTTTCCAGGCTTTTATTTATAAATTATACAATATTATCGTAGAATACTCTGTTAATTAACACTTTTCATTAATGAAATACTCTGTTAATTTTAATTTAACTTCTGAGTAAAAAACAATAGCAGCCTTGCGAACGGAATAAAAAATGATGAAGATTATTATTATTATTATTATTGCGAAATATAGAAACGAATAACGTTCCGGTTGAAATGAATTCAACTCAAAGGTGCGAACACCATTGTCTTTATTTGAATCAGTTGAATTTCACTGAGACCTAGTGATATACTTCTAGCTATTTGAATCAGTGAAAATTCACTCAGAATTAGTGATTATTCACTGTAATTCTAGTAGTTTTTCACTTACTTCTAAGTAGAAATATGACTGAAATTTCAGTGAAACTGATTCTCAACGAAATTTTACTGCACGAGGTATCCAGAAGTACTTCACTGATGGTTCAAGAATGTTCTTCTTGATTTTTTATCTAAGATTTCGTAAAAATATTTTCCGATCCAGAACAAAATCTTCGCCGGAGCCTTTTTTGAACAAATCAATTTTTAATTAAAAAAAGTCGAAATTCCCAGTTTTTCTTATGTCTGTTTCTCGCTACAATTATTTTAAGTAGATAAACTAGGAATGTACTCATGCACACATGTTTTTCAGCACAAAAAACTTTTTATCATGAATAAATAACATTCTTCAAATAAAAAAATATCTTCCTCAAAGAATAATATTTTTTTTTAAGTTTTTCTCCTGTATAAAAGTGTAATAATCGAAGTTGTTAAAAAACTAAGTGAGATGGAAAAGTAGTAAGAGGATATTTTTATAGCAATTTTTTTCAGGAAATAATTTTGCTGCGTTAACTTTTTTTAAATATATTTCTTCGTTTTCGAGAAAAGCAGGAAATTTAGATTTACTTTATTTAAAATTTGATTTTCGTTTAAAAAAAGCTCCGGCGAAGATTTATTTTTCTTATGAAAAAATAGTTGTAAGATATCTCAGATACAAAATTAAAGAACACATTCTTGTTGCTTGCACCTTTAGGTTTAATTCATTTTAACCGAATCATGGACTTTTTTTATTATCTTGGTATCTACTTTAGAACATATCAAGTTGTGCTAACAGTAATTTCTGATATTTGCGCATTTCAAATAAAATATTTTAAATCTTAACATTTTCAATTTAATAAATTGTTAGTTTAATCCTTTTGTGTTGTATGGGTTGAAAGTTGGTAGTTCTTAAATTTTTAATCTCAGTTTTTAGATTTTTTTGTAAGCTTGAAAGTTCACCATAAGTGTATAAATTGTAATGAATCATATTTTATCTTTTAGGTGAGAATTTGTGACCAGGGGATACCATACCCTGCCAAACACCGTAATCCGACAAGCACGTGCGAATCATACGAAATTGACGACGCCTGTGCTTGAGTTGTGTCTTGGAATAATGAAGTGCGTATACAGTACGCATTGCTCGATTAAGAAAATGCTACTGCTCTTGCGGGACAAGAGATGGATAGTGGATAATGGATACTGAATAATAGCCACGTGACAAACAAGACAAAGGATGCAACCCGTGCTTCTAGTCAATCCAAAAATGCTCTGTTAGAAATACAACTGAAGACGAGCGCCACAAACGTAAAAAGAAATCTACTCGACTGAATAGCCTTTGAAAACTATTTTCTGTTGAAAACAGCTATGTGGTTAACATCGAGAATTCATATCCAGAATTAAAATCCGTTGATGAGAAAGCAATTGTACAAAGTGTATAAACTATTAATTTTATAGACACACGATTCCACATATTTATTAGATTCTTTCATTCCAACATTAGGATAGAGCTTCCTTGTCCGAAACCGACTTTCAGTGTTTTTAATTTTATCCTATTGGATTTTTTTAATTACCATAAGAATGTATTTAAATTATTCCCTCTTCGAATGTAGAGATTTCTTTACAGATTTTTTCAAGGCAATAGGACATGCTAGTGTAAAAGCAAATTATATCTTGGAAGAAAATTACAAATTTGTAAGTTTAGGTTATTATTCTGCTAATTTCTTAATAGATAGAGCATTCTCAGATTTAATAATAATAGGTATTCGTACATGTTGTATTGCTAGATACTTATTTATGAATATTGTAATTTATACTACACGTTATTTATTATTGATGAAATTCCGCCTTGGTGTTTTCAGCAGGGTCAGTTTTTTGAATTTTTCAAAATGCGCATATTTAGACTGAATGCAAAGCTAATTTTTGTGTATCACACATGGCGAGAGATTCGTTTGAATGGCGTGAATTTATAAATTTAAAGATTCCATATTTTTTGGATTAAGTGGATGGAGAGTTGTAGTCGACGTTCCATGGTACTGAAAACGGCAAGAACTTGGGCAAAAATTTTGAATCCTAAATGATCGAACGTGATTCATCTTTTCTGCAATTAGAGATATTTCACTCCGTTATTGTGATATAAAATTTGTAGCGCAACATCGTGTGCAAGATATTTTTACTGTATTTTCAGTCTTGCACCGATACGTCAAAGTATATTATAAGACTTTTTTATAGCGACAATGTGAATATATTGCTAACTAAAATTTGAAAGTGTTGACTTTTTTTCCTACTCAAAACATTTTGAACTATCTAGTTTTAAAATTGTATTTTAGAATATTATTCATTTGTCAAAGCATCGTGTAGTTAGGTTATTCGATAAATTTTGATATTTCGGCTATATGACATAGTTTGTTCAATGACATCTATACTACGTGGTGAAATACAAAATATCAATACAAATATCATACCATGACAATAGGTAAAATTAAAGAATTTACTATTCATAATCCTCTATAGGCTATATTTTCTGACAGATTTAGAAATAATTTTTTTTTAGAAATTATCAGAAATAAATTTTTGAAGTCCTCAAACTCCTGGATTTTTTAACATAATTTTTTGTACAACAATATATAAACAAATATAGCGATAAAATTAGCAATTTCTAAAATATGATTTATTATCTGAAAGGAAATTGCTGAAGCAAAGTTGCTATTGATCAAAATCAATGCAGATATAGTTAAGGAACATAATTAATTAATTTAATTTACAAGTTAATTGTTTTAAACAATTTATAAGAACAAATACTTCAGTACAGTGCGCAAATGTTGAAAGAACTGATATCTTTTAAAAATGCCTCATATTTTGTACTAGATTTGTAATAAGTAATGATTTATCATCATACATAAACAATTGTATCAATAAATATTTTATTTTTCTCTAGATTCTCATCTGCTCTTCCCCATTAAACAAATTGCAACTATATCAAAAACCACACGAAATTTTTAATAGCCAATATACTTAATTATTCATAACAAATATTATAAACGAATTACGCAGAGGAACGTTCATTCGTTGAAATTTTTGTTTTATTCAATCATTTCTGTTGGTCGCAAGTTAATACTGATATTTAATTAAGATTTTCAATCAATTATAAAAATTTCAATTGCTATACAAAATTTGTTCAATAAATATGGAACTGTAAAAGTTAGGTACTTGAGTAAGTTTATTGTTAGTAACAAAAAGTATAAAAAATGACACAAATCAATATTTTTCTCTAGAAAAAAATAATATTTAATTCATTTGAGAATTTTTTCAGGTTGATAACCATTTATGAAATAGTTTTAACTGTGTTCAGTGGGACGGTAAAGATGAGAACTTTAAAAACAAAAAATAAAATATCTTTTGATAGAACTGTTTATAATAGTAGAAATGGTTGACGTGTAATGATGAGTCATTACTTATTACAAATCTCGTATAAAATATAAGCCATTTCAGGAAAGAAATCAGTAAATTAAATATTTTCGCACTATACTGAAGTCTTTGTTTACATACATTGTTTATAACAATTAGATTTTACAATAAATTATTTATTTATGTTCCTGAAGTATATCTTCCGTAATTTTGATAAATATTGATGCTGTTTAAGCAATTTTTTTAGATGAAAAATCATATGTTTGAAATTGCTCATTTTAGTACTATATGTGTTTACATATTGTTGCACGAAAATTAAATTAGGAAATCGATAATTGTCAGGTTCTTAAAAATTTAATTGTGAGGATTTACAAAAAAAAAAGCTTTAAAATCCTTCAGGAAATATAGCCTGCAGTCGATTATGTAGAGTATATTCATGGTTTTAACTACTAATCGAGGCTTTAAATGTTCAAAAAAGTATAAACTTAAAGAACTTTGAAAGGATTTTTCCAGAAATGGTAATGCTGGTTGTTTTATTTAGTTTGTAGATATTTTTTTAACGATTGTTGTAATTAATTTTTAAAGAAGAGAACGAAATGACAGATTTTCGATAAATACCCTTTATTCAATCGGAGTAACATTTATGCTTGCTTAAAGCATATTACTGAACTTATAATTGTAGAACTCTTATCAAAGACAACAATAATAATAATATTAATGACAAGAACGTAACGACGTATGTATCACTAATAATGAGAAAAGATAGAAAAGCTTGGATGGATGCAAAAAGAGAGGACCAACGACGACAGATATAATAATAATTAAACAAAAACAAAGTCATATAATCACTCAAAAGCCAGTCATAATCATTCACCGTAATAATAAGAATTGCACTGATTTCAAGATTAATCGTAATTGTTCGACTATAGCTATTTCTAGTTTATTATTTCTCTCACTACACGGTGCTGGTTAAAATGTATTTCACGATAACGCATTTCATTCAGGTAAGTAATTAGTTCTCATTCTCCTACTTTTATTTACAGTATCACGTTCTAAAATCTGTTGTAAAAATCAGTTTTTAATACGCGAAGAAATGTGCTTCATTACTTCTCGTTGTACTTGCGTCCCGATTAATCGCGCTTTTCTATATAAAGAAAAAACATCGAAAAACAAAAGACTTGTTCCAATTCAACGCAAATTAAAATTATAGTTTATCGAAGCAAATTTTAACACAGAAAAATATAAACAAAAGGTAGTTTAGGGTGAGAAACTTAAATAATTTCTAAAATGTACACAAACACAGGCAATAAAAATTGAACAATAATCGGATCTCTTATGTTCTAGCGGGTGTTTAATCAGTCATCACATTCCCACTTTTAGTATACTTAACATTTATCCCTTCCTCCTTTAGTGACTAGGTACAACACTTTAATCTTTAAGAGCGTATAACTTTTAAATCTGAGGGTCTTTAGACAGGTTTACACATTATCGAATATATCGGAATATTTACAATATTTTCCAGAGTGCTATTCTAAAAAGAAATTTTGATTCAAGACAGAAGAACTTCGATGGAGAGCAGATTATTTATCTTATAAAATTGATATGCAGGTGTCGGAAAAGAAAAAAAGAGCCTGAATTTTTTTTAAAACCATGATCTTAAATAATCGTTGATCTTATTATAAAATATTTTAAGGAATTAATCAAAGAGATACTTTCACTAAATTTCTATAGAAATTTGTGTCTTTACCCTCGAAGCACTGGTGTCCTTTAAACAACACATACGCGTGCGTCACGTAAATAAATTTTTGCAAACCTGCTTTAACAGGATAACATAATATAATTAAGATAATACACGTTGCAAAGGGGTTGTTCAACAGACGATGACCTTGTTGCTACTTAAAGTTCGCGTAGAAAAGTATATACAAAATTAATGCAACAATAAAAAGAGTAAAATACGAAGTTTTACAATAACTATACATATCACCAGATTAAGAGTGAGCTTCCTAAGAAAACTGTCATCGCGATTTCGTAATTAATATTAATAATAAGTAAATGAGTCTGACTATAAAATATTGCTCAAAAAGTCACTACGAGCCTGCAATCATTTCCTTGATAAAATAAATTTAAAGATAATCAGAATCTAAGGCAAGAAAAAAACTAGATAAAATAATAAATAATTCAATAAAACAAATTGCAAGTATAAATGTCATTGGAATATTAACTAATTAATTGCATACAAATCAAAATTATTTTCTCTCTAATTGATTTCCAGCTTGATTGTTTCCTTTATTGACATATACTAATAGTTTATTGCAACTATTACGCAATAGAAAATGTTTCAATTCTTTGCAATAATTTTTGACACCCAATGACAATGATAGTATAATAATGATGATAATAAAAGTAATAATAGTAACAGGCAACACTAGTGGACCTGAAGATAATAGGGATTGTATCGATAGTAAGAGATTCGATAGCGATAGGTAGTAAAAGCAGATGCTATAGTAGATGAGATAAGATGAGCATGGCTTTAAGAGCAACCACAACAGTAATAATTACACAATAATGTAAAAGCAGCAATGACTGATATGCAGCTAAAGTAAATCTTTTTTACATGACTTATTCCATAACCGTATAACCATTTTGAATAATATAAATGACTTATTTCTGCTAACGTATGTACAATACTTCGTATAGCCAGTACTTATGTGGCACTTTATCAATTATTTACAAGAAAAAATCGAAGATGTCAATCACTACCATCATCGATCCATTTTCCTCTACGATCTCTGATAATGTCCGTATCAAGAAGATCACGTCAATCTTCAATTGAATTATATTTAATTGTCCAATAGACCACGTTTTGAATTTTAAACACTCGCGTGCACCATGTAATGTTCTTCTTTCAGGAAGAGAGTTTTGGGATTTGATTTTCATTCTTGAATGGATGATTCAATTCCAATTTCCGATCGGAGATTGAAGCCTAATTCAAAGTAGAGAGGGATGGAGAGAGAGAAAGTGAGAGGAGGTGAGAGAGAAAGTTCTCTGAAATGGACTTAACATTAGATGTTTACTGATCGTTTTGGCGAACAATTTAAATTGTTTAAAAATAATGAAAGTTTGAGGTAGTATTTTCTATGTGATTTCCTAAGTTTCCTATAACTGACATTTTTTTTAAACTTCACATTTTTTACTTTCATATAATCAAAAATACCAATAGTACTCCTAAATAAATTTCACATCTTGTTCAAAATTCAATAAATTTTTTTAACCGTTTACTAGTTTTTCTTGAGCTTTATCCAGATTTTGACTCTATGTTCATTGTCCATGATTTATTGGTCTTTTAGTGACTACTTTTCCAATAAGGATGTAAAGATTCAATCTTTAATCATAATGAAAATTTGTAATCAGTCTCAAGCTTTTGAATTAGGTTACTTTTTATAATTTTTACCCAACTTGACGCTTTCTTTGTAATATGAAATTGAACCATCCTTCCTGATCTGCAGCTGGTACATAGGCCGCTGGAACAGATTTCTGCTACAAGTAATAACTAAAGTCGACATAAACTCTCAGATTAAATTCCCAGTTTTTATCCAGAACGGGTCATTCTTCAACTAGTATTTTGATAAGCTGTAAAGATGGTCTCAGATAGGCGTCGGTAGGACCGTAAAGTCTTGAAGCGCAGTCTTGACAGTTTCATAAATCGGCCTTTGAGTATCATCGGCGCAGTAACCATCCGTGGTACACAAGGTTTGCAATTTCGTAAGATAACTGTCGAAGTTCTCATGTCCCATCTTCTCCTGTGGTCCACTCGGAGCATTAGGAATTCGAACATGTTCCAAAAGCGTGAGCATGTTTTCTCTCAGAGAATGGTAGTAGTCGTTCAGATTATTATTGCGCTGTGATATCGTTGTGGACTCCTGGAAAGAGGAAACGGAAGGAAAATGAATGTAAACCTTAATTTCTCTTATGGTAATTACTCAATCGATAATTCACCTTTTTTATGGGATATAGATCGATTGCCGGAAAATTTCATATTAATATGACCAGCAGATGGTCTCTTATCGACTGAGCAACTCACCTTGTCACCCTGCTTCAGTTGATTCTCCATAGCGGTAATGTCAGAGCGCAGGCGCAAAACCTGCGACTCGACTCGGGCATTCTCTCTCTGGAGTTCTGTGATTTCAGCCTCCAGTGTGTAGAGGTCCTCACTTTGAGCACCTACGGTTCCGCTACCGCCGGTGCTCACCAGACCAGCACCCACCGCACCACCCTGACCCGGACCACCGGCATCCATCCCTATGGGGTATAAGCTCAAATTTAACACTAGCTCCAGAAGTATCTATATTGTCCGTTAGCGTGGCCAATCTCGTAACTTTTGCCCAATCTGATCGTCTCAAATCTCATTTAGTAGGCATCAAGCCACTGGACATATTTAAGATGTCCTTGAAAATATTTATGTCTTCAGGACGCCTTAAAGATTTCCAATGTTTCCACTCCTACTAGGTAATTTCATCAGGAGTTTATCAGGAATCTATTAGGATGAGACGAATCACAATGAGAAAATGAGACTTTATTGACCACTCTGATTATATGCTTTCCTACTTTAAGTCTTAAGTGATCTGGTGTGTTACTAGAGCTCTATTTTTCTGTGCAGTCAATTAAGCTTAAGATTAATTTCCTATTCAAGTTTGAGAAATTAAAGCATTTTTATTGGCGAGAAGTCTTATACTATTTTTTTTTTGACAAAAAATAAAAACATCGCGAGATGGTAAATATTGTTTGAGAAGAGGTGTGCGAGCTAAGGCAGTAAAATATATTTAGCTAGCAGGAATCGGAATTTAGTTCCTACTGCAAAAGTATTATGTATGTTTTGACTAAAAATCAAAATTTACTGATCTTTAAATTTACTGATAATTAAGTTTCTGATTATTAATTATTATTTCCTTTCGATTCAAATTTAAAAAATAAAAGATCAATGGACATTTAACTTTAGGAACTTTCAAGGAAATTGGGAAAAGCGTGAGGTGCCATCATACCAGATATAAGAAAAATGGAGGATGGTTCCGAGTGTTGGTATCCGTTATCTTTGGATATTGTCGCAATGTGTAAGATCTCGAAAAATGGACTGGTTTGTAATTGATCCGGTACCAACACTCGGACACAGTCAAGTAAGGCACTCGTGTGTGGATCTGTATGTAACACCGAAAACACATAAACAAGTGGCGAGTACGTCAGTCCCTTACCTTCAAAAGTAAATGTTCTCCTCAAAGCTCAATGACAGGAAAGGAGCTGATCGTGATCCCAGAATAAATCAGAATATATTATTTTTCATCATAATGGCGTCGGCTTGTTTAAGTTTATATTTTTTTTTTATATACGAGGAAGTTGTATACGCGAGAGAAGAAAGAAAGGCAGAAGAATAGTGAATCATGATCCAGGTGCTCCATACAGTCTGAACCTGATACCTAATAAATTAATAGACTCTTACTAAATTAATAGCTAAAAATAAATCTAACGATGAAGAATCTTGAAATGAATTTATTTTGAACATACACCTGAATCATGTAAACGAATCAAAAAATTAATAAACTGATACAGAGATGTGATAGGAGGAGGATACATGAATCATAGAAGAAAGGAGAAAGGGAGAGGCTAATCTCATTGGTATGACAGCACATCATTGCGTGGATAGCACAGTGCAGAGCATGGCATAGCACAAGGTCAAGAATAAGGTTAAGTATACAGAAATTGATTCTCACATATTCTAAGTACCCAATTCGTC
>JAUELO010000334.1:2022733-2046192 GCA_032357855.1 Amphibolips quercusostensackenii
AGGAGATATCATCAAAAGTGTAGACCTAACTTTACAAGATGTCAACCCCTCGCCCCTGAACTTTAATCTTCGACAAATTTCACGTGACCCCTCTTCTTAGATTTCTAACCTCTGACCTGTGACCTCTGACTTTTGGTATATGATTTCTGACCATTCATTTTTGCCCCCTCATTTTTTAGGGCTTTGTATTTTCTTGGGAGAAACATTATTCTCCGTTATACTTTTTTTTCTCGAAACTTTTTCACCCTTAAATTCATCTTTTCTCATGCAACCCCATCTATCCTTCGGAACCCCCCTAATCCCACGGGAGTCACGTATACCTCGAGATCCACCTTATCCTATTGGACTAAACATCTTTCGGGACCCCCCCCCCTACTTCTTTAAGAGCATCGCCCCATATTTATTCGGAACGCTCTTATCCCCTAAGGCTAAGGACTGATGTTGACCATTGCTAGGGGATGTTATTAGCCATTAGTTAAGGTTATTATTGAAAGTTTCATCGGAGTTGTATTGATCGATGCTAAGGGTTGTTATGAATCGTGTTAGGGATCGTTACTGATCTATGCTAGTGTATTTTATTGATTGTCTTTAAGGGTTGTTGTTAACAGTTGATAGAGAATCTTATTCACTGTTGCTATGAGATGTTGTTAGGTCTGGCTAAGGGTTGATGTATGGCATGACAAGAGCGCTTTGAATTTACCAACATATTATACAGTCCTATATTCATTAAATGTACGTACGTTTTCCTGCCTTTTTTCTTAGATTACTTAGTCTGCGCAGACGCTGACCTCCTTTACCTTTTCTTATGTCATATAGGTGCTATACAAGCTCCTTGTCTCACTAATAGAGGTGTTTTGTTTTGACCTTCTCACCTGATCAGGAATTTCTTGGAGGTCGAGATCCTTCTACCATCCTATTCCAGCCGTTGCTAAAAGTCGTTACTAATCTTTGCGATCGGTTGTTATTGACCTTTGATAGGGGATTTCATTGAGCGATGCTAAGGGTTAATTTTGACCATTTCTAAAGGTTATTATTGTCTGTGGTTAGGCAGTTACATTAATCGAAAACAAGGGTTACTATTGTCCGTCGCTAGGGGATATTATTAGCCGTTGCAAAGTGTTTTCATGGACCGTTAGTGAGAAATTTATTGTTAAACAGTGCGAAGTGATGTTATTGAGCATGGGTAGGAATTGATATTGATCATTGCTCAGAATTACTATTGACCGTTACAAACCTCAGCAACGCGTTGCTAAGGTTTGGTACTTGCTGACGCGTTGCGAGAAGATTTTAGTGTCCATTGCTGAGGGTTTTTATTAGCTGTTGCTAAGGTTTGCTATCGACCGTTGCTATGCGATGTTATTGATCGTTGATAAGGATTGATGTTGACCTTGCTGAAGGTTATTATTATCTGTTGCTATGAAGTTGCATTTATCCTAGCTAAGTGTTGTTTTTGTCCGTTACTAGAGGGCGTTATTGACCATTGTTTGAGGGTTGATGTCCGTTGCTGCATGTTTTTATTGTCAGTTTCTAGGGAGGTGTATCAATCGTTGCTAAGGCTTGTTATTCACTATTGCTAAGATTTCTACTAACCATCGCTTGAAGATGTTAGTTACCAGTTATTGTTTATTAACAGTTGCCAGAGAATGTAGTTAACCGTTATTAGGGGATGTTCTTAGCCGTTGGTAAGGGTTTCTATTGTCCGTTGCTAGGGTATGTTATTAGCCGTTGGAAAGGGTTGTTATTGACCGCTTCTAGGGAATGTTATTGAGTGTTGCTAAGGGTTAATATTGTTTCTTCCTAAATGTCGTTTAATTCCGTTGTTAAGTTATGTTTTTAGATATACAAAGGGTAGTTATTTACCGTTGATAGGAAGTTGCGTTGATCGTTGTTTTAAGGGTTGATATTGACCGTTTGTGAGGTTTATACTGATCTTTAATGGAAGATATTACTGGCTGTTAATAAGGCTCGTTATTATACGTTGCTAGAAGTTCTCATGGACCATTGCTGGGTGATTTTATTGAACGATACCAATAGTTTATGTTGGCCGTTGCTTAAGGTTATTATTGCCCCTTTCTAAGAAGTTGTATTATCATTGCTGAGGGTGTCAATGTCCGTTTCTAGATGAAGTTATTCAAAACTTTTTAAGGATTGAAGTTTTCCGTTGCTAAGGCTTTTTATTTTTAGTTTCTAGTGAGTTGTATTGATTTTTGCTTAGCGTTGCTATTGACTGTAGCTAAGGTTTGTTACTAACTGTCGCAAGAGAATGTCAGTGACCGTTGCTAAGGTTTGTTATTAGCCGTTGATAAGATTTGTTATTAACCTTTACTAGAAGATGTTATTGAGCTTTGCTAAGGTTTGGTATTGACCGTTGCTAAAGGTTGTTATTATCCGTTGCTTAGGATTGTTAGTGACCATTGCAAATAGTTGTTAGTAACCGTTGCTGAGACTTTTTATTACCCGTTGCTAAAGGTTGCTATTGACCGTTGCTAGGGTGTTGTATTAATCGTTGCTAAGGGCTGTAATTAAACACTGCTAGGAGATGTTATGAACCGTTCTCTGGGCTGTTATTGCCTATTGCGGCGGGGATTGAGAGGGGAAGAAGGGATATTTAAGCGACCTCATTAAAGTAATAATATTATGCTGCTTTGACTTCTGATTACAAAAATATGACCTTTTCCACTGATTTCGACTAGTTTTAAATTAATTCGAAACACTTAAAGATTATGTATGATTATTATTACGATTATTTTCAGGCAATGTCCATTCATACCGAAAACATCCAGCTATTTGTACCGAAATGTCGGTATGCGTAGTAACGTACGGCCTTGTTTTTAACAAGAATAAGGTCAGACAGAATAGACTACTATCGGCCAAAAAAAATGTAGGCAGCTGGCTTTAAAGCTCAACAACCTAGCATTTGAAAGCTCAAAGTCTTCTACATAAATGAGCTTAAAGAAATTAATTTGAAAAAATGTTGTGCTTTGTCGACTGTAAAATATAAAAAAATAAGGAATTTCGAGAACATTTCAAAAGAGTCTAGACTTTAAAGCGTTATTTTTCATACAAGAGGCAGAGAAAAAAATTTAAAAAAATTCATGAATATGAAGAACATATTCATGAACAAACTACAATTAACAAATTTGAGAAATAATAAAAATTGTTAGTTAAAATAAAAAAATTTTCCAAGTATACTATCTTCAGTTCTAATGAAGATATTACAGCGATTCATACTCTAAACTGTAACGGACAGGCTCTGTATTTATTTAGAATCTCCCAGAAGGACGTGATTGTTTTTTTTTCGTGAAAAGCGCGATATTTTCCTATATTTTTTTTATTGAAAAGTAAGAGTTAGAAACCAGCGGAGGTGCCTTTTGCCCAGGCGTTAATGTCTGGGCAAGAGTTTAGAAGCACGGGTCAAAAAAAGGCACGAGCGGTCGGCAGCAAAAAAAGGCACCTTGCTGCTTTCTGACACTTGCTTTCAAACAAAAAAAAAAATGTCTACAAATATCGCGGTTTTTACGAAAAAAAAATAAATAAAACATCCTTTAGAAAGACCATTTTTTGACAGGACACGACTTTTTGCTTTAATGCATCGAAAATACTATGAATAATTCGAAAATTCTAATTTAAAGCCAAACGTCAACAAATGCGTAAAAAAAATTATACGTAAAAAAATTAAGAGAAGAATTATTGTTTTTCTAAAGATCTACAATTTTTTTTTTAAATTAATTGATAGGATTTTTTATTTTTGCTTTATTTATCGAAAATACTATAAACAAAATTAAAAATTCAAATTTTCATCCGAACGACGCGAAAAACGGGAAAAACCTCGAGTAGAAATGATAGCTTTAAAAAAATCCTACAAAATTTTTTTTAAGTATTTTTTTTATGACTTAATATTCTGGTTTTATTTATCGAAAATATTATGAAAAAAAAATTAGAAAGTTAACGGGCTAGAAATGAACGTCATTCCGGATGTGGGGCTGTTCAAGTATCACGGAAACACTTACCCGATGTAAATAAAATAAAATAAAAGGATAAAAAATCTCACCTAATTTTGAGGGGGCTGTGGAATGGTCTTAAATTTTATCACATACAGATGCGTATTTTTACTTTGCTAATTGCTTCTTTTATCTCAATTTAAAAGTAGTCAAAGCGAATTGCGTAATGATTTACAAGAAAAATCGGCACGTGAACATCCAAAAAGAATTTCAATACAAAAATTAAAGTACTCGCTAGGGCCCTTTTTCGTAATAGAAAGTCGATTTTAGTATTAAATTAGAATGAAGTACAAAAATATGCCTAAAAATATATAGTAAATGTTGCCTAAAATTTTTTTCCATTAAAGTTTTTTATTAATTGTGGTTTTCTGACATCCCGCAAACATTTTGAGAAAATCATTAAAATAATCGATTGAGCCCTATGTAGAAAAAATCGATTTAGCATTTACTTAATTTAATATGCAAGAATGTATCTACAAAGATATGGTAAATGTTGCCTGAAATTATTTTTTTCTTTGAACGTCCAGATTTTCAAAATAATATACCTTATTACTTTATTTTATTTTTTTTAAGTATAAAAATTAACCTGCCTATAAACCTCAGGTAGAGAAACGTTAGTGGTATTGATTTTCTTTGTGATTTTTTTTTAACAATAATGTTTTTTGGACATTTGGAAAAATAACTTTTTTCATTTAATGAAATTGATTAGATGGAAATATGTGAATTGAGACTAATACTTTTTGCTTGACCAATTAAATGTTTAAACAATTTGAATAATTTCTAAGCTTAACCGTTTAGATAATCAAGTGAAATCTAAAAGTGCAGTGGAAAATTAACTTCATTTTGAAGCAAAATTTTCAATTTTCTAACTAAATATTTCAAAGGTACTAAAAATGAACTTTAATGGTTATTTAAACTATTATTATTTAGTCTATAATTATAAAAAAATATTTTATTAAATCAGGATCCACACTCTTTCCCTTAATCGACTATTTTCCCCTTGAGGTTGTTTTCCATCCACATGCGAACTAAATAAATGGAGCCCAACAAGAAAACCAAACAATTTTTGTTGAACTTATTCTTTTTAGGTGAATAATGTACTATCTTATTTTTCTGGTTCAAAATTTAATTCTTTTGATGAAAATGCAACAATATCGATAAAAAGACATTTTATTTAGATAAAAATTTAAATTTTTTGTTAAAATTTGCATTTTTTTGGTAAGTAATTAACTTCTTTTGTTAAAAATTCAAAAATCTGTTTGAAACCTTTTTTCTTTCTGGTCTGAAAAATGTTTCTTGTTTGAAAATTTAACTCTTTTCGTGAAAATGAAAATTTAACTATTTTGGTATAAAATTTGAATTTTGTTTGAAAATTTAACTGTTTTGTAGAATATTCCATTTTTTTGTACAAATATAATCTTTTTTGGTTAAAAATGCAACTGATTGCTTAAGAATTAATCTGCTTTGGTTGTGGATTTACCTGCTTGCTTAAAAATTCGTCTATTTTGGTTAAATTTAACACTTGCTTACTTCGAGTGAAGATTTTTTGGTAAAAATATCAACTTTAATATTTATCGTTGAAAATTAATTTTTTTGTTTGGTTAAAAATTTAATTATTACATTTTTCTTTCGAAATTACTCTTCTTAGTGAAAAATTAAACTACTTGGTTAAATGTTTAATACTTTGATAAAAGTTGATTTTTTTATTTGAAGATTTATTATTTTGGTTAAAAATTCATCTATTTGATTGAAAATTTTACTATTGCCTTGAAAATTAACTTTTTTTCGTTGCAAGTTTAACTATTCCATTTTTGGGTGAATATTTAACTTTTTGATTGAAAATTCAACTGCTTAGTTTAAAGTTGAACCACCTTATTGGAAATTAATTTTGTTGGTTAAAGAGTCATCATTTTAGTCGAAAATTTATCTCTTTGGTTACAAATTTAACTACTTTGTGGAAAAGCGTTCCTTTTTTGTTTAAATTCGACTGCTATTGAAAAAAAATTAAAACATTTTTCTCTTGGAACAACTATAACATCTTTGGTTAAAAATGAAATTATTTTTTTGAAAAGTAACTTTTTAATTGAAAAAGAACCTATTCCAGTTTTGCTAAAAATTGTTTTTTTTTAGTTAAAAATTCATGTGTTATAAAGAAAATTGAACTATTTGGTTGAAAATTCGTCTATATTGTTAAAAAAGCAATATTTTTACTGAAAATGTTGAAAATTGAAAGCGTTTCAAATTGACTATAATAATAGTACCAACATTAATTCCCTTTAAAATAATGTATTCCCCTATTTTCGTTAAAGAGCTCCTTATGTTCCCTCTTTTCAGAGAATTTTGGTTTGCGAAGCTTCTTATTATTTCTTTGAGTTTAAATATTCACCTTAAAAATTGAACTATGTGGAGTTAGTTTAAAAACAAAACAAAAAAAGAATTCGAAAATTATGGTAAGATTATCCAATTTGCGGATTTTAAAGAAAATGAACTTCCACGATAACAAAGTCAATAAGAGAAGTGAAATTTTGTAACCGGATGTGATAAAAATGAACGCTATCTTGGATGTCTGATTGTCAGTGCCTTCACTTTACACAAAATAATACTGAGATTAAAAATACATTAAAGAGAAAAATTAGACAAAACAATCTTTTATTAGAATGTACTTAAAAGAAACGAAATATTTCCTCTGAAAAGAAGGCTTGCAATAATAATATAATAATAATGTGACTAATAATAAAAGTGTAAAGCGTTAATATTGGACATTTCATTTATATGAGCAAGATATATTAATATTTTCCTACGGTTTTTTATAGTCACATTATATTTATGTTATTTTTACAAGCCCCTTTTTCAGATGAAATTATTTTGTTTCTTTTTAGTACGTTTTAATAACAGTTTGTTTGAAAACTTTTTTTAATTGTATATATTATTTTCTACTGAAGTATTGTTATCTTACGGTTTCTTCACACTCGATTTTGAGAGCACAATTAAATTACACCACTAAAAGTTGTGAAATCAAAGTTGGTCAAGTTGACATTAAATGATCACGAGTATAAAAAAAATAAATCGTTTAAATGTTGTCTTAGAATGTGAATTCAAGAAGAAAATTTAGGAAAATTATTCACAAGAAAATTTTTAAATTATAACAACTTGATGGGATTGAATGTCTTTTTCCGCTCTATACTAAAACTCATTTTGAAAATTCTCTCTGTTTGTTAATAACCGTCTTAATAATTTAATTTATCGACACGATTTTCTCTTTAATACATTCAATCCCACCAAGTTAATATAATTTTAAAATAAATAAATAAATTAATAAATAAATTTTCTAAATTTTCTTCTCAAATTTAACTTCTATAACAACGTTTAAAAAATTTATTTTTCAATACCCGTAATCAATAATTAGTAATTTTTTTTATTTTACTTGGTAACCTTTGATTTCACAACCTCATTTAGTTGTACTTAGCCAAGTGTTTGCGTGGTGGATGTTTTTGGTGTTATTTCACTACTTTTTGGATTGAATATATACAAAAATATTATAAATTAAAGGCTTATGAAAATAATTCTGAGAAAGATTTCAATTTTTCAAATAAAATTGTTACTTGGAGTTAGAATTATTACTTAGAGTTATAGTTTGACCATGAAAAGAAGGCTACTTGCACAGAAATTTCGGTATACGAATAGCAAGAATTTGTTCCTACCTTAAAAGTCAAGGAAAAGCAGAATATTTCAGAAAACCCAGAAACTTTCTAGCATTAATCTGAATATCTAAGAAAAGATAGTTATAAACAATAATAAATTGCCTAAACAATAATGTTAGTAACTTGCATTAATTATTATCTTAAAAAGTCAAAAGTGGACAAAAAGATTAACATTTCAGGGAAAGCCGCAACTATCTAGCATTACTATAGAAGAAGATAGTCATGAACAGTAATAACTTATTTGAACAATTATTTTTAATAAATTGTACCAATTATTACCTCGCTTTCTGTGAAAAGTTGAGAAAAAAAGGCAAATTGAAAAAAAACGCAAGTATCTAGCATTACAATAGGAAAAGATAGTCACAAAACAATAATAATTTGTCTAAACAAATTTTTTTTAACTGCTTTATTTTTGTTACCTAGCTCTAAGTAAAAAGTGAAGAGAAAGTTTAATATTTCAGAATAAACTACAACTTTCTAGCATTATTCAAAGAGAATATCATTAAAAATAATAATAAATCCTTCCAACAATTGTGGTTGTTAACTTAAATTAATTTTATCTTTGCAATGATTGAAAAGTGGATAAAAAAGTGGACAAAAAATGGAAAATTACTAAATTGAATTAATTATTACCCCACTCTTAGTAAATATGGGGCAAAAAGTTGAAAATTTCAGAAAAAAACTCACAACTAATTAGAATTACTATAGGACAAGATAGTCATAAACAATAATTATTTGTTTGAACAGTGGGGTTTGTTAAATTACATTAATTATCATCTCACTCTAAGTGAAAAGTCGACAAAAGGGTAAATATTTCAGAAAAACCGGAACCTTATAGCGTTATTCAAAGATAATTATGTATAAAAAAATAATAAATTGTTTTAAAAATTATGTTTGTTAACTTTTAATAATTATTACGTTACTTTAATGAAAAAATTAAGAACAATTGTAAAAATACGGAAAACCTGCGACTTTCTAACTCCATTTTAAGAGAAACTTGCTAAAAACAATGATAAATTTTTTGAACAACTTATGAAAACAACCACTTATGAGGTTTCTAGAAACTAATGAAACAGACTTATGGGAGTGATATTTAAAAAATAATTATTCAGCTTTTATCTCTATGAGGCTTAAACGTCCTCTAAATATTATTTAAAAAAACACACATTCATTATGTTCTCGTCATAAGAAGAAGGTATTGTTTTTATGTGTAAACTGACTATCGCGGATTTCTTTTAATCTCCATGTTTCAAGACCCCCTTAATCTGAAAAAACCGGTTTTACGATGGTGTATGCCTCTCTGTCGCTGTCGCCGTTGTCGTCTGTATAACGGATAACTTTTGAAAGGCTTGTGGGATTGGATTGTGCTTTGCCTCACAGTTTTAGGAACCAAAAAGAAAGACCGGCTGCCTTAATCAGATATTGTGGATAAATATTTAGAATGTAAAAGCATTTTTAATAAATAATAAAAAATAAACAATATTTTTTTTAATTGAATAATTTTATGAACGGCTGTTCATAATACTAAGAAACTCAAAAAATTTATCCTCATGACTTTTTTTGATGAAAAAATTATGAGAGTTATGGCATTTTCAAAATCCAACAAAAAAAAAAAACGAAAATAAACATTTTAAGCTAAAGAACGCACGATATGAACAGAAATCAATTAATGAAAATTGTGCACCTAAAAGATATCTACAAATTTGTTGTTAATCACTTTTTTACAGGACACGTAGCTTTTGTTTTCTTTAAAAAAAAAACATCAAAAATAAAAAAAATTTAATGGTTTGAACGACACAAGCTACGAAAAAAATAATTAGTCAAAAGTTATTTAACAAAAAAAGAGCTGTAAATTTGCTATTAATAATTTTTGGTGAAAAGTGTAGTTTTGGTTTTATCCGTGAAAAATAAAATTAAAAATTAAAAGATTTCATTTTTGTACAAAAGACACAAGAGACGAGTAAAATCAAAAGTTTTTCAACCAAAAAAGATCTACAAATTTGTTATTAACTCTTGCTATGACAATACTTTTTAAAAATCTGCATGCTACGTGGGCACATTCTGATCGTGCACTACGCGCGCGGCTCGCAAGTTTGAACGCGCTTAGGGCGCACGTCTTTTGGATCTCGCGCTTCGAGCTCGATAATGTATTTATTTCGCGCTGCGCGTTCGATCTTTGTACTTCCTCCTTATCAGACCTTTTAAAATTGAAGGACAAACCATCGATAACTGACATGTGGTGATTGTGGATTCTTTTACGTTAAAGCTCCTTCGGCCTTAACGAACACATCAAGTTCAACTATATTATATTAAATGAATATTATATTTATTTATGTACCTTGCTTTCGCGCTGCTTATTACAATATTGTAAAATACATTAAAATTTTATTTTATGATTACTTTAATATTTGTTTAAATAAAAAAATATTATTACAATTCGTAACAGGCATTGATATTAAAACAGATGTATTTTTATTGTCTTGGTTTTATTATTTAAAAAAGTGCGTATCCTATAAAAACAAACAATTTTGTTACTTAATATTTTATTGTACCTTGTGTCGTTTTTCCCAAAAATTAATTTGTTTATTTTCAATGTTATTTTTTACGATTGAAAAAAATACGCAGCCTACCAAAAAATAATTTATACAAAATTTTTAGATATTTTTTGCTTGAACAACTTTTGTCAATGAATTGTTTTTTGATACTTTGTGTCACTTTTCCACAATAAAAAAAATGTAATTTTATTTTTTTCGACTGAAAAAAACTACGCACCCTATCAAAAAGTAAATAAAAAAAATTTGTCAATCTTTTCTGTGTGCACAATTTTCGCTTATTCATCTTTTTTAGTAGCTTGTGTCGTTTTTCCAAAAATTTAATTTTTTTATTTTCAATTTTATGTTGCATGATTAAAACAGAAACCACGCGTTCCATAAAAAAATGATAAATAAAAAATGTACAGATCTTTCTTGGGTAAAGAACATTTTTCTATTAATTTTTTTCTTACCTTGCGTCGTTTTTCAAACAATTTAATTTTTTATTTTAAATGTTATTTTCAACGATTATTACCAAAACTACGTATCCTATAAAGAAACGATCAATAACAAGTGTGTAGCTCTTTTTCAGGTGAAAAACTGCTGTCTATTTTTTCTTCACAGCTTGTGCCGTTTGTCTAGAAATTTAATTTTTTCATTTTTAATGTTGATTTTTACGAATAAAAAAAATCTACGCGTCCTTTTAAAAAGTGAATCATTACAAATTTTTATATCTTTTTAAGGTGCACAATTTTTGTCGTTCCATCTTTTTTTATATCTTGCATAGTTTGATCGCAAAATGAAATTTTAAATTTTTCATTGTTTTTTGAGCAATTAAAATTTGAATTTTTGATTTTTTGTGGAAATACAAAAGTTGTTATAATAATCTTGTAGGGATTTCAAAAAGCAACGTTTTTCTCTCTTGGACTTTTTTTCATATCGTGCCTTGTTTAGCTTAAAATGTTAATTTTTATTTGTTTTTTTGGCTTTTGAAAACGCCATAACTATAATAATTTTTTTTTCATCAAGAAAAGTCATCTATATAAATTGTTCAAATTTTCGAGCACTACGAATAGCTGTCCATAGAATTTTTAAATCTGATGAAAAATTTTGTAAAAAAGTTTGAAAATGCTTTAACTTTTTAAATTTTTATCTAAAATAACTGGCTTACAAACTTTACATTCAATTTCTGTCACTTAACGAGTGTACCGAAGGATAATCTAATAGATTAACTCTTTTGAAAGTAATCGTGCTGACAGTCTACAAATCTACAGAAACACAGCCAGACACACACAGCCACACACAGACACATACACACACACACACACACACACATAAAGACGCATTTATAAAAACCTGTTTTTCGGTTTCAGAGGGTCTCAAAACGTAGACATTTGACAAAAACAGTGGAGGGGGGGCGTTCAATTTTTAACAAATCAAATACCTTCTCTGATGAGAATGTAATAATAAGAATAACTTTTTGGAAAAAAGACAGAAGCTACAATAACATTTTACTTCATAAAATTTGTTGCCTAAATTATATTTGAAAATATGCTAAGGACTTATTCACGCTAGGATGCGTATTTTTAGTTTAAATCGTACAGAATAGCATCCAAAATAAACAAAGTAAATTTATAGAGAAATAACACAAGTTGCAATAAAATGTTAAATAATGAAATTGTTTTCTTGATAGGATACGCACTTTTTTAAATTACAAAAACAAGACAATAAAAATACGTATGATTCAATACCAGTTCATATCATGAAATGCTATAATTTTAATTTTTTTAAATAATACATTTTATAGGCTAGGTGAGAATAAAATTTCATGCAAAGTAAAAAACAAAGATTAAAGTTATCATGATAAATGAAATTTGTACTTTATTTTGCAATGTTTGAATAAGCAATTTCAAGCCGAGATACAGGAATAAATGTAGTATACATTTGATATAATTGTGTTAAACATAATGTTGAAAAGTTCACATTTTTGTCAAAATCGAGTGCGAAGCACGAGATACGTGATGAGAACAGTTGTCGATGCTTTCACTTTTAATTTTAAAAGGTCTGTGCATAAATGTAGGTGAAGTACAAAGACCGAACGTGCAGCGCGAGTTAATTACATTATTAAGCGCGAAGCGCAATACAAATATATTATGGAGCGCGAAGCGCAGGAAGCAACAGTCGCGTGCCCTAGGCGCGCTTAAACTTGCGAGTGTCATGATTTCAGCCTATATTAGATTTCGGATAGAGGAAGCATGATTCACGGTAATTTTAAAAGCCCAAAATGCAATTCAAAAATGTCTATAAATTTCCTAAAATTTAATTAAGTTTTCGGTAATCTATGCAATAAATACAGGTAATTTTTTATAATTTAAGGTAAATCACCTAAAATTCAATTTAAAAATGTCTATAAATTTCCAGATACCTTCGGTAATTAACGGTAATTTTTACAGTCAAATATGGTAACTTAACCTAAACTACCTAAAATTAAATTTTAAAAATTTCCATAAATTTCCGGAAATTTATCATTTTTTCTAATTTATGGTAATATTACAGGTAATTTATGGTAACTTAAGATAAATTAACCAAAATATATACGTAAATTAGGGACAGTTAAGAGATAAAATTATTTTAACTTATAATAATTTGTTTCTGAATTCAACAAATAATATCAGGAGACTTATAATTTTAATTATAATTTTAATGTCAAAATATCCTTTACTAAGGAAAAATATATAATGTTGAGGGTTTATGATAGAATTTGTTTAAATTAATTATCATTATAAATCAGACATTTTTTCCATCCACACACCCCTAAGTATTAAATCCAAGCCGCACTGCTTCCAGAAAAGATTTTTTTATGGATATATAAAAAAAAATTACGAGTAGCAACATTGAGCAATAAGAATATTATAGGCAATTTAATTGTTCTTCAGTTTTTACATTGATCAAAAGAGCGAACATAACTGCAGTTCAAAATGAGTTGGTAGGAAAATAACATAAAGTAAAATTGAATCCCTAGTTTGTTTTGTGCTCAGTGATCGACCTCACTAAAATGACTATTCAAAAACCAGAAAAGTATCCATGAATTTTTTAGAGCGAAATGTGATCTTATATGGAATCTTTTTATCCATATCAAAAAAAAAATTATATGGTGCTTATTTCACAGAAAATGTAATCCTAACATTTATTATTTCAAGTTTTACATTTTAAAAATTTGTGTGTTTAACTTCATCTCTAATACGTCCAAGCCTTATCGAAGTCTAATTATCGGTTTCAGGAATGTCAATAATTAGAAAAAAATCCAACGCGAGAATTCAATATAGTGTAACTCCTATAATTTTGAGAATTTTCCAAATCCCTGTGGGCCTAAAATGTCTCTTGTATAGAACTATAATTTTATTAAATTTCATTTAAACCAAAATACAACTTGCAGATTCTGATATTCCTGATGTGTAATTGCCCAATAACTTTAATATTTAAATCCTCAAAATGCGTAACTTCTAAAGATTATCCGATTGATCTGAAATATTGCAAACATATTTATCTTAACTAAGGAGTAAGCAAAGAAAATATATTAACTCTATTGGAGTTGATTCCTGATTAGTAGACGAATACTCTATCTCAAAGACACCAGAGACTGTAGAAAAATTCAAATAGTATCATATAAAGGAAATCATGTAACTTTTTATCCAATATTATCCAATCATTGAATTTATTAGCTCAGATTAATGCAATTTTAATGCATATTGAATACTTAGGTAAAAAATAAGAGTTTTAATTGAAATATTCTCAAGTCTACAAAATTTTTAAGTGAGATTTTTAATGGGACAGAATATTTGTTTGTAAATCAAGAATCAATAATCATATTCCTTGAGTCCTAAAAATGTCCAAGCCAGCCGTAATTCATTTTTTCCAAAAAATGGATTTACCATGTTTTGTTCGCTTAATTCACAACTAATCTTCCAAACGTAAAAGGTGGAAGCCCAAAATTTTGGAAAAGATATTTACCCTACCAAGGAAGGACCGTTCTAGTAGTGACCTATGATCGTATCGGATAGATATCGAGTTTGTGAGATGGGCGTTTGTTTTCTGACCTACCGAACGTCGAGTTTAATGCAGATTAAGGGCTGCGGGGTGAAGGGTCCTTTGTAGAACGCGTTTCGTTCGGTATTAGCCTGGAAGTAGCTCGTAGAACCGGGGTATTACCTGGAATTACGTCTCAATCTACCGTGGCCGTCGACTAAACTAATATTAAAACTTTTAACGTAGTTAGCGCAGCCCGTGGTTGCTTTACCGTCCGTGAAGCTCCACTCGGTGCGCGGCTGCATTGACCGTTACCGGACTTTGATGTGTTTCCTGTGAAAATTCCCTACGAAGTCATAAATTAGCTGCGGAGGACCATGACGACTTCGCTGCTTCGTCTATTGAACATTCAAGACTTGTCGAACGAGCCTGCATACTTGAAAACCTCTGTCGATTAACTCCTAACTTTTCATCAAAGGCGAAATTTCGGATTGCTAATTATTAAAGGAAAAAAAATTTTCCTACTAAAAAGTATCACAAATCTATCAGGAAAGTATACCTTTTTCTGCACCCTTTATACTTGGACACTAAACTAAGCCATCCTTTGTAAATTATATTAAAATCTAGCCAATATATTAACTTTTGTCCTAAATATTACATTTTAAAAATATTTTCCTTAAATTTCAGGTAAAGAAACTGTTGCGTTCGAGTGCTTAATTGTATTTTTTCAGTAAAAAACTGGATACGTTGAACTGTAGCATTTTGAAAGAAGACCTAAGGTTGATATTGTATTGAGTGTAGCAGCTGATATTGTTTGATTTGAGGGTTTAACCACTCGAAAAATAATTTAAAAGAATTTAACTGATTTCATCGTTAATTCAAATAAATATTAAGTGAACAGAAGCTGCTGTTCTATAAAATAGATTTTTTATTTTTAATAATTTCATTTTATGTCATATCCCTATGCTGCTATCATTCACCGTTACTTCAATTCTTAGGATTAAAGTATTCACTTCGAAAAACCTAAATTATTTAATTTTTTCAAAAAAATGTATAATAATAATGAAAATTATTCACGGTAATTTCAAAGGATTCATAAATATTTGGAAGACTATGAGGGAATTCAAAAAGTTTCAAAGTGATTAAAAGGAATAAAAAATATTCAAAAGTATTTATGACAGGAAAAAGTTACAGAAAATAAAAGTTTTTGTGAAAAAATTAAAGACTCTCAAGATTTTTGAAATGCGATTAGTGAAGAATCTTCTATTATAGAACTCATCACAGCGAGCTTAAAGAGACTGAGAATAAATTTGCAATTTATATTAAAGGCAATTCAAAGAAATAAAAAATAATTCAAAAAAATTCAAAAGAATTTAAAGAAATTATAAAGAACACAAAGAATTTCAAAGAAATTGAAAAAATTTAAAATAATAAGTTTTACACCGGAATTCAGTAGTAATTAATCCTTCAGTTTTATTTAACTATGTTGTAAAATTATTTTTCAAGTGAGTTACTGATTGTGATGGTGATAATAGGCTGCATGATTGGAGTAGATATTCTATATCATTATATAGAATTCATGAAAGAACCCGTATCAACAATATAAACATAAGTGACATTTTTCACGTCCGACCTTCTTGACTATTATTTTATCTAAATCATATACACTTATATAGATTGCAGATATCGAATTAATGATATTAATAATTTTAAATATTAAATAATTTTTATATAATATAATAATATAATATAATAATAAATAAATAAAATAATAATAAATAATAAATATATAAATAAATATATATAATATATAAAAATATATAAATATATAGATAAAAAATAAAATAATAAATAATATAATAAATAATATAATATAATATATATAATAAATATTAAATAATTTTAAATATTAATACTTAATTTACACGTCAAACTGTTTATTATGCATCATAACGATATCATCACTTCTGTGATAAATATATAATCACAAATCACTTGCAACTGAATAACTGTCAAATTTTTCTCAGATGTCAATACTTTATTTTTCAGTGACTACTTAGAAAACGAAAAACGATTAACCACGTTTTAATCGTAATTTGAGGTCTTGAGAATAACAATGAAATTAAAAGTATGAAATTTTAAAACAAAGTTTTAAACTTTTTAAATAGTTTTTTTTCAAATGTATTAATTGTTTAAAGACCTAGTAGATTTTGGCGAACCCCAAGTATGAAATGAGGTGGTGCGAAAAAACGTTTTTTTACGATTTGGAAGTCGGAGGAGGAACAAAAGTTTGTGGGCTAACATCCGAATAAGTAAAAAAAAATTGAAATTGTTTAATATCTGCTGTTTATTCTTTGAATTGAAAAATTCAAACAAAATTTTATAGTGTTTCAAAAATTATAAAAAATGAATTCAAAAAAATGTTCAATATAAAATTTTTTGAAAATGTGCAAAACACATGTTTTTTACGAGGTGTTTCGTCGTCCCGAAATTCGGGATGACTAGTCCAATTTTTTCATAAGATTAGCTACGCCAATTTTTCGGGATTAAACATCATTAAAATTTTTTTATATAGAAAAAAAAACGAAAAAATAGCATGTTTCTTTGATTCAAGCTGAAGTTATTTTTGGTTCGACATATTCACCTTTTTCAAACGAAGTGTGCATTTAACTCAAAACGAAAAACATGCTTTTTGCACATTTTGCTCCAATTCTAAATTAAAAAAAACAATTATTTTCATTTTTAATTTTGAATTAATTTTCACTAAAAAAATCTGTGCATACAAAAAAAAATTCCGTAAAGTTTGAACCGATTTTGAATTTTGTTTGAATTTTCAAATCCAAAGAACGAACGGAAGATATTAACCGATTTCAATTTTTTTTTTTTACTTTTTTTGGATTGCAGCCCAAACATTTTCTTACCTACGCCGACTTTGAATTCAAAGCCATGATCGAATGTTGATTCGTACTTTTAACTTAAGTTATAATGAATTGAAATTACTTTTTATACCAGAAAGTATTTTTTAACTATTTTTTTTTCATTAAATTTTATTTTCGTTATATTTGTGTACCACAATCAAGTTTTGTTTTCAAAATGAAACGTTTAGAAAGACATGAAAATGATTATAATTACGGACTTCCAAACGTTACATTTATTTAATTCGTTTGTCAGCAATTGATTAATCAGTATTCTTGAAAAAATCGCATGTCATATTCGATATGTTCACGTGTATTTAGTGTGTCAACATTTGTTGACATCCGTAATGTCAAATATTTTTTAGATGGAAGAAGATTATTGATTAATCTCTTTCGCAACATCAACTGATGAAAGCAGCAAACACATAATTAAGGTAATAGTCGTGCCGAAAAAAAAGGTTTCTGGGAAACAAGTTTTCTATGATTTTAAGAATTAAAATTAGATTATCAGTTATGTCTTATAAAATAAAAAACATGATTTTTTATGAAAGAAGTTTAAGATTTGCGAAAAATAATTACTTAACAATATTCATTGATTTTTCAAAAACTAGTAAAAAGCGATATCAAGAAAAAAGTAGATTACGAGTAGATTTACGGTAGTTTCAACATTTTTTCATTAAAAATAAAGTGTTTTATTATAAATGGAATTATCAGTAATATTATTTGAAATCTTAAAATCTTAGAAAAACTATTTTTCCAGAGATCTGATTAATGACACGACAATTAACTTAAAGGAGCATTGTATAGAACATTCTAGATAAAAATAACAGAATGTGTGCGATGATTTTCAAGTGCATTGAGAAAGAATCTAAAATGAAAATTTTACGTTGCATTATTACAAGAAGTTATTATAATCTACGCACAACTCATGTTTAAATATCTCCTGTAGACTGGAGCATATTGGGAATAATAAAAGATACATATAGAATCTATAAATTGATTACAGAATCTGGACAAAAAATACTGCCGATTATTCCTAATTTTATTTATATGAACAAAATAACCTCTAGCAAGGATATCGTCTGTCAGAAGATCATTCAGGAATAATGGACAATAATGTTATTAGTGGCAACTTATTCAAATGCAGTGTTCTAAATTGTCATTATTAAAGTATCTGAAATCAATAATTAGTACTTCAAATTTTAAAAAAACAAGTGTTTTTACTAAATTTGAACAGATTCTAACCTTTTAAATTAAATTATTTTAAAAATGCATGCAAATTTTCTATTTAAGACTCTTGTTAGGTCTTTGTAAGTCTTTTCAAAGCGTTTTGTGATAACTCTGCTATTTTTAACAGTGTGTATTATCTAGTTTTGTTTAAATTATTCTCAGTTCGAAAAAAAATCTAATTTCAAGAACCTAAAAAATAAGCTGCAACGAAAATGATAATTACTTAAGCACTTCACAAATAAACTCTAATATTTACAATATGTCAAAGCATCAGAAGATGGCTACTAACTGTTACTGGTCACAAATCCTATAGAAACAATACCAATAAATGTATTTTTACCAAAAAGTACTTATGCTGTAGTATTAAATGAAGTTCCAAATTTCTTGAAAAACCTCAAAATCTTCTGAAAGCTCATGAAATCCTGTCAATTTCTTTAAGCCCCCATACAATTTCTTAAAGGAATTTCAAATACTTTGAAAAACTTTAAAATCTGTTTAAATTTACCAAAATCAATTAAGACTTTGAAAAAAACACGAGAAAACCCATAAATTGATCTAAAAGTACTTAAAATGTCTTATTATTTTTTGAAAGTTTCAAAATTACTTGAAATTCATAGGGCTTCATCGAAATCTTTAAAAATATTTTGCCATCCCTAGAAATTCTCTTAAATTCTTTAATATGAAGTAAAGATTGATCCAGTAAAGTCTCTCAAGACATTTATAAATAACCTAAAATCTTGTAAAATCCTTTTGAATATTTAGGAATACTATGATGATTCTAAAAGTCTTTTAAAATACAATTGGTCTCTGAAGATCTCTTGAAATCCCTCGAAATCTTCTCAAGCAACTTGAAATCTTTAAAAGTTTTGTAATATCTTATGAAATATTTTGGAACAATTAAAAACTTTTACAAAATCTCTCTAAGTTCCTTGAAGTCTTTTTAAATTAGTTGAAATACATAAAATCCTACGAAAATCTTTTAAAATAAAAAATTGTACACAATAATAAGCTTTTAATTTTAAATTGCAGAAGTCCTTGCACTTCAAATAAAAATATTATCAATTTCAACGCTTTGAGTTTGAAATTAGTCAATTTGAAATTATCTAATTCATTAAATTTCATTTTTAATAATTAATAGTATTAAAATTACCTAAGCTTGTGGGCCTAAAAACTAAAACCGTCCAATTTTAAAATCGTATATCTGAAAAATTTGTGTTATAGGGTTTTTAAAGTCTTTAGTTTGTAATTATACACCTTAATGTGAAATTATTACAATATTAGGCACTTAAAATGTACAATTATTGAATTAAAATGCTTTAAACTGCACATTGTCTATTTGATAGCTACCACTTTGAAACTTCAGAATCTGAAATTAATTGTGCATCTAATAAGACCTTTAATTTAATATTTTAATATACAGAACTATTTAAATTATAAACTATACTAGTCTAAACGTTTAGTTTTCAAATTAAGTATTATTTTGATTTTCTCAAATTGTAAAAGTTATGAAATTGAAAAAAGAATTTAAAGACATTTAATTTAAAATTGCTTACTTAGTTTAAAGAATTCAAATGTGATATTATTTAATTTTGAATGCTTTTAACACAAAGTTGACTATTTAGACTTTTAAGTTTTTTAAAACATAGATTCATTCAAAAAATTAAAACTCCTAGCACTTGTAATTGTAAATTATATAACTTTTAATAATATATTTTAAATTTTTGTCTAAAATTAAAATTATTAAAACTTTTCAAATCTAAAAGATATAATCTGAGATCTTTAGAATTTTTGTGAAATCTCTAGAAATATTAATATCTAGTGTGCATTGAAAATTCAAATGATCAACCCCTCAGTATTGAAGAATTAAGGAAAATGAATTATTGTTTTTCATATAATGAAACTGAATTTTATTCACTTATAAAAGTAGCTAATTTAAGATCTGTTTTGACAAAAGCAATAAAACTTTTGCATGGGACAAAACTTTATTTTTGTAATATCTTTGTGATGAATAATAATTATTATCATTTTATTATTTCATTAAATAGTTCTTAAAAAATAAAAACTATTTTTCAAATACACTTATATGGAAAAATTTAGCTCATACGAAGATCTTAACAACAACAAGGAGTGCGAGATTTTCGAGACATTTCGTTACACCATTTTTTTAGACGCATTTCAGAGCACTCGTGTTCAAATGTTTTTCGTTTCCTAGATAGATTCAGATGTCTTGTCAATATTGTAGATAGAAAATGAATATAGACCACAAGATAAGACTGAAGCCAAATGTGAGTTACTTTATCTTAAAGCTGTTTTTCATAACTAAAACTTCTAATGATTCTAGATATGTAATTACCAATTTAATAAACTATCGCTTGAGAGATATCGCATTTGAATTTATTTGTTCCAGTTATTTCACCCCTCTTCTCAAATATGATTATTCGTGGGTCATGGGGTTGAGTGCTTAATGGGTGATCGAAAGCCGAAACGAGTATTTTAATTACAATCAATATGCGTAAATCGCTCCATAGAGTAAACAATGTAATAACTTAAGGATTCCAATACAACATTTTTACGACTATTAAATTATTATTTAATTAATAATTCTGAAATTGATTTCTCAAGCTATTATGATGAACACAATTCGTTCAAGTTAATTCAATTCAAATTACCTTAACTAAAGCCTTGGCAGATATAACGCTGTATCAACAAAAATATTTTTAATTTAAAACTATGTTCTGTCGTATAGCAAGATACATAAACATTTACCCACACTTTAAGCTTAGATTCCAGCAAAACATTTTTTTGTTATTCCAACACTATATCAGCCAATTCTTTGATTTCTCTTTAGCAAAATATCCTGAGTAATATTAGTGGGAAAAAAAACACATTCAATATTTCAAAATTAAGAATTTATTTGGCTTTCATATTGTTAATTAAAAAATTGCCTACTTTTTAAAGTAATAGATATTAAGTTGCTTATTTCTGAAAATTTATATCGGTGTTTTATATAAAATAAGAAAAAAACCATTCTTCTATTTTAAAATTAAATTCAAAATAGATAACCATTTTGACTACCAAGAAATGAATTTATGTGAACTCTCTATTTTCTTGTTTCATTCTAAAATCTCTACATTTCTAAATATGCAAATACAGTCCTTGGTAGAGTTATTGACGCGCCAAACAATGTGTCAACTGTTTCGACCTTTTTCATTTGAGATTCGCAATTTAGCCAATGAGGTCAATAAAATCAACCTTCACTTTTCTTCTCTGATAAGCAGAAGTGTTTCAACAACTCTAGGTTACTGTAATATTTAAAATATTATTAAGTTATTCTTAAATTTCATCCGAAGCAATGTATCTAAATCACATTTTCTTTCGCCAATGTAAACAGACGGTAATTTATCACTAAAAAATGCAATTCTTATAAATCATGACTATTGTCACCTTATTGTCCAATTTTGAAATTCATTTGGCTTACAATTATGTCATTCATTCCATTCTGAACCATTTCCATTAACAAACAATTGGTTACAATTACCCACACTTGCTTTCAAATAAATTTGCATTTAATGCAACTGCAAGAAATTTAAAATGGAGGCTCACAAAATGCACCTCCATTTCACGATCATTAAAACATGAAAAGCCATTGCCGGGCAGTGTCTCGTCCGAGAATCTGCACGAAAAGTGATGAAACGTCTTGCCCCCACCTTCAGATGCACCCTTCCAGTGTAAAAGCTCTCTGCGATTTTCACTCAACCCCTGGCACATCCAGATCCTCAGGAGTTCCTCTCCCACCCCCTCGAAACCATCCTCTTTCTCACCCTTCTCTCCAACCACAAGAAATCTGCGCATGCGTAAAATCCCACTCCAAAAAGCTCTAGGATGTTTCGAAGCTTCTCGCCCCACGTTCCACGCCTCCCACGACAGGCTTATTTCCGCCAAGTTTTTGTCCCCTAGGGGAGGAGGTATAGGTATGTGCGTCAGGTGTGCGATAGGTACAGTACCTAAGCCTGCGAAAAGAGCTCCGAAAAGCGAAGGGGTGGAGCGCTTGAGTTAGAGGCAAAACAAGAAGAGGAACTTTTCACCATCCTTCTCCTTGCTGTTGATTCTTTTTTTCTTGGAATCTTTTTCTTATTTTTCTCTCTCTTGAGGTATATTTTGAGAGCGAGAGAGAGGAAAATGATGTCTTCTTACCATGAGTAAATTACCTTCACACAAGGTCGAGACTGAAAGACAGTGTGATTGTCTTTTCAGCAACGATCCACTTTCTCCTTCTTCCTGTCTAAAACTTAAGTTAACGCGCCTTCTCGTTCAGTTTTTTGACATGAAAAGTTCACGGCGCATTCGATTCGCGTGTAACGCGCAATTATGCAAACTGGTGACCTCCAAAGGTCGCAGAAAAGTGAGAAAAAATTCGTCGTCGCAAAGTATGTTAATGACCAAGGAGTGAAATAAAACGTGAGTCAGTCGACCGGCAAAGTTCAACCTCCAAAGTTTAGCCGTTCATAGCCAGCCGATTCTTCGAGGATATTTGCCCAGGAAACTATTAACTCATATTATTTGGTTAAAGACGCTGCGTTGATGAGAAATAATCCGTTTATATACGCATTCCTAATACATTTTTTATTCTACTATCAATGTGCGATTATTACAATTGTGATATGACCAATTTTATTTCAAACCAGGGAGGGTGTCAGAATGATTTCATATTTGTATATATGTTAGGCTCGAACACCGAAAACGGCTAAAGATTTTTTAAAAACAGGCACAACTCGTTCTGGCATATCTACATCGTCCAGTTTTAGAAATGTCAGAACGCGTTGTGGCTGCTTTTAAAATAGCCACAGACAAAATAAACAACCAGAACGCGTTTTGTCGTCTTCAAAATGACCAGAACGCGTTCTGGCATTTTTAAAAATGCGATTTCTTTTCAAACGACCAAAACCCGTACTGATTGGTAGTTTTTAAAAGGGCTGAATTGAAACTGTCCTTTAGAGTAATCAAACTATATACGACGCACAGTGGGGAAAAAATTCTTCTTTGGGACAAAAATTC
>JAUELO010000334.1:2063452-2074059 GCA_032357855.1 Amphibolips quercusostensackenii
TCCAATACTTCTTCTCGTATTCCTCAACACGTAGAGTATCCTGAAAGGGTAATACGCAAATTCTCGCCAACACGGTTCTCCCGCTGACTGGAAAATTCGTGCAATGTCCCTTGAGACGTACCCAATAGACAAAATGGAAAGGGAAAGTCACGGTTGAGAATCATAATGAGAGAAAAGTCATAGAGTGGACTTTCATTCTCTTTGCTACTAAGAATTGACTATCATCAAAGTTAAATCAAGTAAAGGAAAAATTAAAAACTTATTAAGAAGCATATAAAGGCTGTTAAACAGGGGGAAAGAAGTAAAAAGAATCACAAGAAGACGATTTTGGCTTTATAAGGTATAAAGGAAGAAGTACTTTTAGCTATTAGATACATAAATTAATTATTATAAACACCAAAAACATAGTGATAAACGAGAACCGTAAAAAAAGTTTAAGTTCATTTTATTTATATTTAATATATAATTATGAACACTCATGATTGAGGAATAACATTTGTGTCGGATGTAAGGTATATATAAAATGATATAAGACGATTTCAGTCCAAAGATACATTTTTTTTAAATTATATAGGAAACCAATTTAACAAATTGGATGTTTGAAAGGAAAAAATCCGCTTTTTAGGATTCAGCTTTAGATTAAATTTATATGACACAATTCTTATTCAAAACTGTATATTCTCTAAATTAGATGGTCGGAAATTCAAAAGTTCTTATTAACAATGAATTAAATTAAGTTCAATATATTTAAAGGGACATTTAAAAATTTAGTTTTTAGAGACTTTCAACAAAAATATAAATATTTTTCGCGAACGGTACATCAGATATTCAGTCTATGGTCATTGGACGTCAGACCTTGGAAAGGTAGAGTCCTCACCATGCAATTTGCACCCGGCAAACATTATGCAAATCAAGCGATCGTCGAACGCGGAAGATAACCTCTTCGTCGTGCCCAAAGAGGATAAGAGAGTATAGGATTAGTGAAAGGGGTGTAAGGAGTAAAAAGGGGGAGGGGTGAGTCATAGGACGACCCTAGTTAGTCCCGGGTCTATGAATCGTTAATGCTAATCAGAGTGGCCAGATCCTACAGTCGAGATGACGTCAGCCCTCTGTCAAGACAAGCTAGGAGGCGACTTGATGAATTAGCTGAGGCAAGATATTGATAACCGTTAATTGTTGGCTACGACATTACCAACGGCGACGTTGCCTGAAGAGATTCTCTTCAACACGCAACCTCATCTTTAAACGACATTCTCCTAAAACTCTTGATTGATATTCAAGTTTAATTAATTTAATCTTTAATTTTAATTTTATATTTTATATTATAATAAAGTTTTCCTCTTTCAGGTAAATCTTATATTTTCCTATAAAAACTTGATATATATTACAAATTCCATTTCTAGCCCCACTAATATCAATGCTTCTTTACTCAAATGGTGTCAAGTAGTATACGTCATTTTGATCCAGTCATGAGGGTAGGCCAAGTAGTATACGGGTTTTAAAGTAAATAGTAGTATGCGTCATTTTAAGTCAGTCATAAGGGACGCCAAGTTAAATAGGGTTTTTAAATGTTAATTTAAGAAACAAGCTAATAGTTTTGCATTCAAAGTCTTTAGATTTTATATAATTCCAATTAAAAATTTATTTGTTCAATCTAAAATCCTAATATTAATAAAACTAGAATTTCGAATAAATTCTTTCCTTATCTTAATTCTTTTCCCATTTCTCATATTTCATTAATATCTTATATTTCTTCAGCTTCGAGTAGCTTTTTGATTAAGGGTGCAATTGATATTCAGAAAAGGAATACGATAACCTCCCTTGAGGTGTAGTGTGCCTTATCTTAAGAGAATATAAATTCATTGTTCAGGTCTGCAATGCGTTGTGACCAGCACGTACAACGATTGGACATCTTCCATTAGCCAACTTTCGTTTGTTTTTGCTCTTTACCCAAGATCGCAAACAGCAGATAAATACATGCGTATGAGTTTAGGTAAGGTTCCAAATGACACAGATACATGCAAAATCGACGATTACAAAAAATTAAATATCAGTATCAAAATATTTAGACTGAATTTTTGCCATCTTCACCTTTATTAATATAAGTACTCGTATAATGTATGGAATCATGTAAATAATACAATAGCGCCCGAGTAAGATTACTAACCACCTCCAATTGGGTGGACCATATGGCTGGTCAATGATGGATAGCAAATACAACATGTTCAAAAAAAAAAAAAAAAAGAAACGCCATGCCGAATCTATGACGGAATAATATTCCGTCCATGTATTTTGATCGACGAGGGTGTGAAGACCTTTCAGATGAATTTTTCTACTGAATAAAGCCGAACACCGAAAAGGAATTTTTTGGTTACAAGTCCATTATAAAATCCATTCTAGCTTTTCCTGAATAACATTTTTACCCTTATTCATACATAAATATCCATTTTTGGGCAAATGCCGAAAAGTTGCAAAACTTGGACTGACTTTTTAAAAATTAAGCTTTAAAAAACAAACTAAAGTGTTTTTAAAAATTGCATAATACCCAAAATATAACGAAAATACCAATTTCAGAGATCACGAATCAAATTTTTAGTGTGGATAAATTTTTGAACGAAAATTACGATTATCTACGTTTTTTGTTACTGCAATCGGATTCGAGATAGATTTATTTAGTAAAGAACTAACCAAACTAGTTTTGAAAAAAGTTTTTAAATCAATGTTATCACCAACGTATTTTGAGGGGATTTTAATTATAATAAATTACCTTAATTTTTAGCGTTTAATTCAAAAATTGAAAATTGATAAACTCTATGTTTTTATGCAAAGTTGATCACTTTATCTTTAAAAAAAGTTAACTTTAAAAGCACATTCAAAAAAGATCATGATTGATAACTTTTAATAAATAGACATTTCTCTGATTAATTCCATTATAAGCTTCGACCAGCTTTGACTGTTTGAACGAGAAGAATATATAAGATATAAAAAAGTTTATTATCAGTTATTAGTTTAAAGGTGGAGGCAGCTTAAAATCAGATAATTAAACCGATCTAGTACGGTGTCCTCCATTGGAGATAAACTGAGCCTAGTGCTGTCGAACTTCGGTTATCAAACGAGAAGCCTTAAAAAATGTTACGTATCCAAACAGAATCACGGAGTTCCACTGAGTGGAATATCAAATTTCCAAATTATTGAAAAAATAGAAGTGTCTCGTCATCCCGGACTTCGGGATGAGTAGTGAAGCCTAAAAAAATTATTTAGAGACGTGAAGAAATTTTTAAATACTACGTTCTTCGCGCTTTGTATGGCAGTATTATATCCACATTTTCAATTTTCTCCTTATTTTATTGGGAATCTTTAACCGAGGTCATCAGCTGCGTGGTGAATCTCGACTCGGGAAGAGTCATTGATATTAAGCCATTTCGAGCGCAGCTAGCACTTGGATGGGTGAACTTTCATGATGTACGACAAGGTTGTGTATTCGCTGGGACGTTTGGCGCCGAGGATGACTATATATCGTTCCGCTTGTATCATGTGTTTTATACACATGGATTGTCGCATGAACCTGTGAGGTGCATATTTATTTTTTAATAGCTCACGGCTGTCTTATTGGTCAGAAATGACAAAAATGTAATACATATCAATGAGGAGAGGTAGTGTGTTTTGTAAAAAAAAATTGTGTTGGATAAACTGAAATATAATTCAAAAATGTATATCATGCAATAAAAATTTCATAATTGCAATAAAACCAAAGTTAGGTAGACAGACTCCCAATGTCTTCTAAAATGTATCACAAATTAAGGGTAACGTACATGTAAGTCAGTTTCTTATTATTATCTAGATAGACATAATAGTCACGTGAAGAACAGGAAGAAAAAATCAAACATTGGTAGAGAATCATAGCATGGTCGCATAAACCTGTGAGATGCATTGATCTATTACAGCACTCGTGAAGGCTACAGAGTTCAAACTCACACTGACTCTCGAGAGACTGAAGTTAGGAGGATAGCTGGAGGTGCACCTCCCCTGCTCATGCCGTTTAAATACAGGATCACTCGATGATCCACATCATCAAATGTCCACATACAAATTCAACAGTCGAAAAAACGGCTGAAATCGGGAAGATAGTTTCATGCAGTTTTTCTCTGCCCTGGCCAAACTTCCAGGCAAATGTGAGTAATTCTAATAAAGTTAGATGCAGCTGCGGGTTATCACTATGTGTGATTGAATTCGTAAAGTGATTCTCACCGCAGTGCTACTGGACTTAATTAAAACAGTCTATCTACAATGATAATGAATTATCATGGAGAGTCTATTAGAAATTTTGAAACGCTCGTCACTTCCTAAAGATTGTCGGAGTGCCCTTGGTGATAGCGAGCTGCGAGGTCAGGCAGATTTCGCTAATCAAACAGCTGGCCAGCAAAAACATCTGAGACAAACAGTAAACAGTGAAACATCAACTGTGCCTGCTAAAGATGCTTTGGCTAGCGTTAGACATTTGCAGCTAACCACTGCAACGGAAATTTTGTGGAAGCGCATCAAGTGGGATACCACAATGAAAGAGCAATTAGTGCGTCTTTACTAAAAAGGTGCGAAGTTAGAAACCAAAATCAAAAAAGGATACAACTTCAGGTTGAAGTTTGCTGCGAAGTATCCTAACATACAGAAAGTTTCAGTAAAAAGACTTATCAATAAGATTAAAAACATTATTATTATTCTTTTTATCTTAGAAGATCGATCAACGGAGACTAAGCAGCAGCTTAGCTTCTTGGCAGCGTTGAAAAATTTCAACAATGAACATCAGGTAGAGAAGGCCACATCACATAATCAAGCAGCGAAAATTGATGTTTCTGCGCAACCAATTGATGATCCAGCATCACCACATCCTCCAGAGACAGGTAGCCTCCTAGAACCAGAGCTTGATAGCCTCATTCAAACAGATGCAGAATCAGAGGTTCAGCCCCCAAGAAGGCGATTAAAATGGAAATACCATATAAACAGAGACCTTATGTGTCTTTATTCTTTGGCAGAGAAAAGTGAGCAAAGTGAAAGAAAAGAACATCATCGAGTCTTCTTACTTAAGTACCCAGAGCTAGCCACAAGAATAAATGAGCATAATCTAGTAGACCAAGAACGCTTAATATCTGTAAACCGATTGCTTTTCGCTGTTAAAATAGCTGCCACCACAATTGAAGTAGAACAGCAGCTTCCTGTAGATGATATCCCTTTGGAAGGTGCGGACAACGAAGACCTGATTCAAGCTGAAGGCTTAGGAGCTAGGGAAAATGAAAATCAAGTACCGGATCCACTAGAACTACATCCAGACATTAATAATGTTGATATAAACAGCGAAATCCCAGAAAAACTACAGTACTTTGAAAATAACTTTGGTCATGCTTTACTAGAGTCTAGACATATAGAACCAACACAAAGACATTCTCTGCTCGAAATGAACTTCACAAAGGATTTACGTGCAATAAGAGAACACTTGAACAGCAAGGTTTTATCTATGCTTGCGAACGCAACACAAACTGTTGTGTTGTGTGCAGATGTGACAACTGTTAGAACGTTGAGACACAGAACCAGGCCTACAATAAGTCTTCGCCACAGGAAAGGATCGATATCCACCATGAAAGATGAGGTTAAATATGGATGTCAGCAAAGTGAGGTATAAATTTTGTCGAGTGACTCAATATAAAAAAAGGAAATAGAACTAGAAAGCTGATACACCATGTTACTAAAGTCATCCACGTTCGGTGAATCGAGACACTTAAACCAGCAATATCGGATGAGATTATAGACTTCCAACGGCAGAGATTTAATGTTCTTACTGCTAGGCTGCGTCGATACGAGAAGAGTAGTGCAAGAAGGCAACAAAATCGAACCTTTCAGGCAGATGTATGTATGTATCTTCATCGCCTTTAAGAATACACAATTTTTATGTCAAGAGAAAACCACTATAAACGAAGTAAAATATGTATGTATTACTAAAAATTAGAGGAATATGTACAAAAGAATTCGTCTCTTACTGATTAAGCACTACAGTTGTCAGTGAACGTTCAAATAAGGAGAACGCCCTAATAATCAAAAACGTATTTATGAAGTTATATATTGTACGGAGGGTCGCTAATCAGTTTTAAACAATGAGAGATGTAGATTGTCTCTGTCAATTGTATGTAAAGTACGCAAATTGTGATCTTAATGGACGATAAATTAGAAATTTGGTAAGAATATGGAAGAGGTTCTCCCTTTCACGTAGATTACACTATTGACATATTTGTTGTAGATCAATCACAGTAGTACCAACTCCCGAGGTTAGCTTAATTATGACTCAGAAAGATGTTCTAAGCTAGATAAGAATGCGTTTAAAATGTAACGGGGATTTTGATGACAGACATTGCTGAGGTTGCGGGTCGCTGTAAAAAATTTGTTTATAAATGACACTAAAATTGTTATTTCCCAATCTTATCGAATCTTTAGAGAACAAGTATTAATTAAATCTACTAACCATATCCATGATTTTACCATTAAGGGTGGTACTATTCAGTTTAGTTAAATTGTTATTAATGCCCGCACCTTCCAGGCATCTTTTAAGCTGACCCAGGCAATTGTATTTGATTTTTTTCCTGTAGGCGGTTTGAGCCAGTCTTTGCATATAGTTTTGGGGTGGCGCGAGTCATCCGTCTTGAACACCCATGCCGCCACCTAATTCAACGCCATTTTTATAATTTGTCCAGACACACAGGATAATCCAAATTCTGACTTGACTACAAAGTCAGGTGTGTTTCTCGGTAGGTAAAGAAGATTATTGAAACAATAAATCTGTGCTTTTTCGTAGACCTTTAAATAGTACAGACTGACAATATAAGATGCATATAATAAGGTGCCTTGAATGAGTAAGTCCTGTATTCTGATAATAGAAGTCCAGGAGGAATATTTGGTTCGGATTCAAATATTTTAGACCGCTTCCGAGGCTAGGTAGGCTCTGCTAGCTGCGGCATGAGCTGCTAAACAGAACATACCGGATCTAGAGAAAATCATATCAGAATAATCAAAACAAGAAACAAACTCTAGCTGACTACTATCATAGTTCAGACCAAGAGTTTTTTACCAATTCAACCTTTTTTGAAAATAATATACTTGGTTTTATCTTTATTGACAGTTAATTTATTTATTTTGCAATATTCTTGCAGGACATAGAGTTTTCTTATTGCACATATTTTTAATTCGGCTAAAATAATTAAATTGTCTGCATAGATTAAAACAATAGTATCATTATCACCAAAAATTCTGAGACCAGCCAGATCTTTTCTCCTAAAGAAAGTCCCAATGTCGGAAGTTAATAGGTTAAATATTATCGGACTCAAAATTTCACCCTGCAGGACCCCTTCTGTTCTCGGTAACTCATTTGAGAGTTTGTTTTAAACCTTTACACGGGTTAAATTTCCCTTATATAAACTTTTCAGTATCCTAATTATTTTCGAGCTTGCACCTAAATTGTGATTTTTTGTCCAGAGAAGAGCATGATTGACTGAAGAAAACGCCCTTAAAAGATCGACCACTATGGCATAAAGGTGTCTGTCTTTTTTTTTTAGATATATCTGTAAAATAAAAAGTCAAAGTGAAGATATTATCAATACAACCCCTATTCTGGCGAAAACCCACTTGCGCTTTCGAAATAATATGGCATAAAGACTCCCATTTTTTTAATATGGATAGTAAAATCTGCGTAAAAATTTTAAAGACAGAGTTTGGAAGTGCTAGCGGTCTTAAGTTATTGGGATAAGAATCATGTTTTTTGTGAAGCATATGCGTCAAAGATTTTTCTTCATACCTCGGTTGAAAGTGCGTTTCTTTAGCATCAATTTTTAGGCAGATTTTTTGCATTGGTAAGATTACACGCACGCCCTCTGTAACAGCGGGAGCAACAAATTTTATCGTGCATACCGACACATGAGAGTGCTGCTACCGTTACCAGCCAGTAGAGTCGCGAACCACTATCACTCTTGTTTTTACGTATAACCTCAAAGCTGCTTGCTTGGAATTTATCAGCGTTTTTATGCGTTAGTCAAGATAAGTTGAAAAGTGATATCCACTCAAAACTAAGCAAAGAAAGTAATAAATGAAACATTCTCATCTGATAAGTCCATGGACTAAAAAAGTGTAATTATATTTGGCTTTTCATATGTATTTGATAGCTGCCCCTGACCAGCAGCACTCGCTCCGCATGTGCTTGTCAATGTGGGGGTAGGCATCACAAACATGCATCGCAACATTTGAAACCCAGAAAAGTAAGTGAGAGAGAGAAACAGAAAAAAATCCGAAGCTTTGTGAGTATCCGGAAGAGTCGCTGAAGTGAGGAACAAAAGTTAAACATGACCACGCAACGAGCTGTCTGTCGGAACGTGGTTGTATTGTTTATAATAATTGAAAACGTGATAAGTAAACGTACTTTCGACCGGATATAAAAAAATAGTATACACCACACTGACAAGAGTTTGAAAGCCCTGAACTGTCCAAAGTGGTGCAAAAAAATAAGCCAAACTGCCCTTATGGTAAAATATACTATTGTCCAATCAAGTGGCACAAATTCGTTTTTTAACATTTGGCTAAACGATGACTTAAGGTACAGGAGTTTATTTGATGGCAAATTTTTGTACAATCTATTTTATATGTGATCTGACCCTGGGGTCTCATTTAATTTGGTTTTGTTGATTAATGACTTGATTTCGTCTGCTGTAATGCTGCTATCTAGAAACGGATGCTGAACATCGGTAAATAAAGATGAAGACAGGCGTCTCAGCGGGACTGTAAGCATATATAATTTTTCCAATCTTTTGTGGTGAGAGCAATTAATTTGTTTTTTAGTCCCCTAAATTTATTTACGGTTTCCCAAATGTCACACTATCGTTAACCTTCTCAAGGCCTGCAAAGAAACTTTTCAAAACTCAATTTTTTACGGCCGACTAGAGCTTAGTACGAATTTTCAGCTTTAATATAACTCTTTAGTTTCGTCAGAAAAGTTAACCCTGCTAGCAGTTTTTAATGCGCTAAGTAATAAAGTTTAAGCTTGTTGAAAATCAATATCAAACCAGGGTTTGTCACGCTTATTTTGACCACAAAAGCTTTTCCTCTCTTAAAACGTGTCAGCTAATGTGGCCCTATTAAATATCACCTACGTAAGATTCGAACTTAATCCGTCAATATTAATTTTGTTAAAATTTCCTTCAAGATTATTTAATAAATACAGTTCGTTCGAAAATATTTCCTACTTACTATCGTCCCATTTAAGGTAGGTCGATGTTTTATTTTTTTTTTATCTTCAGAATGTCCGGTTAACTTGCAGAAGCAGGAAGACAACAGGAGGATACCAAGACAGAACAATGATCAGAAAAGGGTACAGACTGATCAACCTTCAGGTCGCTTATTAAACTTAGTGCCTCAGCGTTGCACCAAACCAGGTCATTTATACTTTCACCTCCTGCATTCACTAATCTGAACTTTGCTGGTTTGTCACTCCGCGATCTGCCGTTTAGTAAATAGAATTCTTTATCTTCCATCATTTTGACAAATCTCAGCCCCCGCCTGCTGTGTTCAAAATCTTGACTGTCCGGATAAATACAAAAATCAGTGTGAGTGAACATTTCAGGAGGACCCTGACACAAACATCCAACCCCACTATTAAAATCGCCATAAATAGTGGTAGCTACATTATTAAATGTATCAGATAGTGCACATAAAGTTTCTTCAAATAACTGCAAAATAACATCAATGTCAACCGCTAGATTAAAATAGCCAATACCCAAGATAAAATTCATCCTTTTGATATTGGTGATTCGTACTAGGATCCAATATTCAGCTTTACTAATAAGCTCGCAATTTAAGTAGGATTTTTTTATAAAAAGAGCTAGGCCACCACCAGCCCTACCCCTTAACTTTTCTTTTAGAGCGTTAGAGGAAAAAATGTTCAGTATAATAATTGTTAAAATTTTTTGGTACTTCAATCAGCCAGATTTTAACAATACATATGACATCAAAATTAACTAAATTAATCTTAGAATTTAAAAGTTTTACATGACCATGACAGTTCCAGAACAGAAGTTTTGGGGTGTTTGTGACCGGAGCGCTTGAGCCTAGCTTCTTTAGTTTTATTTTCATTTGTTTTGACGTCCGTCCAAAGTTGTCTGAATGAGAGAAGAAACCTTTCCGTCTGTCCGCTAAAGTTGTTGGGAGGGGATTCCGAGGCCTTTCATTTCGAGTTGCATTCAGTGATATCATTTCTCGGTGGATCGTACCTATCTCTAAGTCCTTCCGCATCCTGAATCATGCTCTCCAACGATTGCAACTCCGCGTGACTGAATCTTTTCCCCTACTCATATAAAAGATTTTAGCTCAAGAAAGTTTTTAGGCCACTATCCCTGGCTCTTTTTGAATATAAAAGAAGAGTTTTTCTTTCATTCTGTACCTTTTTTGTGTAATCTTCGAAAATGATGATCCCAGTACCACAGATTTTCTTTAACTGAGCCAATATGAGTTTTTTATATGTTTTAATATGCGAATATGGTTCAGGATAGGTCAGGGCTTATTATTAGACTTCTCTTGCTGTT
>JAUELO010000334.1:2253599-2263635 GCA_032357855.1 Amphibolips quercusostensackenii
GGACGGGGGCTCACAGTCTCCTTCCGCCCACATTCCAAACTAACTGATAAACTATTAGAAGTCAAATTCTCAATATGAGTATGTTAGAGTGGCCTGTATAAAAAAACTAAGTTTCTAGTATTTTCTCGGTTATCAAATATTTTCCAAAATTAAAAAATTAAAAGAATGATACCTGCAAAAATGTTTAATTTAAATATTGAATACTAAACTACAAAATCAAAGCATTCAAAGTATTATATCTTTTCTGAATTTAAAGTATTTAGAATTAAAATTAAATCATTTGTAATTTATCAAATCATCAAACAATTTTATCAGTCTTTTTTCAAACGTAAGGTTCTTTTTTCTTATCTGGAAGCAAGCTTCAGAAGCGAACTGGGATTGACCAAACGATCCTTACGTCATGCAGGCCGGCCTTAAAAGCCGTTCTACATAATTTGTTTTAAGAGTTTGAAAGATTTGTAAGATTTACAGAAAGTTAAATTATTTCAACAAATTTCCAGGACTTCAAAGTTTTGCAAAGGATTTCAACAGCTTTCAAGAAAATTAATTAAATAATTAATTGATATAATATCATTTTAAAGATTGCAGGAGATTTGGAAAATTTTAGGATACTGTAAAAGATTACAAGGAATTTTGAAGAGAATAAAAAATGTCCAGGAATTCCTAAGGATTTTAATGATGTTAAGGGATTTAAAAAAAATTCATGTGCTTATAAAGCATTTTCTAGAATTTTAGAAGATTTGGAAATATTTTCTAGGATCTATTATGTCTTAGGATGTTTTAAAATATTTCAAGGGGCTTTTAATTGTTTTATCAGATTTTCTAGGATTGAAATGATTTTATGGGATTTTTAAATCTCTGAAGCTATTTCGATAAATTTTTCAGATTTTTCAAGAACAACCTTTTCAAAATTGATAGTAAAAGAGACATAAACCATTGAAGATGATAGTATCCGTACAAAATCTACTGAATGCTTGCTTTACATAGTGAAATTTAAATTTGAAATTTGAAAAACTGACCTTATTTAACTTTAATGCTCGTAAAAATCTAATGATTCTAAAAATGCATGAAGAAAGGTAAATTTTAAATTACTTTTGCCTGGTTAACAAAAAGAGCATTAAGAAATATATTTTAAAAAATTGCTTACGTTTCTAATTGAGGATTTAAAAATCAAGAGACTTTAAAATAAACATTTGCAAATTTAAACTTTTTAAGCTAAATAACTTTAGTTTTAAGGCCCCAAAAATTAAAGTACAGTCGTACCGGGATTTAGCGCTGGTTTTGGGACTAACGATGGAGCTATATCTCGGTGCTCTAAACGTTAACAAGTCAGGTGCGTATGAACCATTCTCAATTGATTTTTCTGCGTAGTAGAAAATATTGAAAAAATTTTTTTTTTTTTATATACGGAGACAAGGGTAAACTAAGTATTTAAACAAATGAGGAACAAAGTTTGCTGTTACACGTTAAAATAAATGTTTTCCTGCTCACGTTATTAAAACGTTTGCGGACCGTTGAGCATCTTGTTTAATATGAGAGCTCTCTCTTGGATAATAATCGGCCCGGATACTGAATCACCTCTGTCGCTCGCTTGCCTAAACCATTCGAAGGCAGCAGTATTCAAAACCACATCACTATTTTGCAACAAAACACTGTTAAAAACTCTTGCCAGCACTTGATACTTTGCGTTTACGAGACGCTGCAGAAGGGGCGGGCATTCAAACTTGAAGCAAAAATTTTCAAGTAGTGACGCCAACGCCAATCGACTGCGAATTTTTCAACTGCACATGTACTGAAAAGCGCAGGTCGATTTGAAATTAATAAATACTATCAACAATTACACAGATAAATATTTATAATATTTTTTAGTTTAAAAATTATTTAAATTGAATCTAAGAAATGACTAATTTCTCTAAATAATGTATTATTGATGTAATATTACCTTTATAATATTAAATAGACATGCGCTTTTCGGTACATGCGCAGTTAAAAAATTTGCGGTCTGTTAGCATCACAGGTACATTCTATCGCACAAAATTAGCTTATTGCATCATGGCACTAAATAATCCTATCGGTCCGATCGGCTTCAGTTGTCTTCGGAGCCCCAATGCTAATCGATTGGATCTTGCTAGCGTGATTATTCGCTATGCAAACGTGTGTGCCTTTCCCGATTGAGAGTCAACTGCGACGTAACGTTGTGATGCAGTTACTCAGCTGGGACGTTAAGGTAAAGTGATCTATTGCTACGCTCCTGTTTTTTCACGCTTGATTGACAGCAAACGACCTCCCCTTCTTACCACGCGACTCCTTTCACACTAGACTGCGGCGCGGCGTCAATTCCCGGAATAGGTAAATCAAGGGAAAATAAATCCCGGTTTGACTGTATTTGATACTTGTGCATTCAGAATTATAATTTGAAATTGAAACTATGGAAATTTGAACGATAATAAAAATTATTATTCGGTTTCAGATCCTGTAGTATAAAATTAGTATAAAAAAGTATGATGTTGAAAATTCTATGATTTCTAATTGGAATTTTTTAAAAGTGATGAATTCAAACCTGAAGCGTTAAAAATTAAACCATTTCAAACATTTAAAAATGGAAGCATTTCTTAGTTAGGATCTTGAAATTGAATCGCCATAAATAATTAGTTTTTAAATTTTGCATCACGATTTTTAAAATTACATCATTTTAATCTAATGCGCAAAATAAATAACTTGATAATCAACAATAGATGATTGCGATGCAAGGTTACCTTGATGTTTCTTCAAGTGGGAAAAATTTTCGGAAATATAGAAATGAAAAACGATATCAAATATAAAAACCTTAATTTCAGGAAGGACGTTTTGATTCTCTTTTCTTCATCGATTCTGGCATCATCGAATTAACGACCCTGCTTTGAGTGTCTCCGTTTGGTCCCTGCCAAATGCTTTAATGCCATTATCTTCATTAGTGGCGGAACCGGCGCGGATTACAATAGCTAATGAACCGCCCATCGCTTTCGACTTTTTCACAAATCTCTTTTCTCTTCGAAGTGAATCGAGAGTGTCTTCTTTCTGGTCGGCAAAGAGCCAAATAAAAATAAACGAATTTTATTTGTATAGCAAATACGCTCTCTTAGACCTTTGACGAGAGAAGGAGAAAGAGGAACAAACGGGACTAGTTAACCCGGATTTGCAATTTTAATTGTGTAATATAAAGCACGGGAAAAGAACCTGAATGTAATGCAAGGAAGGGAAGTTGAAGATAAGAAAATAAAAGTTTAAGTGTAGCACAAGCTTCTATCGTGAAAGTAAAGAAATGTCAGAAGATACGAGAACTTTCTTTAAATTGTCAGAGAAGTTAGGGTTGTTATTTATCAATACGACGTGAAAAATAATTTACAACTTCTAGTTATTATAACTTTTATCAAAACTATTCTTTTTAAAACAAGAATATCCGAATTTGAATGTAATATTTGATTTACAAAATTAATTGAAGTTTAAATCGAAGGAAGTCTATGCTTTTTATTTAATTTGTTTAGAAAGTTTGGCTTTGTTTTTTTTTGTCCCGCAGTATAAGGCCTCTTCCCGTTGGACGAGCAATGCATTAAGAAATACCGAAACAAAGGCGAGAGAGTGACTGAAAGTCTGGTTTTAGAAAGCGAAGAACAATCGGACCGAGGCGAGGGTGAACATCGACGATGTTCTGCACTGCCTTTACGAACGCCACGTTTTAAGTGGCAAGTTTCCTCCACTGACTCTTCAGTACGTCCTTTGAGTCGCTGGAGACACTCGCCAGCACTCGTATTCGTGGATAAACCACAGGATGCAAAAAAGGACAGAAAATAATACGACTTAATCGATCGAAAGGAAAGCAACTTAAATACTTTCTATGGTGAAATGGCACTTAAATGAGAGCAAACCCTGTAGGGTCAAGTCAAGGACAAATCTAATTATGAACCTAATTCGCCAAATAACTTTAGCTTTGAACTATTGCAATGGTTTGCATTACTGCAATTTGAAGTTGAAAAAGAAAAATGATCATGAAATATAAAAAATGCAATATACAAAAGATGCGTTATTATAATACTTAATTTAAACCTAATATTCAAGACATGCTCTTGTAGTTTTCCAGAGGAAAATTGAAATATGTTTTAATGACATAACTTACTGTCGCATTACGTAAAATATCGACTATACGAACGTATAGATATGCCAAGAGTTTAGTCTCCCCATTTGCTCGGTCGTCGAAGATGTCCGGCGAACAAACTTCGACGTGTGGGTTGAGGCATCGCTTCAGGTCGAAGGAACTGCTAGACATATAGCCACATATAGGCAACTTAAAAGATATATTAAATTGTAGGTTGATCCTTACCTTCCCATAAAATTTGTAAAATATACTATATTATATTCTTTAGTAGTTTTATAGTACAAAAGTATTACTTTAGTAGTTCTATAGTACAAAAGATCACTAGTACAAAAAGTGACAATGGAACCCCAATACGATCCCAAATAAGGTCCCATTAAAGGACAGAGTACAAAGAAAATCAGTACTAACTAAGTACCAGCTTTAATCAAAAAAATTTGAAAGCACAAAGAAAAAAAGTACTAGATCATAAAAAATACTGTCAAAAGTTCTATTTTGATGATTGTTAGTGGGACTTATATTTTAAAAAGGCCATACTGAAATAAAACTAAAGTCTCAAAAATGTTCAAAGTACACTTAATGTTTCAGTAAGGCTTTTAAGTACGATATTAATAAAAATATTGCATTTTATTTGTTTATTTTCTTAATTTTTACACAAGTGCTTATTTTTGTGCTGAAATGGGACTAAAGTACCAAAAAAGTTCAAAATTATATCTGCCTCAGTACTTTCGTTTCAGAAACATATTTCCACCATTTGTAAAAAAACTGATAAAAAAATTAGGATGAACTTTTCTAGTAGTTTTTTCTAAACAAAATATACAAGGTAGGACTGTTTTTGAAATTTGTTCATATATGAATTTAGACGTAAAATTTTCAACTAGAATGAAGTAGAAATTTTCGAGTACAGTTGTTTTTATTTAGAGTTTTACAAAAATGTTGGAAAAATTGGGTACAATAATGCTGATTAGTAGTGTTGGTAAGTATTGGATACAAAACTGTTTTTGGATAAGTACTGGATTTCCAATACTAATTTACCAAAAAAGTATCATATTGAATAGTTACCAATACGTCTTTTCCGCAAAAGCGAAATCCTAATTGGATTCCAATAGGGCTTTTTTTACTCGGAAATTCCTGTTGTGAAAATTATTCCGTAAAAACCCTTTTATGATATGTACAAATCTTGCAATCCATATTCTTTATTACTTTTATTTTTTTTTTTGAAATATTTAGATAAATAATGTATACATCACAGAAATTCTGAGGTGATCAGGTGAGAACGATTGTACAAGGGGCTATAGATGTTGAAGAAGGCGAGAGAGAAATGGAGAACATGAAAGCATTCTTGGGACATTGGAACTCGAGGGTGAAAGGAGTTGTCCCGCGGGAAAGGGATTCGCAAAAGGTCCGCGAATGATTTGTGAATATGCAAGGATAAGGGGACGCATCCGTCGGGACGCCAGCGGTCAAGATAGCCTCGGGTCCCTGACTGCTTAAAACACGGAAAATATTCGAGTGGACAGCCGCAAATTTATCGTCCTTCCTAGCCCTAAATTTTCCATTATCCACCCGTCCCTACACTCGCTGAAAAAAATGTGCCTTGAATTTATTCCTTACCCCCTTGCATTCTACTTCTCACCTAAAAAAACTTTCATAATTTATTTAAATTCAGAACGTCGAGCTGGTGTTATTATTTATTTTTCGCCATGAATAAATAATTTATCTACAAATTTGAAATAATTTTAGTCAGTTACTAATTACCCGTAAAGAATTTCTGTATTGATAATAACCATTTTCTACATTGAATATCATTCAGGTTAGAGAAGAGTTGATGGCTGGAAACTGCAAGCACAAATGATCAAGCTTAATGACTAGAGCATCCTGGAACATTAAACTTTAAATAGAAGTGAGGCCCTTGGAAAGTGCAAAAGTGCATTTATCGTTTCAAAGTGCATGACTAAGAGAACGAGAGGGATCGAAACAGCAGGTTCGAAGATGCTGAAAGGAAGAGAGGTTATGAGAAAAGGGTTTTCTTTCAACCATAACGGCTTTTAAGGTGTTAACGTCGCGGCGAGACCCGAATGTCGGTAATAAAGTCCTAAGAATACAGGCCGATCGTAAAATGATAATTACAGCCGTAAAGCTAAGTGATATTGAACCTGATGCTGGGAAAAGCCACGTCGAACGAAAATTTCATTGAACATGGACACCAGGTGGATCTCGCGAGATTATTTCACGAAATTGTAAATTATTCAATTACGAACTCGTAGTGCGGTTAATGTTAAGTTCATAATAACTTTCCTGCACATAAATCCCGAATATTAAAGTTAATCTTTATTTCACGCTTGATGCATCTCATAGTATAATTTATCACCATTAGATCGGAGCCAGCATAAATTGTTAAAAGTTTATAATAAAATATTATCAAAATATTTAGTAATTTAAGAACGTTTAGAAAACTTGTTGACGTAGATTCTCCAGTAAAAAAAAGTTTATCACGCTTCGGTGTTAATCCACAATGGTAATAATTCATCGCGACACGTAAAACTTTTATGATCCCCTTTAAAGACCCTATTACAACCCAAGTTTTTTGATGAAATAGTCACGGAGATAAGATATCATAATTTTTTGAAAGATATTTCTGCTGTTTATGACATTTTTTCACTCGCTAGAAATCTTTGTGTCTCGAGTATTAAACTTGCAGCTAGAACTTATTCATAAACAAAACGACTTTAACACAACTGTGTCATACTGGAAAGTTTTTTTGAAACTTGGCAGTCTCGTCTTGTGAACTCGAACTCTTAAAGGTTAACCTTCGAAAAGTGAAGGCAAACTTTCACTAAGTTTCCTCTCGTAAAGATATCTCAAACTTTCAGGAATTTCTTTGGGAAAAGAAGTTCTCATCGTAACTTTATGAGTAAGCAAATATGCACCAGTTAAGTTAAGAATCTTAATTCGTAATTTTTAATGATGTGGCGATTACTCTGGATGCAGAGGTCATGGTGCAAAAGATTTCAGGGAAAGTGTCCGATTCTGTAACCACACTTAAAACTAACTTCTTAGACCATTGCGCTTTCACACTTCGATATAGATAAATTTTCTTAAACACTGCGCTATAATGCTCGAGATTTTCCCAAAAATTTAGAAAATTATAATATAATTTCTAGTAATTTATTGGGAAAAGTAATTTACGTTGTGGGAAGGTTTAACTATTCATGTAACTATTTTTGTTTCAAAATTGTTAATGCAAACTAATTAAAAAGTATTATATATTGTCTCTAAAGTCATTTTAATGGTGAATAGTATCGATAATAATTGTTCAGTATATTGATAAGAAAGCCATATTGTGTTTTTATAATGATGAAAATCATTATTCCTATCTCTCGCATGTCTCATTCGTAATATTTCGACAATTTCTTTCACTTTTGTTAGGTATTGTACCAAATATTGTCATTAAAGTTTCAAGAAAATTTTTTTGAAGTGAACTTCTTCTGGGACGCAAGAGTAAATTGAGAAAAAAAAAGATCGACCGCCTGTTCCGATAATTCTCTCTCTCTCTCTCTCTCCTACTCACTGTCTATACTTTCTCTCTATTCGAGTCTCTCTTTTGTGTGGCAATTCGCAATTTCTCTAAAGGCTTCTCTTCGATACCCTAGCTAGCATTTATATGCTCTCTCTCTCTCTCTCTGTGTTTCTCTGCACTCTCTTACAATGCGATCTTCTCAAAACTCATAATGTTTTTTTACGAAAAATTTCAAAGTTAATCCATCAAAGTTTCACTTCGTATGGCCTCACTGTCACACACTGTTTTTCATTCATTCTTATAAATTTAAATAACCTATATTTAAAAGTGACCTTCTCTTGCATAATTTACCGTATAAAAAGTGGAATCCTAGAAATTAATTTTAGGGGAGAGTAGGGTATGGTGCTGGTGCAGGGCGCGGTGACAATTACAAATAAAACCTGTTTTCTTCGATTTTCTTATTAGTTATTTACATGGTTATTTGTATTTATATTTACAAAGTTATTTCCGTTTTATTTAGCTTTTGGCTGAAATTAAGCACATACAGCATATTTTAAAATACTTAAAGCAAAAAAAAGTCAATTATTAATAGGTCAAGTATTTTATTAAACTTCTGGTACCATTATTTTGTTATATTAACGTTTCAAATATGTTAAAATAAATTAAATCTTGCTCCGTCACATATGGGGCATGACGCATTAGTGTTGAAAATGTCGGAAGTAATTTTTCTTTGTTACATTAGACTATCCAAAATTATTAAATTATATAAATTTTATTTCACAATGTTAGCATGCTTTAAATAATTGGCAGTAATATGACGGCCACTGTACCCTAGTGTATGGGGTACGCTGGCTGAAATGCAACATCCATTAATTACTTAAATATCAAGTAATCACGTAGTTAAAAAGCGGCTTGGAGTGATTATATATGTTCCCTGGTAATGTAATATTCACCTAAAAAAATACATACATCAAAATCACATTTCAATCATAAGTTATATGACATTTAAGTCAAAATGCGGCACCATACCCCTCTCTCGCTACATGTTTTATAGTGTAGAACTATGCCTTTTGGATAGAATAGACCCCATGCGAGAGTATCCGCTTTAGAAACCTTCACATTTGAAAGTATTCAGAGAAAAATCGGTAGTAAAAACATTTTCCATGGAATTAAAATTACACTGTAAGTAGATACAAATAATCTACTTTCCATTTCCAGCAATCCTTTTTGAGTACGAAAGCTAATACGGTAATACATCGAAATCCCCTCACGGGTCGTAGTTTCCAGCAGTCGTAAAGCTGGTTTAAATAATTCCCGATAGAGAAACTTCCTGTACAACGCGTAGCTTCAACGTTTCCTTGCGTCGTAATTCCAGTTTTGAACATCTAAGACAAAAATTATACAATTAAACTGCAAATTAAAGAAAATTTATCACAGTTACGATAAATCCCAAGTATAATTGAAAAATTAAAAGAGGACACAAGAGACCTTTGGGTTGAATGTGTTTTGACCGAAATATTAATATTGGTTTTTCATAGATGAAGTTTTTAAACAGTGACAATTTATAAACTTCATTTTTTGACAAATCGTGACAAAATTTGACCTCAGGAGTCCGAAAGTAAGATTTAAAAAAAGTATTCACTGTGTATACCCCAGTGCCTTTTAATTGATAACTCGCAAACTGGTCAAGTTAGGGTTACAGCGTTTAGAGGGATTATAGTACCAGGTAATGTCTAAAAACAAATAAGTTTGAAATCAAATCAGCTCAGAAAAAAAACTTTTTCTGTTAATTATATATGTTTCTGACAAATTGTTTTGAATCTGAATTCTTAAAATTGGAATATTTAAAAAAAAATTTTCTCTAGGTTTATATACATTACAGAAATCCAAACTTTTTTTGCAAGAGAAGGTTGAGCTTCATTGGTCAAATATCTTGATATAACAAAAAATAAAGTTAAAAATAATTGCAGATATAATATATCTATATATGTATAATATATGTCTGGAAATAAGGGGTGCGAGTAATTAAAAACTATATTTTTCAAATATATTTTACAATCTTTTGTGGACTACACTGAAAGAAATAATTGGACTGTACATGCGTAATCGGGTGGATTCCAACACTCAGTGCGTCAATACATTCTCAGCTATAAGCATACGGAATGGCTATTTTAGGCATGCTATTATGATTACGTATACTAAGTCGCATACCTAAGTTTTATATATTTATGTGGCTGAATCTTCCACACCAGAGTTTCCAAGATCCCCTGTCATAATATAATCAGATATAATCTAGAACCCTGTGTAGCATTAAATTATTCGTTAATAATAAAAGTTTTTCCAGTAAAATCTTGAGTAAAAACATGTTTCATTGAAGAAAATACAAA
>JAUELO010000334.1:2279438-2289745 GCA_032357855.1 Amphibolips quercusostensackenii
ATCGATCCAGGTTCTCAGATATCTCTCATCACTAAAAGATTGGCTTAATGTCTTCACTTGGCAGGACAACAATCATCGTTAAAAGTAAAGGGGGTTGAAGCTGTGAAAGCAGGACAAACGCGAGGCTCTGTCTCAGTCAAGCTGAAACCTCATTTTAAGTCCTCATCCGAATGCATTATCACTGCTCATATTCTTCGATAACTTGTCGAACAGCTTTTAGTTATCGATACCATCAACGTAAATTTGCCGCATTTATAAGGGCTTCAATTTGCAGACCCTGATTTCCAATCACCTGGTCACGTAGACGTCATCATTGGAGCTGAATATTATGGTCAAGTCATCAGAGAAGGTCTTCGTGAAGGTTCAGCTAATACTGCAACAGCACAAGCCACAATTTACAGATGGGTACTTTTTGGCCAATCAGAAACCTGTCCATCTTCATCTGAAGTTCAGAGTTATCACATATCTATCGATGGGGAACTTAACGATGTTCTCCAGAGATTTTGGTAACTGAAAAAGATGCCGGTTGCATCAAGGACAGCTCTGTCAATCGAAGATCAAGAGTGCGATGAACATTTTAAAATCACACACTTTTGAGAAAATATTGTTCGTTATATCGTCAGATTGACACTTTAAAAATCAGCTGAACATCTCGGAGATTCTAAAATTACAGCCCCACGAATGCTATTAAGACTATTTAAGAAGTTGCAAGCAGATCCATCACTTCATAAAGCCCATTCAAATTTTTAAAATGAATATGAGGCTTTAGATCACATGAAGCTAGTTCGAGTTTCCAGTCCTGATTCACTATAATGCTACTTCTACCTTTCTTATGATGGGGTGATTCGTGCCAGCAGCCTTACAACTAGGCTTCGAGTAGTGTTTAATGAATGCAGCCGCTCTTCCAATGGTGTCTTACTGAACGAGATTTTACATATATGAGGCAAGCTTTAGAATGAGCTGATCAACGTGTTACTCTGGTTTCGCCAATTTCGTTATGTCTTCACATCGGACATCGAAAAGATGTATCGACAGATTAAGGTGCATCTAGATGATTGGAATCTTCAGAGAATTCTGTGGAGTACTAAACCTGATGAAATCCTTACATACCAGCTGACTACAGTCACATATGGATTAGTCTGCGCTCCTTTTCTTGCCCTTCGCACCATGCAGCAACTCATCGAAGATGAAGGTTCCAATTTTCCTCTAGCTATCGCCGCATTAAGTAAAGGCAGATATGTTGATGATACCTTTGGAGGAGCTGATTCCATTACACAAGCCCAGGAGAATGCTCAACAGGTAATCGGCCTATGTATGGCGGGCGGTTTTCCTTTGCAGAAGTGGATAAGCAACGATCCGGAAGTTCTTCAAGGTATACCTTCAGATAAACAAGTCTTTCCGGCATCTGTACCAATTGGTCAAGATGCTACTGTCCACGCTCTTGGGATGAGTTGGAATCCAACTTCTGATTCATTTCATTTCACCTGGACAATTCCGCCACTCAAGGAAACAACCAAACGAACCGTCCTTTCTACGATTGCTCGACTTTTCGATCCCCTCGGATTTCTATCACCGATATTAATCAACGCCAAAATTTTCATCCAAGAGCTTTGGTCAAACAACCTTGACTGAGATGATGCTTTACCAGCTCAGTTGTACAACAAATGGACCCTTTTTCTGCAGCAACTCCAAGAACTTCCTACCATATCATTCCCTCGATGGCTTGGAGTAACTTCACAGAATTCCATTGAGATTCATGGCTTTTCTGACGCATCTCAACAAGCTTTGGCTGCTGTTGTATATCTCAGATCCATTGATCAGGATGAGAAAGTTCATACTTCACTGATTTGTTCCAAGACGAAGGTAGCACCACTCAAAAGACTGACCATTCCTCGACTTGAGCTGTCTGCAGCTGTACTCCTTACGAAGCTAGCTCATCATATTATACAAGTTTTGGATATTGACAAAGCACCAGTTCACCTTTGGACTGACTCAGCCATCGTCTATACTTGGATCAGCAATCATCCGTCGCGATGGAAGGAGTTTGTTCATAACCGTGTATGCTTCATTCAAGAATCAGTTCCCACAGCAAAGCGGCATTTTATACCGGGCAAAGAAAATCCTGCTGACTGTTCTACTCGAGGATTGACTCCAAGTCAATTGTTTCAACATCACATCTGGTAGACCGGTCCAGACTGGCTTCAGGAACCTTCTTCATCATGGCCGAACAGGTTCGAAGCTCCGTCTTGTTATGACAATCTTGAGGAGCGTCCTGTCCAATCTACTCCTGTGACTGCAAGTACTGCTAGCACCTATTGGAATCTTCTTGATAAGTATTCAAGTTTGACTCGACTTCTACGTATCACGGCTCTCTGCAAGCGGTTTATCCTTCGCCTCAGGAAAAAGGCGGAACCACTGTCGAACGCTCCGCTCACAACTCAGGAATTGGAAGAAGCAAAACATTACTGGGTCCACGTGACTCAACTGAATTTCTTCGTCAGGGAATATACATTGTTAGCAAAGGGTGATTCATTACCACGTGCTCATTATCTTGCTCGTCTTACACCCTTTATCGACAGCCAAGGACTTCTACGACTAGGAGGAAGACTTCAAGCGTCCTTCATTCCGTGGAATACTAAGCATCCTCTTATCTTGCCGAGAAATTCTCCATTTACACAATTGGTCATCTGGGATGCTCATTTTCGTACTTTCCACGGAGGAACTCAGGATACCTTGACATTTATCAGAAACGAATTCTGGATTCTCGGCGGACGGTCTCCAGTTAGTTCCTATATCTGGAAATGCGTTAAATGCGCAAGATTTCGACAAAAACGAGCGCAGCAGTTAATGGGACAACTGCCTGCACATCGAGTCACACCTTCCCATCCATTCCTCCATTCTGGTGTGGACTACGCGGAGCCTATGAATCTTAAAACTTGGAAAGGGCGGGCGGCTCGTACTTACAAAGCGTATATTACTTTATTCGTCTGTAATTCTACTTCAGCTATCCACCCAGAATTGGTCACAAATTACACAGCAGATGCCTTTATCGCAGCTTACAAGAGGTTTACAGCCAGGCAAGGTATCTGTGTAACCTTGCGGAGTGACTGCGGGTCAAATCTAAAGGCAGCCGACGCAGAACTCCGAGCTTTATTCTCATCATCCTCAAACGAGCTTCGAAAACTTGCATCTCTTCTGACCAATGACGGAACTCAATGGCTGTTTAACCCACCAGCGGCCCCTCATTTCGGCGTAAAATCGGAAGCCAGAGTAAAGTCGGTTAAGTATCACCTCCGACGTGTTATAGGAGATCATCTTCTTACTTATGAAGAGATGAATACTTTACTAGCACAGATTGAACCTGTTCTCAATTCTAGGCCACTCTGTCCACTTACTGAGGACCCAAACGACCTCTCAGCTCTCACACCAAGTCACTTCCTGATCGGAAGTTCGCTAGCTGTCGTTCCTGAACCTTCCTTGGCTGATATCAAGGTGTCACGTCTCCAACGATGGCAGCTCTTACGACAGATGCTGGATAACTTTTGGACAAGGTGGTCCAAGGAGTGTCTGCAACGCTACCAAACGATTTATAAGTGGAATCTGCCTACTACATCTTTGGAGAAGGGCTCTTTGTTTCTCGTCATTGACGAGAGATATCCACCTTCAAAATGGCCTTTAGGACGAGTTGTTGAAGTTCATCCAGGCAAGGATGGACACACAAGAGTGGTTACCGTCAAGACGCAAAGCTCAACGTTTAAGCGGCCTATCACTAAGATAAGTCTTTTGCCTATTGAGACAAATATTTTATAGACTATAGAGTTTTCGTTAAATGAGTTTAACGAAGGCGGGCGAAAATGTTAAATTAGGATATAATTTTTGAATATTGTAAGTACCCTTTTTCTCCAGTTCTCTGCATGCTTTGTTTCGACCGATCCGCCGACGGTTCGTAAACACTCAAAACATAAACAAGACTGAGATTAAGTTCTTAAAACTAAGAGATTATCATCCTTCGAAGCTAAAGTCACCATGTATGCACTACACCATAAAAATCATGTACGCGTAACCAAAGCTTGAGTTCAGTGTGTTTTCGGTGCTTGATTCGATCACTTCGAATAACTTTGAGTTTCTTACGAGTAAGAAAAAACGCGAGCAATAGAGAAATAATTTCTTGAGTTACTCTGGTTAATTCTCTAGGCGTTCTCACGAGCTGAGCTTAGTGAACATTTTCTTTCCTTTTTTATAAACTTGTTAGTCTAGACTCATACGCTTCTAACTTATAGCACTTCTGGGCGAGTTCACCCGCATTCACAAGGTTTAGCAAACTCTCTCCTTTGTCAGGCTTAAGATAAACCGCTCAGCCTACAAGGCAATCTTGTGAATCCTCCAGAAGTATCTTTTTTGAGGAGTCTCGTCCTTATCTTGAGGAGTTCCGCTATTTTTATATATCTTGAGAAGTTCCGCTATTTGAGTATTCCTAAATATAAAATCTCTTCGTGCTTGAGTAGTTTCCAGAGTTCTTACAAAATCTTTGAGCAACTGTAGCTAGATTAAAAATCAACAATTTCATCAATTGTGTAATTTGTCATCTAATTCTTCAACTGACTCATTTGTGTTTGGATAACTGTGTCATCAATAAAAACGGATTAAAATGTGAAGAGTGGTAGTGATTTCGTTCACCAGTACCAGTTTAGTTTTTTTTATTCTAAAGTGAGATTAAACAAGCTAAAAGTAAGGTTCTAAATACTTTTTAAACAATTGCCCTTGATTTCACCTTTCTAAGTTGAGAATAAACAATTTTAACATTGTACCATTTCTCACGTACGGCTTTCCGTGCACTACGAATCCCATGAAAAAAATAGGGTTTCTGTAGGGAAAAAAATAAAATTGACCTTGAATGACTTTGAAAATTCATCTGAAGGTCAAGATCGTCAAGATGGTACATACTTTGACAAATTTTCCAGAAGACATTTTTAAAGTAAAATTTTTTGCTCCTTTCAAATCCGCTGTTAAAAATAGATATTTCCTTAAAAAAAATCATTTTGACCTTCAAATGACCTTAAAAATTTATCTTAAAGCTGTGCTGGTCAAAGTGGTTCACACTTTTACATTTTATCGACATGTTAAAAGCATCTTGAACGTTTGCAATGCTCAGAAAACCACGATAATTCCAAAAAGGGCATCTGACCATTTTTTAAACATTTGACCTTAATTTTTGACCTTTATAAGGTCACTAAAGCTAATTTCTCATTTAATATTTTTAAAGTAAAATTTTTCGCTTTTTTTAAATCCGCAGTCAAAGATAGGGGTTGCCATTTAAAAAAATCGTCTTGAACTTCAAATGACCTTTAAATTGACCTCAAGATCAAAATTAATAGTACTGGTAAATGACCCCCTATGTTATGGACAATTTTTGTCTGAACAATTTTTTTTAAGATAGAGTATTTTAAAAGATATTTGGATCCATAGATTAAAATGGATCATCCTGTATGTTAGTAAATTAATAACGGATGGTGCAGGGGGACACGTATTGTCAATATAATGTTAATGAAATAAAGAGCAGCTCACATACAAAACATAAAAATATTTAGTAAGTTTTATAAACTTAGCCCAGATGTAGGGTGCGGAAGCTAAGACCACGATCTTTCCCTGGTAGCTCGAATCGAGAAAATTACTTCAAGTCATAATTAATCCATAAGTGAAACAACAGTAGATACTGAGATGAGAACACTGCGTTCGAGTAATCATTAAGGCTTGAGAATGCACAGGTCAGAACTCGAACCTATAATCAATATCACTTTGAAAAATGTATCGCGTCAAATTTGGTCTCAGAAAAGAGGTCAAAAGTTTCGAGCCACAGACTGTAAGAATAGTGACCGTGCGGAAGAAAAGCGTCAGGGATAAGCTCCCAAAATAATCACAAACCTTTGTAAGGAATCGTAAAAATTTCTCAAATATTAAGTTATTTTAGATATTAACTAAATCAAATTAAACAGGCTCAATAATGTATAACCATTATATTAAAAACAATATTTATGAAACTAAATCCAAAATAACAAATATATTTTCATAAAACTTGCTGCTAAAGTTTTTTTTGGGTCACTTAATCTGAATCTGAAATGAAAAGTTTCTAATTTCGAAAATCAAAGATGGTGAATCCAATAAGAAAGACGAAAAATTTTGCAAATTCTGATGAGGTTTTTTTTGTATCAAAATTTGTCTTCCAGGGGGTCTTTGGGTCACTGAATCTGATGATAAGGTTCAAAATTTATAACTTTCAAAATTCAATACAGCGGAGTCAATTTGACTGGTGAAAATTTTCAAGACTAGCATAATTTTGTTTAAACTTGTCTTGTAATGTTTCTTTTGGGGGTCGTTAATTCAGAAGTTGACTTGAAAATTTTTAATGTTTAAAATAAAAAATGGCGGATCTAATATGGTGATCTAAACATATAGCAATTAATCGGATTTTCTTAAAACTTGCTACTCGGAGATTTGTCGGGTAACTGAATACGAATCTGAAATCAAGAACACCAAATTTAAAATGGCTTGTGGTATAGCGGACAACAAATTTTCATGAAGTGAAAACAATTTTCGTATGTACTTTGTATGTACTTTGACTGCAACTTCGTGATATGTAATCCGAAAAATCCCCGAGTATGTATTTTAAAAACTATCAAGTAACTTTTTGAGTTTTCGTACGCGATCTTGCATTATGTAATTCTGACTCAAAATTTGTTATAAGCATATCTGATTTATTTTTGTACTTTTATTCCATCATATTGGATCCGGCATTTTGAATTTTATCATTCTGACGACGGATTCATTTTTAGCAATTCAAAAACGCTCGAGTAGCAAGTTTCAAGTAAATCTCATAAATTTTCACGTTTATAGCTTGCCATATTAGATCTATCATTTTGAATTTTGTAATTATGGCTTCAGATTCCTTCTCAATTGCCCCTAAAACCACCGAGTAGCAAGTCTTAAGCAAATTCGATTAATTTTTATATTTTCATCCAGCCATATTGCATTCGATTTTTTAAATTTTGTATTTCTGACTTCAGATTCGTTTTCGATAATCCCAAAATCCTTTGGGTAGCAATGATAAAGCAAATGTATTTAATTTTTACGTTTTCAGTTCGCCATAATGAATCTGCTATCTTGAATTTTGTAATTATAGCTTCAGATTCGATTTCTGTCACTACAAAAATCATCGAGTAGCAAGTTTCAAGCAAACATGAAATTTTTAAAAATATTTTTCGTCCGCCATATTGAATCCGCCATTTTTAGTTTTGTAATTCTGATTTAAGATTCGACTCAGTTGACCCCGAAATCCACCGGGTTGCAAGGTTCATGAAAATCCAATTAATTTTCACAATTTTAATTCGCCATATTGTATCCGCTGTTTTTAATTTTGATATTAGATTAATTTGACCACATTTTCGTAATCACCGACCTCAGTACCCCCTTAGTACTTAGTTGCAAGGAATTTCACTGTAAAAAAATGTATGCGTTAATGGGTTGAAAGAGCATTTTTTCCAAAATAATAATTATTATCCCGACGTAAAAAAAAAGCTTTAACTAAAATTTTTTTGATATTTGTAACATAATTAACTAAATATAAATCAATACATTTATGAAAACAATGACATGACCGGCTGACAAAATGATCAACGAAAAAAATTTAATTATATAGGCTGATACCTGGTGAATGTTATTTTTTATTAAGAAAATGTGTGACCGGGTGACACCGAAATTACCATTCTAATAAGCGATACAAAATTATCTTTTTTACATTCGTTATAGCAAATATTTCACAGAATTAGTTTTTATTGCAAAAGCACTCTCGATCATGTTTATTTGTCAATAAATTTAAATTTAAAATTCATTTTTTTCGTCACACAGTATAAATTAAAGATAAAGGAATCTTACTTTTAGCTTCATATGTGTACGTCCATGTAAAAAAGGCCTAGTTTGTCGATTTTATAAAGGGGTTATAAGTGTTTTCGTGGATTGAAGTAAAAATAGGCCATTTTTAGTTTTTATGTGGAATTTATGTTTTGACCTTTGATCTATCATTTTTCACTAATCTCGTAGGGTGAACTGAAGTTTTACCGGCACCCTAACCAAAGAACGACACACATGAATAACTAAATTTATCAAATTGAGATAGGGATAAAAAATAAAATACTTAAATGAAAAACAAACTAATAATCTATCGTAGAAATGTTGCGTTACTGAGAACAGGTTAATCTTATTGTCATCTAGCAGAACTTATTGCAACAATTACTGAAACTCTTGAGAAGATTTTGCTTTCAATACCAAAAATGCTCTGAATTTTATAATTTTGGTTGAACCAATGAATCTGGTTAAAGAACTTGACCTATATTTCAGGACCCTAAAAAGTGTATCCAAGGTTCATTCGACTTGTCAAATTCTTCAGAAGTTAGCATAACTACAAAATTCAGGTAACCAATCGGACATATAGATATAGACACCGACAAAATGTGATGATTTTCCTATCCGTTAAAAAATAGATATTGTAAATTTGGACGATTTCATTACACTGTCATAAGTGGGAATGTAAAAATTTCAAAATATTAATAAGATAATGCCGGTAGGTTCAAATCTGCCTGAACTTTATAAACTTTATCTATTGTACTTTATCTCATTTTCTTCCAGCAACTTATCTCTGACCCAAGTGCTGCCCTATAAGTAATTGGCCGAGGATCTGACTTTATGTGATGGAAGAATATTTTGTGTAAAAGATGTTTTTACGTCATAGACCTGTACGAGAAAAAGGTAAAGAGATAAGTGGGTAAGCTCTAAATTTGATGGTTGCAATTTAAGGGAGTTGCTATGACGATCGTGACGTCAGGCTTAGATTCCACCGAAGGTTATTATTTGCTTATCTGGTCCTAGGGTCTCCGTAAAGGGATAAAATATTGAGAAAGGAACTTTGTTTTATTGCATATGCGGTTTTTCTATTTCTGTCCTGAAAGACAAATGATCCCAAGGGCATGCCTATTTTTAGAAGATGTATTCTTTTAAAAATTCAGAACTACGAGTATATAAATCATTCATTCTTTCCCAACCCCTTGTTTTTATCGCTTGCATTTTTTAGAACAGTATTCAGTACGATTTTTGCTTGATTTGCTTAACACTATCCACATTATAATTGAACCTCATAATATGCCTTTCAAATGTTAAGTATATTATGTTAAAACAATTATCATTAAATAAATATAGAATTATAAAATGTTCAACGATAACAATCACAAATTTAGAATCTGGCGAAATGGCACCTTGTACTTTTCAAAATTCAAATTTCCAAATTAGAAACAGTTTTAATTCAAACTGAAAAGCTTTATAATAGTATGCTTTTTAACTAAAATGGTTTGAAAATGCAAAAGCATAAATTTTAAACTTAAAAATTCTACCTTATAGTCCTCAAAGTTTGACCATTTTAACTTTTTTTGCAAAATAAAGATTTTCTATATCGTAAAAATGATCAAATTTTCAAATTGAAACATTCGAAATAGAACACTTTAAATGTTGGTAAACGTTAACAATTCAAAAATTTCGACATTGAAGTACATTATTTTTGGAACTTATAATGTTAAGAATGATAATAATTTCAATTGTGAATCAACTTAACTCTAACATTTTTTCATTTAGCATCCAATGTTTAGTGCCAGTATACATCAGAAATATCAAGATCTGCGAGTGGTTGTTCAATTTAAATGATAGTTTGTGCAACTATACTGTTATTTAAGATACTTTTTTGGCCTCTATTATTTTATATTATTTTATTATATTGTTTTATAGTTAGAATATACAAATTTGTTTTCGTAAGTTTAATGCGTGCATTTCGACTGCATTTGTTTAAATATTATAAATATTGTAATTTAATTCAAAAATTATGATTTGAGCCCCTGATTAACTACACTCATAAATCTACTATATAAAATTCACATTTGTGCCCTTGAGGCTCGATACCGGCTACACCGTTGCACAGATCGACCTAAAATTTTAAACACGTGTAGACTAGGCATTAAGATGGTTCCTACGTTAACCCAAATCATCAATTGATAATAATTTTTGGTTAATAAATATTACAAAATAGCATTGACTGTATATATATATATATATATATATATATAAAGTCAGGTGCTCTACAACGCATGATGCTTATCCAAATCTACAGTGTTTGAACAATCATCAAGAAATTTTGCACACATATTCTTAAAGTTCACAGACAAGTCTTAAGTGTATTAGGGGGGCTTATAGGGGGTGGGATCACAAATGAA
>JAUELO010000334.1:2466726-2479228 GCA_032357855.1 Amphibolips quercusostensackenii
AATTGCGTTCTAAATGTCATTTTGAACCTCGTTTTCCGATTTCACCCCACTGTGGGGCGTGAGAAGATAGAGGTGAAAAGGAATTAGTATTCCAGAGTAAATGAACTGCAGATGGATGGAGTGAGAAAAATGCACGAGGAAGAAGGAAAGGCATATAAGATGGTTAAGAAAAACGGCATAGAGAGAGAAAAGGCAGCAGTTAAGAAGAGCATTAGAGAGTCAAGGTTTAACGGGAACTGTGGGTGGATATGAGCGCAATATTTGTGTGAGAAAGGAGACCAAGGAAGTCAGTAGCTGATAGCTTTATTTTTGTGGAATTCAAACCCAAGGCAGTGCTGAATTTTGATGAATTTTGCACTAATGCTTTCTCTATGAGGAAGCAAAGTGCTCGTTACATGAGCATAGGGGATAGCTGTGGGGAGTAAAGAGAGGCCTGATCGAGAGGCTAAAAGAGATATATAAAGAGACAAAAGATAAGGTAAGAGTAAGGAGGGAGATTAAGTGAGAAAAATGCACGAGGAAGGAAGAAAGGCATATGAGATGTTGGAACAAAACGGCATGAAGAGAGAAAAGGCAGCAGTTAAGAAGAGCATAAGAGAGTCAAGGTTTAACGGGAATTGTGGGCGGATATAAGCGCAATATTTGTGAGAGAAAGGAGACCAAGGAAGTCAGAAGCTTAAAGCTTTATTTTTGTTGAATTCCAACCCAAGGCAGTGCTGAATTTGGCCCAAATCCTATAAAGTGTGTTTCTTCGACAAGTCAGATTTCAGTTTTTGTATCTATTTCAAATACTTTGATGCAATTACCATGCTGTTGACGTAAGCTAAGATTCTTATTTGTTCTCTAATTCCGTGGTGTCGACGCACGGTTACGACTCAAGGAGTGTGAATTCTAGATTCCTAAGTTCAACGTCCACTGCCTTGTGCTACTGCCGGCCAGCTTGCTTCAATACATAAAGAGCCTTCTTAACCAAAAATCGTTGTCTCCCTTTTGAATTTGTCAAACCTTTTTCGAAGCGTTTCGAGTTGTGCAGCTTTTTAATTTCTTGGAGTCAATAATATCCTGTAAAACTTTTTCTGAGAAATCCGGTTTCTTCATGAATCTTTTCTCTTCTAATCTTCCGTTAAGGTACGTGACCGTGACTTCCAGTTGATGGACGAACATAAAGTGCTCGACTGCTACGGCTATAGCTGTTCTTATTAAGCTTAGGCGAACTACCGGCGAAAGCGTTTCCTTGAAGTCTACTTCCTGACCGTAAGGTAGTCTTCTACGTATGCGCAAAAATTTCAAGCCTATTTTGCAGCATGGTTTGCTAAAAAACTACACATGATAATGAAGAATGGTTATTCGACTTTTATTATTACATCCTTCGACTAAAAAAAATTGTCAATAAAAATTTTTCTCTCAAAAATTGCGACCTTAAAGTGCCCTTGACAGTGCCTTTGCTGAAACGTTAGAGTCAACTTTGCGGCAAGAGTTTAAGATTGTGATTGCTTCAAACACAAAAACAAAAAAAAATGTCTTAAATTATTGTTACGTTGGCTTTGCTACCTCACAAGTTTTTTTCAGAGATTCTCCAATTTCAAAAAATGGCAGACCTTTAAACAAAAAAAGAAAAAAATTTCGACCGTTTTTTTAGCTAAAAAGGATGTGAAAATTGAATAAAAAAACTTTTTTTAAAAAGCTCGTCTCTAAACTTAGCGACATGTCTGCCGAATAATGAGAGATATGAAAATCCCTGAAATTTCAAATTGAAGCCTACGATCCAATTGGCTATACCAGGACCGTGCTTCTAAGGACATCTTGATTCAAAATATGCAAAAAAAATGAATTTTTCGAAATTTCATACGTACAAGAGACCCTCAAGTGTATTCCGTTGACAAAAGTAGGTTTTTTGTTTTCCGAGTTTTTCATCCACATCTAATTTGTTTCAAAATGTCATGCGACAGCCAATCACGTTTCGATCAGTCGGGCGATTATTACCATAATTTTTTTTTTTAATTAGAGACTTAAACTCCTCTTAGACAGCTTCCTTACATTTTTCTGCATTTTCTTCAAATGATGCGTTTTCAAACAAGATTCTGGAAAACCAGGAAAAATTTCTCCAGGAAAAATTTCTTTTGCGGCGAACCTTTCGTGAGCCTGGTGAAACGCCTGCTTTAGTCTTCCACTAGGAACGGTTCGGACGTAGCTTGGGTGACCTAGATCTCTTCTGGCAGGAAAGGGTTGCCTTGCAGGTAGTTATGGTGGACTCTTTTCATCTTCCTCCTTATCTTCTGTTTAAACGTTAAATATCGGACGATGTTCCTCTCCTCCTTCCTTGTTACTTTTGTCTCTAGGGTAGAGCTATATTTCTACAGGACAAGCTTTGGATGAATCTATCTTCTCTATGTTTTTTAAACAGAGATCTATTGTTGTCAAGTCTTAATACTCTCCGTTTCTATTAGAGCTGTCTAAAAAGGCTAAATCGCGAGTGACTCGGATTTTTTTTTTACTTGTTATTCACACTTTGTTGGCTTTCAGACTCTTCAAAATAACCTGTGAAAATCTGTTTTTGAGCTCCGGGGTTAATCCTTCTTTTGTATTAGCTGATTTTCAGTTTGAAAATAATTAATTTTTTATCAATTTGATTACATAGCAAATAGTTTGATTTTCAACAAAATGAGATAAATTTACCTCCATATGTTTTAATTTTTAGGCAAAATTCTCAGTTTCTAATCAAAAATGCCTGAAGGAATCCTGGTGAAACGCTTTTTTTAGTCTTCCACTGAGAATGGTTTGTACGTAGCTTGGGTGACCAATACCTCTTTTAGCATGAAAGTGTTGACTCGCAGGTAGGTATGGTTGACTCTCTTCATCTTTATCTTTATCTTCTGATTGAACCTTGAGTATCGGACAAGGTTTCTCTTCCCCTTCCTCGCTACTTTTGTCTCTAGGATGGAGGTGTGTTTTTAGAGGACCAGCTTTGAACAGGTCTGTCTTCTCTTAGTTTTTCAACAAAAAACCTTCCGTTGTCAAGTCTCAATACTTCCCATTTCTATTGGAGCCAGCTCAGAATTGCTAAATCGCGAGTGACTTGGATTTTTCTTTCACCTCTTATTCACACTTTGTTGGCTTTTAGGCTCTTTAGATCAACCTCGGAAAATCCGTTTTTCAGGTTCAGGGTCAATCTTCTCCTTGTTTGGAACTTTTTCATCGTATATGCTTGACAGGCAAATGTTTTGAAATAAGAGATGTTAACTTTCTTACCTGTCGACATTTTAAAATGGATTCTATTTTAAAAGCTGCTTGACGGGCAACGATTTCGAATGTGATTCACTGCTGCCCAGGACGATGCTGTCCAGGATTCCTCTGCCCAGCACGATGAAAAGAGATCTGTTTCAATAAGTGTACACCTGGCCATCTCGCTCAGAGTGCGATTTCGTCTTTTTGCTACGCTATTTTTTGCAGCGTATAGGGTGCAGGCAGCGTCTTTCTGATTTCACATCCATCCAAGTAGTCATTGAATTCCCTGCTGCACTACTCCTCTCTGTTACCCGAGTGCACGTGTTTAATTTTCTTTATGGTTTCATTCTCGACGAGTGCCTCATACATTTTAAAAGAGAGTAAAACGTCGCTTTAAGTTTTCCAGAAACGGACTTCACACCATTCTGTGCAGTCGTCAATAAAAGTGACAAAGTATTTCGACCTCCCCATAAAATTCGTCCACATGGTGCCACAAGCATCAGTGTAAAATACGTTCAGTATCTCGGCACTGCGTTTACTCTTCTTTGTAAATGGAGTACTATTAAGTTCACATTTAGATACGTTTCGCAACTTGCAAGTTTGCCGTTTGTGTTGATCCGCATCCGCGCTACTGCCTCTTCCGCGATGAGCATCTTCATGTCTCTCTCGTTGAGATAACCTAGTCGGTAACCCCAGATCTCCAGATCTGATTTTTGGGAGCCTGACTTCGCTGAGGCTGCGTCTTCCGTCTGTTCTGTATTATTAAATATTCGTGAAAATTTTTTACTTTCAGCAGGATCAAACGCTATTGCTTTACTTTTTCAAAACAGAACATCGTATCCTTTTTCTGTGATTTTCCCGACAGACAAATCAGATCAGAGATCAGATACGTATAAGGTGTTTTCTAATTTCAGCATTTTTTAAATGTTATTGTCACACACGGTTAACTTTATAACTGCCTAAGCACTACATGATTTTATTTTTACTTATTCTTACTCTTACTATACCTTGCCAGTTATTTCCTCGTTGGTCACTAGGTTCTGCAGATATTCTATTTTATCGATCAATCGATCACTCGTTGACTACTGGGTTCTGAAGGTGTTCTCTTTTACCTACTGATTTCTTGTTGGTAACAGGATGATCTATATTTTCTGTGCTACCGATTGACGTTTCTCGAGTTACTAGATAGCACAGTTTTTCTGCCTTACCGGCTTTCCGTTAAGTATTTTAGCTTCCCGAGTTACACTCTTTTTCTGCATGTCCGATCTTTTTGCATCAGAAGCATTTCAGGTTGCGAAGATCTTTAGAAGATTTTTTACTTTCGCGATTTCCTGACTGTTCTTTCGATTTGTTAAACTTTTTGTGAAAATTCCCTTTACACTCACTATTCGCGTTTATAGAATTCATCCAAATAATATTTATGTTAAGGCTATATTCAATTTAATATAAAATGCTTTTCACTCTTGAGATTTCATGTAGAGATGTGTTGCATTTTCAACACAATACTTTAATTTCATTAATAGATCAATTTTTAAACCAAACAATTTTTTTTAAATACTTGAATTTTCAATAAATTAAATAATTTTTAACGAATCTGTATCATTTCCAAGCAAATAGTCAATTTTTTAAGCACAAGAGGCAAATTTTCAACATCATAGTTGAACTTTTAGCCAAGCAGTAAAATTCACAAGCTACGAAGACAAATTTTATTGACAAGTAAAATTTTTACAAAACCTTTGATTTTCAACACAAAAAAATGATTTGTCTACAATTAAACAAAAATCTTAAATCTACTATGACGAATTTCCAACAAAAGGTTGAATTTTCGACAGAAAAAAAGACTTCATCAAATAGTTGATTTTTAACCAAATAATTAATTCTTTAATGAAATAGTTCAGTCTTTAACCACATAGTCTTATTTTGAACTGACAAAGATGCGTTTTCAACTAAATAGTTAAATTTAAAAAGAAAACGCTGAAATTCAACCAAAAACAGTTACATTCTTGACACTATTAAAAATATTTTTAAAATATTATACTTTTAATACACTGATTTATTTGAATTTTAGTATAGCAACTGAATGTGCCACGAATGAAAATGGTTATTCCTTGTTGAACCGAAAACGAAAAAATTCGATGAAAAATCCATCTCTATCAAGAATCAAACTTTGGTCCAATAGGTCAGAAAAGTCCCCTGTTTACGAATATCTTGGTAAGTTTTTTTAAATAGAGAATTATTCTTAGCATCTTTAAGCATAAATTAAACTTCTTTGCCTCTTACAGTTTTTCGTATGACAAACAGTTTGCAATTTACAGCGATAAAAACAAAAAACAAAAAAAAAATCTGTGGAATAACTTATGTATAATAATATTACTTGAATATATGACTTAGGTAGAAACATTCAAAATGTTGAAGCATTTTCCAAATTTTTAAAAACGCTTTTTCTAAAATCAAAAATTTTGTGTACCGATATTTTTAGTACTCAAAATGCCGAACAATTTATTATTACTTTTTTTATAAAAGAAAAATTACGAGAGTTATAGCATTTAGAATATGTAAAAAATCAATCAAAAATCAAAATTTTAGGACAAACAGCGCACGATATAAAGAGTCAAGAAAAGAAAAGCGTTTATTTTTTAATACCCTGCAAAAAAACTATAGCAAATTTCTAATTTTCTTGGAAAATTAAAAATTCATATTTCAATCGCACAAAAAGAAACAAGAAATGAAAAATTCCATTTTGTGGTCAAACTATGCAAGATACGGAAGAAGTCGAACAGACAAAAATTGTATTCTCAAGAAGAATATCCAAACTTGTAATAATTTACTTTTTATTGAGGCTTGTAATTTTTCTTTCTTTTGTAAAAAAATATTTAAAATAAAAATTTAAATTTCTGGACAAACGACACCAGCATTAAAAGAATACGCAGACAAACTTTGTTTACTCAGAAAAGGGCTACAAATTATTTTTACATTATTTTTTTATAGGATGCGTACTTTTTGTTTCAATTGTGAAAAATTACATCAAAATCAAGAACAAAAATTTGTTGATAAAAGTTGAGATAAAAGTTGTTTACCCAAAAATTAGATAAAAATTTGTTATCACGTATTTTTTGAAAGGATGGATAGTTTTTGTTTTAATAGTAAAAAAACATTAATGATAAAGAAATTAATTTTTGGAAAAACGACAAAGGCTACAAAAAAATAGACAAAAGTTGTTCAGCTGAAAAAGGGCTACAACTGACGGGGGAGGGGGGTATCTAAGGTCGTTTTTTGACCCAAATTAGATTCGGCACATAAAATTCTAAAAAAATTCCTACAGCGCCTACTAAAAATAAAAATCCAATTCCACCCTAAATCAACTCCCCATCCAACCCCACCACTACTTCAAAAAATGAAAACTTCACCGCTTGTATACAGCGTTTTTGGAAAAATGCGACACAATCAAACTTGTATTTGCCTAATAAAGTACACTGTGAACTCTTCATGAACTATCTTTACTCATATTCACCATTTTTAGACTTCTTACCCCCCCCCCCCCATTAAGGATGGTGCAGGGGGTGGTTTAATTAATTATTTATGGGCAGGGCATGCAAATAAAAAATATGTAAGCTGGATAACCAGTTTTGACTAAGATATCCTGAAGTCTTTGGGATCGCTGATTCCGAATCCAAAGATTATTGATATCCATTACATCAGGTTCTAGGTCATTTGAAGGTCAAACTGTAAAAAAGCATATGAAAAATCCAGAAAGATAGATCCATAGGTGTTTGGGGTTGCTTAACTCAGATACGAGGTCCGTTTACTCCTATCACATTTAATTCAAGGTCATTTAAAGGTCAAATCGTGAAAAAGCTATTTAAAAAATCCTAAAAAATAGATGTTTCGGTTTTTGTGTTCCCTGAATTCAAATCCCTTTACCATCCTACCGACCCTTTATCTCCACCCCTGTCATTTTTTTCAGCTATATCTCGAAATAATATTCAGTTGACTTTGGAAGTACGTTTACTTGACATTGAGCTGCTGAATGAACTTTAAATCCAGATTTATCTTTACCAAAACTTATACATGTATTTTTCAGGATTTTCATATGCTTTTTCACTATTTAACCATTAAATGACTTTGACTCTTATGTGTTAGGAGTCACCGCATCTTAGATTCGGATTCAGTGACCCCAAAAACATGTGTATGTATTTTTATGGATTTTTATCCGCTTTTTAACAGTTTAACCTTTAAATGACCTTGAAGCACCGGATTTAGTACCGGATTCAGAACCAGTGATCCAAAAAACACCAGGATACCCTAGTCAAGTCCGGTGATCAAGCTTACATATTTTTTATTTGCATCCCGTGCACATAAATAATTATCAAACCACCCCCTGAACCCCTTTCAAGGGGGGGGGAAGAATTCTGAAAGTTGCGAATATGAGTGAAGGTAGTTCATAAAGAGTTAACAGTGTACTTTATAAGGCAAATACAAGTTTGATTGTGTCGAATCTTTCCAAGAACACTGTATACAAGCGGTGAAGTTTTCATTTTTTGAAGAGGTGGTAGGGGTTATAATTTTTTTTTCACAGAATGCGTAGTTTCCGTTTTAATAGCAATAAAATAACATAGTAAGTTGAAAAATTAAATTTTCGTTCCAATGACACAAGCTACGAAAAAAGTGTAGAGACAAAAGGTGTTTATTTAAAAATGAACTGCAAATTTATTTTTATTTATTTTTGATATAAAACGTATAGTATTTGTTTTAATAGTGAAAAATGACGTTAACAATAGAAAAATTAAATTTTTGAAAAAAATAACCTTTAAAATATGTGGGAAAATCAAGCTTTTGAAAAAACGACACAAGAAACAATAAAATGCTAATTGAGAAGAATGTATTTATAAGACGCGCACTTTTTTTTTAATTATAAGGACAAAACAGTGAAAACACATCTGTTTTAATATCAGTGTATATCATGAATATTGATAATAGAAATTCATTGAAATAATACATTTTTCGGGTTAGCTGAAAATAAAAATTGATGCTAAATAAGGAAAAAATATCAAAGCACTTATGATGAATAAAAATTGTGCATTATTTTGCAATATCTAAATAAGTGGTCCCATATTGAGGTACGGGAATAAATATAATATTGATTCTATATAATAGAGTTAAACCTAATGTAGAGAAGTTCGCACGTTGGACAAAATCGAGTGCGAAGCACGAGATGAGTGATAAAAATGTGTTCGTTAAAGCAGAAGGAGCTTCAACAAAAGAGAACTCGCAATCATCAAAGTATATTTGTCAATGCTAAACCTTAAATTTTAAAAGCTCTGTGCACAAAAATGGAGAAAGTACAAAGACTGAGCGCAAAGCATGATATTCAGCAGCCGAAGTAAGCCGCATGCGTAGGGAGTGGTGAAAATCTGCCCACGCAGTGGACAGATTTAAAAAATTTTTTTTAATTGGGTAACAGTATGTTTTTGCTTCCAGACTTTCTTGCTTTTCAAATAAAAATTGGTAATATCTGACTAATAAGTAATGAAAATTTCAAAATTAATTAGCAAAAAATGAGACGCTCAAGATTCGTATAAAATTAATGATTTGAGTATTCGAGATGTTTTCTTATTTAATAGTGCAAAATTATTTACTTGGTAAAAATGCACCTATTTGAAATTTTATATAATAATTTTTTAAGAATTATAAATTTGGCGAACGTAAATAGTACGAAAATTTAATAAAACGGCGTGATAGTTTAACATTTTTAATTCTGTTTAAACAATAAGAAGGCCATATTGAGTAACTATTGATGCAATCGGAGATAAGTCTGTTTCGATGTGAAAATAATGCCGTCTGATTGTTTGAACAAAGTTCAGAAAAATAGGCATTATGACCAATATCTTAAAAAAATAATGCATATTTATGAGATGAATATGGATCAGTATATTGATTATTTATTTTAAGTTTCATATGTAGAAACATTAAATGATTTAATTTTCCCTTCAGGTGATTTGAAGACAGAACAGTTTTGTGTTAATAAGGTCTGGTTAATTTGATTAGGTATGTAAATGTGTCTAATTTTTCAAGTCTAAGTCAATAACTTGCAAACGCGAAATGTTTGTGAAGGTGATGCTGTTTCTTGATAAGATTCACAATATTTCCTAAAATCGAATTATTAGATATTTCAAATAATTAAATAAGTAATTTTTTAATTATTATAACATACTTTAATTTCTTTATTTTAATTTTACGCGGGCCTGAAACTGCTTGTATTAGTTTGTTCTCCGCAAAGCAAAAAAAAATCTTTGCTTTGAAATTCCGGTATTTTTCAGAACAGTTCAAATGAATAATTTTTTTCTTAAATCTAGACCAGAAGTTTATCGTTGTTTTAGTGTCTGTGGAAAAAATCCCAAAAAATGTAGATTATAAAGAAAGGCGACCTATTTTTAAAACTATTTCTTCCTGAGATTTTTGAGAAAAGTTCTTCTAGTTTTTTATATTTTGCATTGTAAATTTTTTAACGGCATTGTATGATTTTGGAAATACTGGAAAAATGACGTGAACTATAAAAAGCTAAATGGTAAATCGCCGTCAATTCTTGTTGAAAAATTGCAATTTTTGAAAAGAACTCGATTAGACTTTTCACTTTTTAATAAAGTATCATTAAGGTCTGCCAATCGGTTCTGCATTGCTTTTTTATGCAAGTTTTAAGAAAAGAGTCAAATTGATGCAATAATCAAATTTAAAGAAGTGCACATAAAGTCAGCTAAACTGCTGACATAGTCAAGCAGAATTGTGGCTGGGAATTAAAAATAGTTTGAAATGAACTATATATAATTATATTCCTAAAATATATGTCTTTAATAAACATCAGGTCGTCAAGCAAAAAAATGTTAAGATTAAATCATTTTTTCTATGTTTTATGATAAAGTTGTGTTTGCTTATAAAAATTTTATAATATTTTTAATTAGGTAACAGATCTTGAAAAAATAGCTAGTGAAATTTTACAGATTTGATTAGCAAAAAGTGCATTACTGCAGATTAGTAAAAGATGCATAACTCGGTTATTCAGGATATTTCCTAATAGAAAGAATAAAAAAATTAAACTTGATAAAAAAACGCGATCTAGCCTATTTCAAGGTTCCAAAATATTTTCTTCTGATTGTTTTTACAAACTTAAAAAAAATAGAATGCACAAATTTATGAAAAACATATTGTTTAAGAGGCTTTAAATAAATAATGGCTCATCGTACGAGAAAATATGAATGTATATATAACACAAAAATATCAAGATTAAAAAAAAAAATTTAGGTTCATTATGGTCATTAGGGTTTTTATTTGAAACAATTATTTTTTTAAATAATAAATTTTTAATACAAGATTTGTTTTTAACCAAAAAGATAAAATCTCAACAAAACATATAAAAGTAAAATGGCAACTGAAGAATGTTTTTATTTCGAATCAAAAAGAGTTTAATTTATCCTGGAAGACAAATTTTTAGCAAGAAAGTTGAATTCTCGACAAAAAAGTCATTTCAGTTTCAATAAAACAATTCCATTTTTAATTAAGAAATATGAGATTTCTACCAAAACAGATGAATTCTAAAATCTAGAAGACGATTTTTCGACCAAAAGAGGTTTTTTATATTCCGTTGCTTATTTGTTTTAATTGTATATAAATAGAATTTCTCTAGGTTTTTCGAGAAAATTCAAAAAGATTTTCCAAAATTTCAGATATGTCGAGAAATCATCTATAAACTTTCTTAACAATTTTTGTTTAATTTAGAAGGATTTTGCATAATTTAAGGAAAAATGTGTGTCAGTTCAAAATATACTTAGGCCTATTCCACTATTTAAAAAAATTAAAAAATAGTTTATATGTTTTCTGAAATCTTTCAAAGTCAAAAAGTATTTTTTTTTCTTTACAAAAGTACTTAAGCTCTACGATATATTTCAAACTGACTTAAATTACACAGGCCTACAAAATTTGACCAAAATCGCGAAAATCGCGATTTTAGCCTACATTTGCGGTTATGTAGTATCAAAATATTATTTTTTTCGAAAAATTACAGCCAGCACCTCAAAGTATAAGCCTTGCATTTTCAAAGGTACTTTGGTTCGCTCAAATATCTTTTTTTTCAAAATATTTAATTTAAAAATTTTAAAGTTATATGAATTTCTCAAGTTCTGTACACCTTCTCAAATTTGCTATAAGTTTTACAATAGGTGGAGACTACACTGCCGGCGCTGGCAACGAACAATCTTACCGGATGTTTTTCACAAAAAACGAAATACGAAATAAAAGTGAATTGCATATACAATTGTGAAAATACCTAAAATTATAATTTAAAGTGTCAAAACTGATAAAAATCATGTTTGTAAAAAGAAAAATAATCTGTTCGCTTTTTTTTGCATTAAAATACGGTGAGCGTAGATTAAGTATTTTTGGTGTGAATAGGCGCTTCCTCAAAACATGACCGATTATTCATTCAAATTACGAGAATTGCTCATGATTAAAATAAAAAATTACTGATTTTATCATTTGGTTGAATGAATTTAAAAATACAATTTCAAGAAAGAATTATGGTAAGAAATTACTTTTTACAAAAATATTTAAAAAAATGGAGCTTTGACCCATGTATCTAGTGCTATTTTTTGACTCTCGGCATCGGCCATCTTGCTAGTTGACGTCACATCCTAAAGCACCTAATATTAATTTTGAATCATACGCGATCTGCACTGTTCATGTAAAAGGCAGAAAGTTAAGGTAAATTATTGATTATTCGTTTAATTAACGAGAATTATATACAATAAACATAAAACATTGTTTCTCTCAATAGTCACGGGAATGCCTTCTCGCCACCTCTACGAGATGTTGGAAATGGGTTTAAGTTTAACCAACATTATTTATAGCCAGTCACAGGGATGCTTTGCCGCCCCTACGATACGCTGGAAAGGTATAGGGTTTTCACCAACATTATTGCTGTGATTAGACACAAGGGTTCTTTCACGCTTCCTCCACGAAACACTGGAAAAGGGTAGAGATATGAACAACATCATTCATGTGACCAGTCACAGAGGGTGCCTTCCTGCCCCGACGAGATGCTGAGAAGGGTTTGGGGTTTGATTAAAATTATTTCTGTGACCAGTCACAGTGTGCCTTTCCGCCGCCAACGAGAAGTTGAAAAGAGTACGGGTTTGACCAACATTAGTTCTGTGACCAGTCACGGTGGTGCCTTTGCGCCCCCGTAAGATGTTGGAAAAGGTTAGCTGTTTGATGAAAGTTATTTCTG
>JAUELO010000334.1:3043519-3054710 GCA_032357855.1 Amphibolips quercusostensackenii
TCTTGACAAGTAACCTCTTCAATGCCAATATAATCATTATTTTGCTGAAGAAATAATGCATCTAATAATCTTTCAACAATTTGAAACTTGATCTTACTTCCTTAAGTCTAGATTTTTATGCATATTAATCTTGATGCGGATTATTCGCTAGAAGAGAGTGTAGAAATGCAAAACTTATCCAATATTATTTCTATTGCTTTTAAAAGCCATTTGTTGACTTCAGGTCAACAAATGCACATACAACTTTTTTATGTATAACAACTCTCTCAGCCTTACAGGTAAATACTCGTAACCGTTTTTAAACATTTTATCGGTAATGCCATTCACATCAGCAGCCTTGCAATTCTTTGAGTTCTTACTTATATCTGTAATTTCAAAGGCACAGATGCCTTCAGTCGCATTTTCAACGTATCGTCTTCTATGTCACACTTGTGTTGCTTCATAGTTTCACCTCTCAATAATTTCCTAAAAATTCTCTCCAAGCGTTTTTTGCTTCATCCGTAACATATACCATTTCACCTTTGCTGTCCTTAATGCCGACTAGGTCTGTACTGCTACTTCCTTTTTCAGTGATCTTAAGCAATTTCCAATATAATTTCTTACTTCTTTTGAAAGCATTTTACATTTTTTGTCGTTTGCTTCAAGTGTAACTTTGCTTCCTTCACCTATTATTTTTCATTTTCTATTCTTCTCACTATAATAATTTTCTAGTCTAATTCTTTCCAGATCGCTGATACTGCCGTACAAGTTAAAAAAACACCTATGTATGTCCAGCTTTGAATGCAGAAAAACAAGAACAATTTTTTTTTTTAATCACAATGGAATTTGTTTTTTTTTTGTTAATATTTCAACAACGTTCATACAACTTGATAAATATCTTCCCTATTTTGTAAAAAAATTACAGTTTTCGTAATTTGCACTAACAAAATCGACATGCGGTTGTTCACTGAGAAAAGTACGGAGGAAAAAACTGCAGTACTGTATTGAGGACGGAGCCTCGATGCTCTCAAAAGTTGAAAATACCGCGAACCGACATATGGTCGTTCTGAGTTGTTTTGTCCTACCGGGTGTTAGAGGCTGAGTACAACTTTCCAGTCACAAGTACAAGTTTCAAGTACGAGTTTCAGTCGCAAAAAAATTGTTATTTAATAAAATCTATTTCTTTTTCTGAATTTCGTTTGCGTAAAAAGATGTAATGTTCTTTTGCAAATAGATTGATGGAAAAATCTTATTTTTGTCAAAAATGTAACGTAAGTGTCTTTCTAATTTTTACAGCAGAATAACAATAATAATCAACTGTCTTAGATACGCTTGCTTCTTTTAGTTATTGCCCACGCGGATTTCGTAATTCCACCAAGCATCACGAGTCACTCTTTTTACATACATCAGTTGCACTCCTAGAAATGATTTTCTGGACCATTGTCCATGCACCCTCTACATCTTTACATTTTTCAAGCTAAGAGGTAATGATGCGTTCCTCACTTAGAACCTCTCTTTTTTAAGCATAGCTAACCAATATGTCTTCATTGCCATGAGTTTCCGTATTTTCGAAATTACCTACCACCCTGTCCGTACCCTCGCATTGGACTCCAACCGATCCATTCATATTTTTTAGTGTAATGATTCTTTCATCATGGTCGCAAGTACCTATAGTATTAATTAAAGTATCCCAGAAGGCGTCTTTTACTGCACTCTTTTCACTATAAATTAGGGTGTGGCACGTTATGATGAATCCTCTTCTGATTTCCACTCTTATTTTAAACAAAAACAATTTGGGAAACACAAATTTATGCTCCTTGACAATCTGTTTTACTCTCTCATTCACAATCAGACCGACTCCATAGCTGTTATGCGATTTACTATTTACACCTAATCATATTTCGAGTCCGTTTTTTAACTACCAATTTCCCATCACTCTTCTGTCGCAACCCTATTTAAATATTGTTTGTATTATTCGCTGTTTAAAGTAAACACCCATCTCTCAACTTAAGAACCAACTTGCGAAAATTTGTACATTTCCCTAAGTTCCCGACAATTTTCACAAATTTCATAAGGTTTCATTCATGTGTTTTCTTAAACTTTATAAATTTTTATAAATTTCATAGGTATTAGTAAATTATTTGAATAATAAAAAATGTATAAATTTTTATTACTTTTCTTATCTTATAAAAATCAATTTTTAGAAATTGAAATTCAAACAAAATTTAAATTAAATTAATTCATTATTTTTCTCACTTTTAGCTAAAAATAAAAAATTGCACTTACAGAAGAAAAAATTTGGAAATTAAATTAGAATTAAAGTGAAATTTGATAAATGACATATTCCCTTTGATTTCATCTACAAATAAAAAATTGCGGAATTTAACCAGGTGGCATCGCGGTCAGCTTCAAAAGATTAAACTTTTACTAAGCAAAGAAAAGATTACTACCGCATTCGAGGGTCTCAGGTAGTTTTCCAGTACAGGGCAAATCTGGATCACACACAGAATCAGGTAGGGACGTCCAGTACGGGGAAATCTAAAACATCCGGTAATAAAGGGAACAATTATTCTCTGACCTTACGCCTTTAGACGTAAAGTCAACCTCCTCTTTTCTACCTCTAAACGAAAGCAAGAACTTAGCCCGCCATTTTCAAGAGAATGAAATTCGGGAATTAAATAAGAACGTCTTGTGTGAAAAAAATAAAGATGTAAGTTTAAGCTTTAGAACACTAGTTTCCAAATCCGAGAATTGGATGTTCAGGCAGTAGCTAAAGTTGATGCACTTTTATGTGAGTATAAGTAAAGATAGGCTATATTTAGGATAGGATTAGTATGAGGTGCAATCTTATGTTCAAATCGATAGTGATTTTCAGCACTAAATAATCATGTGATCAAATCTTATATATTTAGATTGAGCTGAAATTGGTTAAGTGTCCCCGTCTAAAATTTTGTTGTCGCCTATCTAAATGAAACGCTGCCAGATTGCAGAGCTAGTGGACCTCTTAAAATTCTGTAAACGGGCTGCACCTGGTATAACAACTTGTTAAGGCACAGGGTCACGAATTTTCGACGATTCAACCCGACCGCTAACTTTTAATTGTACATAAATCTTAATGCAGTTAGCCAATTTTACTTTATTATGAGGGTTTCAGAAAGGTATCTTAACGATGTTTACAACAAAAATGAGCATTATACAATAAAAAAAAAAATTATTTCACCATAATTTTTTGGTTAAAATAAAATTTTTTGTATTTTCTTAAGTAACTCAAAAATAAGCTTTATTTTTTTTTTTGAAAAATATCTGCGAACGAAAATGGTATAGAAAGTATTAGTTTAGCTATAGAGGGTCATAAGAGCGCGGGTGCCCCGCATCAACTAGCCGCAGCTCCACCAAGTGTGCTGTAGTATCTCAGTGATTTTAATACTTGATAAACATGATTTTTCTGTAATATCTTTGATCTACAAAGAAAATAATACTGCCACTGGTGAACACGTCAAAACTCGGCTCGATTTGAAAGACTGTGCTGGGCACACATAAATACCGTTCTTTTGTACCGTCTCCAGAATCGACTTTGATTTTAAAAAAGTATTCGTCATCTCCACAGTATGACATTTTTCCGAACAGAAAGATCGCAAAGTGGAGAACAAAATAAACGTTAAATTTAATTAAAAAATCATTTTTTTGTACCGATGTGAAAGGCAAGGGGTTTCACACCAAAGAACACTTCAAAACGTAAGAAGCAAGGGGACTCACATCATAAAGTACTCCGATATGAGAAAAGAAAGAAGACTCCCATTAAAAAAGCAACCCAAATTGTAAGAGCCAAGAAGATTAAAATCAAAAAACTTTCCAATATGTGAGAGGCTAGCGGACTCACCAAAAAGCACCTTGAAATGTAACAGCTGAGAAGAACCATCTACCACAATCGTTCATTATTTCATTATTAACTATCGTTTTCCTACAAAGAAATAGTTTTAAAAATTTTATTTAAAAGGTATCCAAATCATTCTCTTACTACCAGAAAGTAAAAATAAAATAAAATTTTGGTTACGCGTAAACAGAAAAATCATTTTATCAAGCATTATAACCACTGAGACACTACAGCAAGCCGGATAGCATTATGGCTAGTTGGCGCGGAGCACCCGCGCTCTCATGATTATCTTCAAATTAGCCAATATTTTTAATCCTATTTTCTAAATTAAATTTTGAAAACGATTTTATTGGATAAAAAAGATAATTAATACTAAGATAATAAACAGTTGTGGTGAACGATTCTGCTCGCTTGTTAAATTTTGAGATGCGATTTGGTGTTAATCTCTTTCCTTCTTTCAATTTAAGTTGCTTTTTGATGTGACTCTTCTTGCCTCTCACGTTTCAGGGTGCCTTTTGGTGTGAGTCCCCTTGCATTTCACAGTGGTACTTATAAAGTGGATCGTATATTTGTGTGGCCGGTACAGTTTTTTCTGAGTCCAATCAACTTTTAAGGTTTTTACCGGTAGCGCTACGATTTTTTTTTAGATAAAAAATATTAGAGAAAAATCATTTTTATGAAGTATTAGAGCCACTGAGAAACAACAGCACGCCTTGCAGTGCTGCGGCTAGTTGGCGCAGAGCACTTGCGCTCTCATAGCCCTCTACTACTCAACCAATACTTACCCAGTGGGCGCAGAAGTTGATAAGCCGTTGTAAAGTCGTAATTTTACGAACGTCTTAAGGACTTGAAAAAAAATGTCTTAATGTCGTTGAAAAGATGTCGTAAACTTGTCGTACACGTAGATTACACTCAGATGACTCGAAATAATGTAGTGTGATAATTCAACAAATACGCAGAAACTTGTTTCCGGTTACATTTTGGAAAGTGTGCAATGAGCAATAGAGTGACTCGAAAAAACTCCAAAATGATTAGATTCATTGGTAATAGCACTCAAAAGTTCAAACTTTCAGCAAAGAAATTAAAATTCAAAGAAGTGAACTTTCTGTAAGAAAAAAATTTAAAGAAAGTTGAAACAACGAATTCCTTGTGCAATCACGAACAATTAAAAAAAATCAAAGCATTCCTCACTACTGGTCAAGTCGACTGAAAATTTTTAATTTTTAAATATTTTGAATCATTTGTGCATGAAAAACATTTCGTTAAAAATGTTTTTGCATACAGTTTATGGAAGTAAATAACCTTAGACTAAAAAAAAGGTCGATGGAACTTTTTTCGTTGTAATATAATATTTGAAAAAATGACGAAAAATGTTGTGAGTTTTGTTAATTCGTACTTGAGTTATGAATTGAACAAAAATTTCATACATTCAGACCATTATAAGGACAACACATGTGATTTTCCCTTGAAGTTAAAGTCCGGTAGTGAGATATTTTTCTTCACAGAAAACTTAAAGGCCTAAATGTTCTAGAAATATAAAAAAAAAACAATTTTATACTTCATTTTTAAGATTTTGTTTAAGATTAACTTAGAATATTTCGACTCTTCGAGAATGTTCTAAATTTCAGCTCTCGTCGCGCATCTCGTGATACTTTCGTTTAGTGATCCTCAAGGGGGACTTAGACAATGTTTCCCGCTGTACTGGAACCATAGAATTTGCATTATTTACAAGGCTTCATTTTAAAAATAGTGTTTGGTGCAGGGTAGCCAGATAAAGCGTTGAGCAAGTCGCCCAAATTGCCAACATAAGCCGCTCAAAATCGCCCAACCCTAGATCCTCAGGTTATAATTTATAGCCAACGTAATAACTAGTCGGTGCCGTAGAATTTCAAAATGATTATTACAAATAAGTTGAAGAGAAACTACATCCCTGCTGTAAGAATCATGGTTCAAGGTCGCTAAAAATTACAGAACTCTACTGTGTTTAAAAATGCACGGACGTGGCGGCGTTCTACGCATTTGTGTATCGCAAACACATTTGCAATGCGACACTACAGTTGCGGCAGGGTGTGTCAGTGTGTACGTCCCGGCATCGGCGAGACTCAATCCAAAATCACAATAAAAAGTTACGAAAACAAAAAACAATTGCTAATGGGGACCGATTGGTCATTAAAAAAACTCAAAAAAAAAAGAATTTTGATTAGTTAAAAAATTACTACTTGAAGATCGAAAAATTAAGGTAGTTGTGACGCGACAATGACATTCAAAATTTAACGCTCAGATAGATGGAAGAAATGATATGTTCTCTCCTAACCATTGGTGAAAATTTTTAAATGGGTTTGTACACTGACATAGAAGCGTCCTACACACGAATACACACATTTACAGTACAGTTCGTAAGAAAACGATAGTGTCCACGTCGCAATTTCATTATCGTAGAAAATTGTATTGACAGTCATACCCACAAAAAAGTATCGTCAAAATTCCGACAAAATTAAAGCACAAATGGAAATTTATTTTTTTTAAATAGTTCTGGATAAACGTTTTAAGGCTGTTGCAGTTATGTGTGAAGCCATAAAAAATTAAAATAGTGCTACAGTGTTGTTACATCGTCACTGCCTACCCCCGCCATGCGTCACGTGAGAACAGAAATATTATTCTTTTCAACATTCTATCTTTCATACTAAACGCACAATAATTTTGATTTTAGAAAATAAAATTCGCACGATGTTTTACTCTATATCTGTATTTTTTTTAGCTCAATGGTAAGTTTTGTTTTCATACTAGACTTTATAATATGGCGATTGTCCATGTTTGCTATGGGAGACCCATGCAAAAAGTACTAAACATAATTGATAATATGTGACTTTTGAAACAGACGATTAAGCTAAAAAGGGTATGCATCGTTAGATAACAATATTTTCTACGTATTTTGAAAGTTTTAGACAATTCGTAAGTAGGGTCCGATATCGGCACAACTACCTTAAAGGTTTTTCATATTTTACTATATGAATTCTGTAATGAGAATACCTTTTAGAAAGATAAATGAAAAACTGTTATATTTAAAGAGTATTTAAATTAGTTCTTATCCTCATCACTTAAAAAATTGCTTAACAATTGCTATTGTGAGGTTTATTAATTGTGTACGACTTTGGTAACGAAGTTACTACATTTAATAACAAACTTAGCTCTCATTATTTAACACAGCATTGTATCTGTGATCAAAGTATTTTTAAATTTAATTTTCTTGACAAAAAATCTGATTAATAAAAAATTTACTGAGAAAAGTGCTCCATTAATGAGTTCTGTAAATTATGGCACTCCCCAAATTAGAAAAGTATAATGGTTCGTTATTTTGAGATTGTCAAAGCATAAAATGCTGAAAGTTTTAAACAATTCATTTACATTATTCTCAACCTTTATTGCACAAAATAAACGATTTTACTGATATAATAAAAAAAAAGTTATCACGTAGTAGATAAATATTTAATTTTGTCAGTAATGTGTTATATGGCAGTGGTTTTGGAAGGAGTAGATTTATACAATTTTAGTAAAATGTACATACAATTGACAGAATGATTAAAGCAAACACTGTTCTAAAATGTAAATAACCTATAAATCCTAGATTTGTTCCTTTTTCTCCTCGAGAGTTGATATTCTCGAAAAAATGAGGAAACCTCTAAAGTCTTGTGTTTTGAAGCTTATTTTTTCATATTACAGGGTCAATATGTAGAAAAGCTCCATTTTTAACGAATTCAGTATAAGTTCATGAAAATTCAACAACAAAAATTTTAATTTAAAAGACTTCAAGTGAATTAAAAATAAATTTAAAAAATTAAAAAAAACTGCATTCATTTCAGTAACATTGAAGTGAATTAGGAAGAATTCAAGAGAATTTGGTGAAATTCATAAATATTCAATATAAACCTAAAATGATTCAATTGAAATGAACCAACATTTCTTGAATCTAAAAAAGTTGATTAAATTCAGATAAATGGCAGAGAATATAATTAGTGAATAAAAATCTAAAGAAATACATAAGAATTAAAGGTAAATTCAAAAGTCTCCTAGCAGAATTTGAAAAATTTAAAACCTAAATAAAATCTATTGAATTCAGTGCTTTCTAATTGGATTTAAGAGAATGAAAAAATTCGAAAATGGGTATAGATCTAAATTCAATAATGGTTTACCCTTGGATTCTTTGTTTTAATTTTCTGCAAGAATAGTCACTAAGGTGTTATTTTTATTTTTTAAAAGTATTAAAAAAGTTTATGTAGAAACAAAAGTTTAAAAGTGACTTAAGTGGGGCAGTTCTGTTTATAGAAAATTTGAATTAAATTAAAAATGTAAAATTTCATTCTACTTTAGAAATGTATTTTTTATGCTTATTAAACATTATAAAAATATTGAAAGTACGGTGTCGGATTGAGTTGCGCATTTAAAATTAAAACATATGATACATAAATCATTATTATTACGTTCAAAATCAAACAATGATTTGTGCTCTACAATATTGCATTAAACGCTGCTTGCCATAAGGATCATTTTGTGCCTATATTCACATATAAGATGACCTTTATGCCAAGTAGCGCATAATGTACTATTGTGGAGCACGCTTCAATTAAAAAAATTCAATTTTACGAATCTTAAATACAAAATATAATTTTTGAAATCTTTTAAAAGGATTAGATTTTTTAAATTTACAATTTCGAAATAAAAAAGTTTGAAATTCGACGTTATAATATCAGGGTGTCTAGCGACCCGGGAAATCCGAGAATTTGCCTGGAATTTCGTGCACCTTGAAACATACGAAAAAATACTGAAAATTTGTGAGCAAATCTGTAAAATATGTAGTCACAAATTTAGATAGAAATTTTTATTTTTTACGTCAAAGTATTATTGTAAAATTATAACATTCAATGGTAACAGCGCGTAACAAGTTGAACGTGTCTAATAATGCCTTAATAAAAGTTAAAGATATTTTCATTTTATTCGGTAAATTTATGATGATAATATCGTTCTGAGTCTTAAATTTTAAACTCTTGTAACTAAAGCTTAAAATTTTTTTAATATTTAAACGGTTAATAGTTTATGATGACTTGTGAATCCACGTTTTTATTTTCCATGCTCTAAATAAAAAAGAAAGCAATACACTTTTAAATTTTGAAAATAATTTAATTTTTAAGCAATATAAGGTTAGAAACATTAAAACTTGAACATTTTTCATTTCATCGTACGGAATTAAACACTTTTTAAATTAGATGTTACATTTTTTTTTATTTAAAGTCGTTTGCAGTCAATAATTGTTCAGTTGTTATTTATCAATAAAAATAGAACGATTTATTAAAAATTTAAAAATTCAACAAAATGAAACAATTAAAATTCTTACTTTAAAATGTTTAAAAGTACACTTTGAAATTTTAACAATTAAAGACTTTCTATTTAAAAGAACTCACTTTCAAACTGTTTAGTTTTAAATATTTGATTTATGATTGCTTATTTGAAATAAACAGCCAAATACTGGTAACTATTTTAAAGTAGCTTTTTTTAATTAAAAAATTTCAATTCGCAATGGGTTTTAAATGGAATATTTAAATCTAAAAGAATATTGGAACGTGTATAATTTTGAATTTAATAAAAGACTTCAATTATAAGCCTATTCATTTTAAATTATTTCAAAATCGAAAATAGTTTATAAAGTTTAATTCGCTTGCCGGTCTAGCGGCTACCACATTTTGGAATTATTTGTTTCAGCCTAATTTATTTTAGTGATTGTTATACTATTTTTAGTCACACATGCATGGTGGAATTTTTACTAATACATTTTTTTATATTTTCATATAATTTTTATATGTTTTGTTTTGACTGATAATTAATTTGAAGAGCAAACATTTCATATTTAACATTTTTTTTAGAAATTCAAGAATCAAGTGTTTCATTTACATAATAAAAAATTGCATTTTTTTCTTAAGTTAGGGTGAGAGATATGACATTTCTGCATCAAATATTCAATACTAGATTGAAATATTTTTAACCAGTTTTTCAGAAATATTGGTGAAAAAAGTAAATAATAACATGTTCATGGGTTTATATACCGTCGAATGTAATCGCTTTATTTACAAAACTGTGCTGATTTCTCCTTTGACTCTGCCAATATCTGAACTTTGAAGAAATGAGTCGTAATAATTTCTAATTGTAAAATCGTTTATAAATTTAGTGTTCAAGTATAGGAAACTTTTTTATGTTTGAAAATTATTTCTTCTAAGTTCAGACTTTTAATTTCGAGGTATTATCTTTAAAACCAGAATTATTATATTGTATAACTCTTACTCTATAGTCTTCATACTGTTAAAATAAACCAGCATTTGAGTAATAACACGTGTTTACTGGTAATGTAAGCCTCATTTTAAAAAATGCACTACATTGAAATTACATTATAATTTATAGGACATTTAATTGAAAGACCTCCATTATACCCCACTCTCTCCTAGTTATTATATAACATGTTAGTGACAAACGTCACAAAAATATCCGAGGTTCAAGTGAGAAAATTAAATATAATTTGGTCCACTAAAAATTTTTATTTCGATACTGGTCGTTCCTCACAAGCGGTAAGAATTTTCTTGGTTAGTAAGTATATAAGGACCATTTCGATCGATATCCTTATCGCGCGATATTCCGCGTTAGGGAAGTGCGTTGCGTGCATTATACATATATGTTATGCTAGGCTTATAGAATTGTGTTTGTGTGCGGCGGTGCAGTAAGTTGAGAATGTGTTGTCTTCGTGTGACCTCCGTATATGTCATTCTCCTTCCTTCTGATATAAAAGTATGTGTACATATACAAACTATAGAAGCTCATCTATAAATCGAAAATTTTGTTAGGCTTGTAAAGGACGGCGTGGTGATGCAGAAATTATAGAACTCGGTTTTAAGAATTTTTCCTGAATTATATTTAATTTTTATTAAAAAAGTTCTGTAGAATTTACACAAAAGTAGGCCTGTGATTATTATAGATTTTTTCTCATATCCGCCACATCGGAACTAATTCTGTAATTCCTTAAGTAAAAATTTTTTCCGTGTAGCGCTGTATCATTAGCCACGGTTCACGCCTCTATTAAAAAATAATGAAAATCACAGTTTAATTATTAAAAGTTCAATAATCTTAATAAATATAGACAAAAAGGAGCTTGAAACATGAAAGTGAATAAATATTTGTAAACTCTTTATCATATAATTTTCAAAATACATAACTTATTATCTTTTTTCAATTTTCTAAATATAGATATTTTAAGATTTTTATAAACGTAATAAAAGGATATAGTATATGAAATGGTAT
>JAUELO010000334.1:3189418-3199558 GCA_032357855.1 Amphibolips quercusostensackenii
AAAGGCCGGGGATCTAGAGGCGATAGAGTCAACCGACTTTACGAACTCAGGTGGTGTGGTGTGTGGTCTGTGGTCTTTCGTCTCTGGTCGGCACTACTATCCCAGAGAGCGTAAGAAAAAAAAACGGAAGAAACCCACTAGACCCTGCAAACCAGAATGTTCCTGTCGATAAACTGGAAGCTGAAACCGAATTGATTTTATAACTATCGTCTAATGGCATTTCCGCACATCAAAGAATAAATTTTATATCTTTTCCCAACCAAGCAAGCTTAAAGTTTTTATTAAATTAGGGCAAGAATTTATATGAACAACGGTGTAGAGTTTGTTAAAAAATTACGTCATATTGCCAGGGGGGACAAATTTTGTGATGATTTATGACAGAGGGGGGGGGGAAGTGGTTAACGCATAATATGCTATCACACATAGAAAACATAAATGTGAATAACAATTTTTTGATATGCTTGAAAAAATGAAAATTAGTGATTGAATTTGGCTTAATGGTAGATTAATAAGGATAATAATATATAATAATATGATAATATAATGATATAATACATATATATATATATATATAATCATAATAATAATAATAATAATAAGCCTATCGAAAGTGTTCTCGCGTTGGCGTCGCGGTGAGGCTTGAGCTTTCCTCTCATGACTTTGACGGCTATGTTGGCTGTAGTTTTGCTACTGACAGGGTTTCCCATGCCAGACAGACAGAGAATGAAGAAAAAAGGAAATAAGAGGAATAACAATCCCATATTTTATCATGGAGCGTTTATTAAAGATATTGAAACGCTTGTCGCTTCCCGAGAATTTTCGGGTCGCTACTGGAGCCACCGTTAGGGTACACAGCATGCGGGACGATGGTGATAGTAAGCTGCGAGGTGGTCAAATAGATATCACTAATCAAACAGCTGGGCAGCAAGAACATCTGCGACAAACGGTAAGCAGTGAAACATCAACTGTGTCTACTGAGGATGCTTTGGCTAGCATTAGCAATTTTCAGCCAACCACCTCAACAAAAATACCGTGTGAGAGCAGCAAATGGGATACCACAATTAACGAGGAGTTGGCGCGTCTCTACTATGAAAGTGCGAAGTTAGAAACTGAAAGTGAAAAAAGGTATAACTTCAGGACGAAGTTTGCTGCAAAGTATCATAATATACAGACAGATACAGTTAAAAGACTTGCCGACAAGATGAAAGACATTAGACTTATCTTCTTGTTTAAGAAGACCGAGTAATGGAGATTAAACAGCAGGTTGGCTTCGCCATTCATGGCGAGCACCCTAAAACGTTAGATAAACATGAAGTGGTTAGTCAGGTATCCAATATTTGGCTGAAAAAGGGCGTCCTGTTTTCAGAAACGGAAGGATTCTTTGATGCAATTCAGCAGATACCAACGAATCCATCGAGCACATTATTGATGGTTGTCGCGTAATGGCGCAGAGATAATATACGCACAGACATAATGATGTGGCTGGCATTGTACATCCAGAACTTGTCCTAAACCTACGACTCTTAACAGAATGGATGCCTTTCTATCGATACATTCCAGCACCCGTTTTAGAAAACGAAGATTACATCTTATATTAGGATGTTATTATCCAAACGGATAATTATATCCGAGCCAATCGACCCAACATCGTGATGCGAGAGAAAAAGGTGAAAGAGTCTACATCATCGACATTGCCTGTTTACTTAAGCGGAATTTGCAGGCAACCTATACAACCAAGATCCATAAGTACTGCCGTACTTATGGATCTCGGATATCTAAGATATCCAAGATAAGATATATGGATATCTCAGGCATGCAGTAAATACAATATGGAGCAATGTGAAACATTCATCTTTCCATCCTGTTGTGATTTCGGCTACAGGCAATTTGCACGCAAGATGCACTAAACATTTTGAACACTTTGGAGTCAGTAAGGTACTGGCAGCAGCTCAGAAGGCGGTTTTATTAAACATCTGCCGCATTGTAAGAAACTTTCTAAACCATCAGGAAGCAAGTGACTAAAAATCTATGGAGTGGCAGATGCTAGCTCTAAGAAAGCATCCAGAGGCGACTGTTGTCACCTTCAACGCTCGCGGCCGCTGTGTGAGGACAACAGCGGTAAAATACGAGCTTCAAACTACACCATGATCCTAATTTCGTATATGCACCATCATCGCAAAAGATTTTAAACGTCGTATTAAATTAATTTATAACATCTTGATCTCATTAGGCATTTGACACAGTCCGTGGCTTATGATGAAAAACCGGGTATAACCCCAGAACAAGATAAAAAAAAATAATATTTTGCAAGCAAAGTATCAAAATACAGACTTCACACTATTTCCCCTATTTCTTTCTTTACCCTTAAAAAAAAAGTATCTCTAGTAAGTAGAATCTATTAGTAGAACGCAATCAGAAAATCCAACTATTTTTCATTGAAAGGTAATTCTTTACAGATAAAAAGTCTGCTATTGTATCTTTAATTTAAAATTAAACCTCTTTGGAGCGAAAGGGGACATGCGTGATCCAGCCTGAGAAAAATTGTCCTAGAAGTCAATTTTTAAAATCGTCCAAATTTTAATTTTAAAGACTGATACTTGTGGAGAATTTCAAGGTGCATCTTTTTCCTTTAGCAAATATTTTTCGGTTTTGCAGTTTTTGAAGTAATTGATAAGAACTAGATTTTTCGAAAAAAAATTTTTTAAAACTTTTTTCACTTAAACTCGCGCTAACTTGCTAAATTTTTAGCAATTTCAATATAAACAAAAAAGTTGTTTTTTTTTTTAGACTTTGCACAAATTATGAATTGTAACCTTTAAGCGCTTCGTTCATCGATCGAATTTCAAGCAACGGATAACTTTCAGTAAGAAAGTTGTTGATTAAGATTTAAAGAAGTTTTCTGAAAAGTTTTAGCTCAATCGAATTATTGGTTAAAAAGTTATAAATGCTTTAAATTGCAAACGGCAATCTTGACGCCGACCTATGCGCATACCTCCACAGCTACGAACATGTTGCAGCGGGCGATACGAAGTTCAAGTCACATAGGGTAGCGTCAGGATCGCCGCTTATTCCACAACTTTCTCACTGGAAGTTTTCCGTTGCTTAAAATTCGCTCAATAAACGCAGCGCTTAAAGGTTGAAATTCATGATTTTTGCAAAGTCTCAAAAAAATAAACAACTTTTTTGTTTATTAAAATATTTACGTTTCTCTTTCTTAACTAGTTTCAGAAGACTTAGAAATGTTATTTAGTATTAATAAATTTGATAAATTCTGAAAATTCACTGGGTTAGCGCGAGTTGAAGTGAAAAAAGATTGAAATTTTTCGTTTTCAAAAAATCTATTTTTTTCAATTACTTCTAAATCAGCAAATCATTGGCTAAAGGAAAAATAGATGCGCCTTAAAATTCTCTACAAGTATAAATTCTTAAAATTAAAGTTCGGATGATTTTAAAAATTGATTTTTAGGACAATACTTCTCAGGGTGAATCCACGCGTATATGGTTTTTATCCGGAGAGGTTCAATTCGTCTGTTTTAATTAGATATTCTACTACCTTGTTGAAAATTCGCTTTTTTTGTTGAAAATTACATTTTACAAGAAATCCATATTGTTGAAAATTTGTTAATGTAATTTGTTTGCAAGAATCAGCCATTATAAGTCAACAGTTTTATTTCTTATACACTTCTACGCATTATTAATAAATTTAACATTCTTGTTATTAAACAAACTTTTCGAGAAAGTATAACATACACCAAACTATGCGAATAAGTGACCGCTTTTGTAGTAGTTTAGTCTGTAGTGTACGTGGTTTACAATATAGCAGTTGGGTTTCAGTTCTAACTATTTAATTTATAATGGCCCTACAGAGGGCCTCTTTATTGGCCCTTTGAGGGCAACCTACATGGGGCCTCTGTGGATGAGCATGTCGAAACTATATGTTGTCCCTCCGCAGTTTACCAAGGTAGGACCAAAATAGTAAAAGGGCAAAATACAGGGGCCCTCGCAAGGACAAACTGAAAATTTCCACACGAGTTTACTTAAATTGACAATATTTTTTAATATTATGCTATCAGGACCATTCCTTATAATGGTTGGTAATTAATTGCAATAATTTGTCAATTGTGAATATGACATAGTGCAAAATATGAATATAATTCGAATGTATTAATACCATCAGAGATCATTTGTTTGCACCCGAATGTAATTGCGCAAAAACTTGCTAGTAAATTCGAGGATATGTGTCCAAGCAAGGCATGCGTGCAATGTTAGTGAGTCAGTTGCTTATATGAAGGCGCTTTATTCACGCTATAACACCAAGAACGTTATGAACGCAGAAGACATTTACTGCTTTTTCTATTCGCAAAGAGTCCGCGGTAAATTATTGCGAATGTTACTGTCATATTTTGTAGCATGGAGGACATTCACTGCCTACTTGTTACGATTCTTTTTTCATGTAATGTTTCTTATGCAATATAAGGTAACTCCATAATACCTTAAAATCTACTCTTATAGAAAGTAGCATTTTTTCCAGTGGCCTATCTAGAAGAGGGGAGGGTGTAATGTTCCCCCCCCCACACTTGACGATACAGGAAGGATACATATTTACATCTTTTTTTTTACACTGTCTCAGTTGACTATTTAACGCTTATTGCTGCAAATCAAAAAGTTACCCTAACCCTTTTAATAGTATAATTCGATACGAGAGGCCAAATTGGCAGCATACTCACTGCGAGTGTGAAGGCCCAGCACAAACTCCCAGGCGAGGAGATGCTGAGCCGAAGGGTAAGTGCTGCACTGAAAAAAGGGATTACTTGTGCCAAGTGAATTTTACTTGACTGAAGTATGTGAAAGCATATACACTTTGAATGGAAAAAATAATTTCTGTCAGACAAACGAATGTTAATAGGATTCAGTTAACATTGTTTAAGTCAAAAATACGATCTACTTGGTGGAGAATATTCCTTTAAATGAAAGAAATATCAATTGAAGACAAATTTGTACATTTTAAACCAAATGAATGGCTGAGGTATTAGATCTGCCAATGTCGGCAAGGAACAAAACTTTACTAATTTTCTCTTACAGCAATATGATATACCGGGATATCCCGTTCGATCCCATTGTTTTCTCAGGTTTTTCCGGGGATTTCCCAAGGATAATCCGTCGGATATCCTGCAAGGCAGAAATTAGGATATCCTAGGGATATCTCCAGAATATCTGGGATGCCTATGGGACGCTTTTTGAATATTCAAATGTCCTAAGTTGGATATATAAAAATTTTAATATTCTAGGATATTCTGGGATATCCCTGGGACAACCTGGGAGATAAATGGGCTCGAATGGGATATCCGGTATATCCTATAAGGGTAACTCCTTTAAAAATACATTAGTGGTAAATGTGACTACTTTAATTTGTTGGGTTTACAATTATTATCGTTACTAATATGAAGCACATAGGAGTACTAGCGGCACAAATATTATAAGCCTAGATACGGCATGGGGATAGTTCGAGGAACTAATTGTAGACGGCGCTCTCGGCGAAAATTGCTCGATCCCCCCATGCCTCTCAACCCGTAGATTGCACTATGCAAATTCCTTTTCATTCAAATTCCCCGCACTCTTCTCCCGCCGAACAAGTCAATCGAATATCTTTAATCGAATAGATACTCAGTCGGTACATACTTAAAAGTATAAGTAATAAAATGTAACGATTGTGATTTTATATCACACACATACACACACAAAAGTTATGTAATTATTGATTTATCCTTAATTTTTAAATTTTTAATTCAATGAATAATTTAAATTATTTAATTATCTTTAATCATTTCAAAATTTAACCTATATTCCTTTAAAATATAAGTCTAAATAATGGAATAATTTGGAAATCTGTATTTTGAAAATTTAAGAATTTTTAATTGTAACTCATCAAAATTTAAATTTAAACACATAGAAATACAAATTATGAAAGTTTTATGTTCTACAATTACAAATTTCGTAGTTTTCATGATTTACATTTGAAATTTCATAAATTTAGAAGATTTAGAATTGAAAAACTCTTGTCTTTTGATCTACAAAAGCATCACAATTTAAGAACTGATAATGATACATCCTTGAAAATTGAAGAGTTTTCAATTGTAAATTTACAAAATTGAAGAGTTTTTGATTGAAAATCGTTAAAACTTTAGAATTTTCAATTGCAACTCGTCAAAATTGCAGAGCTTTGCATTGCAAACCTTTTAAATTGAAGAACTTTAATCCGTTAATCGTTAAGATTGAAGACTGAATTATAAATCTTTAAAATTGTAGAACTTTGAGTTTTAAATCTTCAGAATTAAAGAGTTTTTAATTTTTGAAATTTAGAATTTAAAAATTATGCAATTTTTAAATTTTGCAGTTAAAAATGATGTCAGTTTAGTTATTTACATTTCAAGTTTAATTAATTTGGAAGTTTTAGAATTGAAAAATCTTGACGGTTGATCTTTAAAATCAAGTTAATTTATGAATTGTTATCTGTACATCTATCAAAATTAAAGAGTTTTAAATTACAAATACTTAAAATTGAAGAATTTTCTATTGGAAGTCTTCAAAATTGAACTATTACAAAGAAATGTTTTACATTACATACCTTTAAATTATAATCCTTGAAAAGTAAATAATTTGTAATTTCAAATTCTTAACATTTACGAATTATCAATTGCAACTCTTCAAAATTGCAGAACTTTGAATTGCAAATGTTTTGAAATTGAAGTTTATTTTTTTTAATTACGAATAAAAGTTTGAGAATTAATAATAATAATATTAATAATATCAACACCATTAACTGCATTTTCAATAATTAATTACCATTTTTCAATATTTTTTTACAGAAATGAAAATATCATATGCAAATTAGTCTGGAAAAACCAAAAAAAATTCTCCAAATCACGGCAGTACTCAAGAGATTTTTTTTTACATTCTCATCAGAGAAGCTATTAGAGTTGTGTAAAATTTGACCTCCCCCCCCTTCTATTGGTAAAATTTCTACGTTTTGAGACCCTCTGAACCTAAAACACAGCATTTTACGAATGTGTATGTATATGTCTGCATGTATGTCTGTAAGCACGATAACTTTTGAAAAAATTAATCCATTAGATTAGCATTTGGTACACTCTTTCAGTATCGAAAACTGAAGGTCAAGTTCGCTAGTTAGCTATTTTGGATACAAATTCAAAAAGTAACAGCATTTTCAAAATTTATTGAGACCATTTTTTTAATATTTAAAAATTGTATGTACGGCTATTCATAGTACTCGGAAAGTAGAAAAATTTATTCTTCCGACTTATTTGATGAAAAGAAAATTATCAGAGTTAAAGTACTTTTAAAAATTTTTTTTAAATTAACATAAAAATTTTAAGACAAACAACGCACGATATGAAAAAAGTCAGGACAATGAAAACGTTGCTTTTTGAAAGACCTTTAAGATCATCATGAAAACTTATTGCATTTTCTTGATAAATCGAAAATTCAATTTTTGATCGCACAAATAATAATGAAAAATAAAAATTTTCAATTTGCGGTCAAACTGTGCAAGATGCAAATAAAGATTTGAAATAAAAATTGTACATCCAAAAATGATCTACAAATTTGTTATAAATTACTTTTTAATAGGACGCGTAGTCCTTCTCGTATGCGTAAAAAACTACATCAAAAAAATTAAATTTTTGGAGAAACGACACAAGATACAAAAAAATAGACAAAAGTTGAACACTAAAAAAAGAGCTAAAAATTTGTTAATGTCTTTTGATAGGACACGTATTTTTTGTTTTAATTCTGAAAAATAACATTTAAAATAAAGAAATTAAATTTTTGTAAATACGACGCGAAAGACGAAAAAAAATTAATTGACAAAAGTTTTTCGCCCAAAAAAGGTCTGTAAATTTGTTATTAATCACTTTTCGATAGGATGCGCAGTTTTTTTATTCGTACAAAAACAACATTATAAATAAAAACATAAATTTTTGGAAAAACGACACAAGCTACGAAAAAGGTGAATTGACAAAAATTGTGCACCCAAAAAATATGTGCTTTGTTATTAATCACTTTTTGATAGGATGCGTAGTTTCGGTTTTATTCGTAAAAAATAACATTATAAATAAAAAAATAAATTTTTGGACAAACGACACAAGCTACGAAAAAAGATGAATACACAAAAATTATTATGCACCCAGAAAAAATTCTAAAAATTTCTCAGTAATCACATTTTGATAGGATGCGTATTTTTTGTTCAAATCGTAAAAAATAATTGCAAAAAATGACAGGTCAAGAAAACCTGCATTTACTCAAAGCAAGTGTCTATAGGCACTCCGTCAATATTTGTGCTTCGAATATGAAAATATAAAAATCTCAGAAGTTTAAAGGGTTCAATATATAGTATGAACGCTACAAATTACTTTTTCATGTTTGACTTAGAATTATTCAATTTTAAAGGTTATAGATAAAAATTGTAAAAAACAACTAAAATATTTCAAGTAACTTATATTTTAAACCAAAAATATTTGCATACTTTATTTCAAATGCAGATGAAAACATTGAATTTAAAATGTGTGAAATAAAAATGAAAAAATCCAAGCAATAAGCCTGCATTCTGAAAAAAAACAGATTTAAACTTTAAAATTCAAATTGTCAAGACAAAGCCTTAAAACTAAAAAATCTCACAATTAGCGTTTAAAACTCAACAACTTATATTTGGAAGTGCTTATTAGAAAACTGAGAAATTTCTAATTGGAATCATAGCCATTTTGAAAAATTTGATAATTAACTTCGACATATTGAACATTTTCCAGTGTTTCTGGTATTAGTGTAAAGTTAAAATTTTCACGTATATATAATTAAAAAATAGGTTAAGCAACTACACCTATATATATATATATATACATTAGGGCGGGTCGGAAATAACAAATTCTGGATTTAAAATCACTACAACGAAACAAAGTGTTGTAATCGAAAAAGAGTGTAATTAGTTCGTATTCAAATCTTAAAAAATCTTTTCAAGTTCCAAATTATGTTAGATTCTTTTCAAAACTACTAAATATCTCTTGACCTTATTCGAATTTTACCTAAATGAATAATTTTTCAAGAGTTATTAAAAAAAATTAACAATTTAACTTACAATAAATAATTGTTTAATAAGAAGAATTAAAATTGTAAGGTTTAAAGTTTAAATTTAGCTGACTATCGTAGCCTGAGTTCTAACCAGAAGCACGATTTCCACCCTCATTATTTTGCACATACTTATAAAAAATATAGAATCTTTACTGCACTGCACATTCATTAAATTCTCTTATGAATTTTTCCGATAAAACTCATTTATTTAATTATTTATAATCTTCGCCTATGCATCACAATACAAATTTCAGCCGGCCTGATCGGAGCGCCAACTGTCGGAATAGTTCCTCAGCGCGACGCTAAGAAAATCAGAAAAGTGGGGGAGATGCATAGGGATGCAATAGATACGATTTATGCAAAATATTCAACGCCGTTAATATAAAAAAATTGCGAGCAAGCGAGACGCGATAGTATGGAAAATAATTGACGGTTACCTGTCAATTTCCGTGTGTCATATTTCGCTTTGTTTAAATCTACGGCGATTGATGAGCAAGAAAGACAGACAACCAATGGACCACCGCTCCTGAGCAGGAGTTTAACACTCGTTAAAAACACGTGTTTGCTATCAGGAATATTTAATTACAATGTTATTGTATTCAGCTATGTTTTGCAGAATGTTTCTTTTAATTGTATTTTAGTAGCTATTTGTTTGAGATTGTTGTTTCTTAGAGCTTTACTAAATGTTATAAATGAGTTCCAAGATTTAAAAACTAAAAATATTTTATTAAAATGATATGCTTTCTTCAATTCAATAATATTTGATTATGAACACTATAGCCCGTTTCTTCTACGTGCTGAATTGATATAAAGAAAATGTATAGTTAAAAGGTCAATACAAATTTTATTGCTTAAAGTTGATTTAATTATTTGTTTATAAGCATTATTAATAATTACACTCTATTATCATTAATAAATAATTGTACTTATTTTTTTTTACCCAGATAATGTTTAAAAATTTTAATTCTCATAAATTCTCCTAAATTCTCTTAAATTAGA
>JAUELO010000334.1:3287427-3301984 GCA_032357855.1 Amphibolips quercusostensackenii
TATCTTTTTATATTAATTGTCGTCTTTTATGAATTATTTTATACTTTTCAGTGTCTTTTTCGAAGTCGGTTTTTTTTTTTAATTCAGTTACTGAGCCATCGCATATTCTATTTTGTAATGCCTAATTACACGTAAAGGCTTCTAATTTGATCTAATCACGAAAAAATTCAGATTATTGAAGAGGCTTCCAACATAGTTGTCTAACAAAACGAATTTTTCTAATCTTTAATGTTTCTGAATCACTTATGGTGAAAAAGATGCTTTGAAATAGCAACTTCTATTTTTTTTATCTATATTATAAGGGCCACTTACTTCTTAAAATTAGCTGCATTTTTTTATTCGTCACAACAGTTGTTTGAATATTGCGATTCTTTCAGCAATTTTTTTGTTATCACTATTTTATGCTGCACGTTTTAATATTTATTTTTTGATAACAAAATATTTTAACTGAGCTTAAAAAATCTTTCTCTAAAATGTGATCGCTGCTATTTTCAATTTTCGTATAATTTTGAATGTTACACATAGCTACTAATAAAAAATCTGTACGCATGTCTTGCATTTCTAAGTAAAAGTGTACTACATTTTGGAACGGCTATTTCCAGTCTTGGACAAGTTTTTCTTACGAAATTCGTAATTAAAGATACAAAAACATTTCTTCATATATTGTTGTGAGAATAGTTTATTCTTCATTTGAATTTAATAATAATTTATAGTATGCTATTTCAAAAAAAAAAAATTGCGGAATATGTAATGAAAGACCTCAAAACACTCGAACAACTAATTTGTATGTAAATTTCATTTTTTTTTTTGTTGAAATTGTCTATGATTTTGCATCTGATAATTCGAATTTTGCATTTTTAATTCAAAATTTTGAATCAAAGACCTGAGAAACCTATAGAAGTGGCAATAGGATATCTTTCTAATTTCTTTTGAAATTTTGGCCGCTATATCGGGATTCTGTCCCACTGCGCACCCTGATAAATATTTCCTTATTTATATGAAATTGATTATTTAAGTGATAAGTACGTATCGAAAGAAAATAGTTTATCTCTGTAGACATTAAGTAATTCAGCTCTCTTTGAGTAAAAAAAAAAATATTTTTGCTAGGTGAATAGCGGTTTAATTAATTGAAAAAAAAAGATTATTTAAGGCAAAGTGTTGACATGATCATCACAAGAAAATAATTACATACACTTCAAGAATAGACGAGACCACCCTACAGTAGATAATGATCCTGCATTTGATAATCATCACTTATAAGCACAAATATAAGTAAAATAAATATATTTTATTTATATGATTAGCGTTTTTACAAACAACCTTCAGTGCATTAATTTTAAGAGATATTTGGTCGATAAAAAATAATACTCTATTGAAATAAATACATTTGCATTTTGTTAAAATACGTATTTTAATGAAAAAATGTTGTAATATGTGTTTCAATGATACATACACTTCAGTGTATTAACATTTTTTTAAATAAAAAAATTGTTTACCGCGTTTAAATTGCGTTTTAATTTTTAGTTTTCACGCATCAAATTTTAAAAATTCTGCTCAACTTACGAGTTTAAGAGTGAAGAATTTCATGTTTAAGCGTTTTAAACTTATTATTAATTTTCATGATTACCAGCTTTAGGAATAAACAATCAAAACTAGAATCGTCTGGGAAACTAAAAATATGTTTGTCAACGTGCTTGTAGTATTTTCCGTTAATAATAATAATAGTATTGTATCAAACTTACGTTAAAAATAAAGAACACCAAGGAATATAAGAATCAGAATATCAGTGATAATATTCATTTTTGACGAATAGACAAAATACCAGAAAAACAAACACTTATTTCTCATTTAAGACGTGTGAGCAGCGTATCAAAAACTGCAAATAACAAATAAACAAATAACTAAATGAACAAATGAATTTGTCTAAATGAACAAATAATATAAAAATCATGTTATATACTAATATCAACGACGCGTCTCGGAAAAAAACGTTTTATTTGTTCTATAAGATACATTTAGTAGGAGGAAGTGTCTTGAGCTCAGATTTCGAAATTTTCCATATTTGTTAGACTTATTGTAGATAAAACCTTCAGAATGATTGAATTTTAGAATTCGTGTAATTTATTACCTTGTTTTTCAATATCGTTAAAAAAATTAAGCTTATAAACGTCTGCAACTAGCCTCGAATTGTAAATAGATTTTCTTATCCCACAATGAGAAAGAAAAACAAACGGCAAATATGACATATTCCCTGAGTCTGATTTTGATGACCCCATCATAATTTATCATAAAAAAAATAAAAGCTTACAATTGTTAATAAAGTAACAAATATTTAAGAAAAATATAACATTTTTCTGCATTCATAAACAAAATTTTCACAAAAGGTGCTTTATGTAGGAAAATTTTCAACCGAAGGGACAAATATGACAGTTATGAATTAGAGTTTTCCGAAAGCATCTTAGGGCCGATTTCACAAACTCAAATTAAGATGTTTATCCTTGATTAGTCTAATTCAATCAGTAATTTGCGTTCCACCATCTACTAAAGTATGATTAAAGAAACTTAATCACCAATTAACTTAATTGGTAGATTATAATGCAGACGAAAGAAAATATGAGCCCAAAATATCTTTGATGATGCGCAGCCCTGTGGTACTTCTTGGGAGACCTATAGAAACAAAGTGTCATAAGAGTTGACCGTGGCCGAGAGGCGGCGCCACCTACGCGTTTGGGCTAGGTTTGAAATAATGCATAAAAAAATGTTAAAAATTGTTTCTTTTTGTTGATAAAAATAATTTTCTTACACTTTTGTGGCCAAGAAAATGATTTTTATGGTTTTTGAAATCTTTAAGAGTAATAGGTACTAAAGGAAATGTTGAAATTAATTGGTTTTAGACGTAAATATTAAATTTAAATATATGCACTCAAAGAAAATGAAAAGCTAATTATTTAATTAATAAATCGCAGAGAAGCAAGGCATAACAATAATAATAAAAAATATTAATGCATTTCATTATTTGAGTAGCATGAAAACAATTATTTGTCTGTAATCAACCTTAACACGTAACTGATTGCATACATAATCGTTCAATTTTCAACGACAAAAAATACAAGGTAATCGTGTGGATTTAGAAATATTTACAAAATTTAATTATACTTGTCATTTCTTTAGAGATAAATACTTTGTATTTAGATTTAAAACTTTGTAATTTTGAAACGTAGTTCATTTTAAAGGTAGACAACATTTCGTATTTAGTTTCTTTATGAATACATTATGTAACATCGATTATTGCAGAAGAAGTTTAAATTAAACAAATTATTTAAATTGCTCGTTTTCAGTCCGTGAACTAAAATTTAGTATATATGTATTTATGTAGGTATTTAAATATTATTTATAACTTTATATTTTTAACAAATTCATTTGCTTCTTGCAGAAGGTAATCGAAGTGTTCGCTTATGATTTGAATGAAACTTTGCTATGTTGTAAAGCACAAAAAAATATGACACGTAATTTTTTTTGTCTGCGGATAAACGTTTTCAAGGGGTGAAAAGCACCCCTAAAGTTCACCTCGAAAAACAGTTTTTTTTTAAATATCTCAGAAAAAAAAGAAGATACTTGTATGAAACCAACGCTAAAAATTAGAGAATAAAAGAGGCTACAAAACTACACCACTATCTTCATTTTTTTCTGAGATATTTGAAAAAAACTGTTTTTGGGGGTGAACTTAAGGGGTGCTTCCCACCCCTTTTAAAACGCTTATCCGTAGAATAAAAAAATTACGTGTCTCATATTTTTGTGTGCTCTACAACACAGCAAAGTTTCATTCAAATCGGAGGCGGACACTTCGATGACCTTCCTTGTTAGTTTAATCAAGTGTATTATAGAAAAAATGCTGCTAAAAATAATTTAAAGAAATATTTCTTTACTTTTTAATTTTTATGTAAGGCATTATTAATATTTTTAAATGAGATATTTATATCCAAAATAAGCAGTGAATATCCACATACCTGTAGTGAATTTTACGCCGCCGCTCTATGTTTTCGCGATCCGAGTCGAACGCAGCACGCCGTACATAACTTTTACATCGCCCTCACTTTTTCCCCCTTATGACTAAAAATCTAAAACTTTCTGAAAAAACTTGTTTTATCCCTTACGGGAACACTTCCCTTACTCGAAGTTGTCAAAATTTAGAACTTCCTCACACAACTTTTTCGTTTGTATATATGCATCCAAGATTTCGAACATAATATTTTTTTTAATTCACTACACGGCCCTGAAATGTTTTCTAAACTTTATAAACACTCTAACAGTCGTAGAATATGTTAAAGGATGTAACATAACATTTCCAAAAAAATTTTAATCTTCAGCAAATATCTGACGAGTTAAACGCAAAAAAGTATTGCATTTTTTTTCTTACAAAATTTTTATTTTCCTTAAATAAATAAAAAACGAAGCAACCTTTGATTTTCGTTGTGGTACAAAAAAGATGCGCAATAAAACGCTGTACAAATATGAACTGTCAAAACTCAAATTTGACCACTTTTCGAAATTTGCTCTGCGGACAATACTTCTGCGCGTGTTCAAGCGCTAAGGCGGTTATTGCATCCGGCCCTTCGATTTTGTTACAAAACTCAAATAATAATTCTTTATGATAAAATTATGTCAAGCGGCGCACAGTAAGTAGAAATATATTTATTTTATTCAAAAAAGGCTATAGCCCTCAATTTTTTTGATTGAGAATTATTTTATTAAAATTAAAGTGCATGAAATTCAGAAGAGAGTGCAGCTCGGAACTTTTGTCTTTCCATATTTTTCATTTGCGAATCTTACACTTAAAATATGACATGAGTGACAATATTTATTGAACTATTTTATAGAAGTGCAATGTTTTGTACTTCTGGTTAGTAAAAAACTTCATTTACAAGATCGACGCTATTATTTTTGTTTTACTATTGGGGAAATCACGCTGATCGCAAATGCTTTTCTTGCATTGCAAAAATCTTAATAGTTTTTTTAGTATGAAATTTGTTATAAAAAATGAGTATATTTGATATAGCTTTTGTTTTAACACGTGATTATAAAGTTATACAGAAAAAGGAAAGTTTTTTCTGTTATGGATTTTTTTTTAACTCAAACCATTTTTTATCTATAGCCTTAAAAAAATAAATTGCAAAATCATCTTCAGTTTGTGCTAGCAGCAATTTTACAAATAAGATTTTTAATTTTTGAAATTATTTATCTGGTATTTTCTCAATGATTTTTTTACTCTTAATATTTTATTCAAAATTGTTCTATTGTTAATGACAATTATTATCAATAAAAACCCAGGTCAAAATAAGTTGCTGTTTTTATTTGCGTTTTTTGAATCAGGCACAAACAAAAACCTTTATTGCTTTTTAAGTTGCTCTTTATTTAAACTATGTATTATCACAGCTTTATAAACAATTAATTGCAAAGTAAATATTATTATGTGAAAGCTACAACTTTATATGCAAGATTTTTGTTTTTTGTTAGTTATTTATCTGGTAGCTTCCCAATAACCTTTCTCGCCTTTATCTTTATCGTGTACGGATATCCTTGGGACGTCCTGCGGATATCCTACGGATGTCCACATAATAATAAAATTAAAAATATTGATTCTAGCTTTTAGAGAACATTAGTTATAGTCTTTCATAGCACGTTGCTTTTTGCGAAACTTCACCATAGATCGCATTTTTTATTAATTTTTAATTGTAATTTAATTTATTTATTATTTATTTTGTATGCACTGTGTCACTACTTTTCACTATTTTCTTTAAAGATTCTGCTTGAAACAGAAATTTATTTGAAGCCAGTGTTTAAAAATCATCTCTTAGAGAAAATGTATAAATTCTTTATTGTTACTTTATATGTTATTGATGTATTAATACAATAAATGAGGTTTTGCATAGCATTGGTGAATGAAAAATTCATTGGGTTGTTGCACTAAAACAAAACAGTCACAGTAATTCGATTGCGATATTATTCAAAACGAAAAGATTTAAAGTTTTTTGCTGAAAAATCTCTTTATGACGTCATAACTTTGGAATTATTTACAGTTTACGTAAAATGAATAAAAAACGTAAAATTTAGAAAAAAAAACTTATGTTTTTTCCATATTTTTCAATTATTAATTATTATCGCGCACTTCGTCGCCATGCTCATCAAACTGCTGTCGCGTTGCCATGTTGACATTCGTATAAAATTCGAAATTGTAAACTACAGCAGGCGTGGCCAGTGGACAGTCCGTGTGATTAAACTTAAACCAACAGAACCGGACCGCAACCGAACCGCAAGGGGACCGTGACAGTTCGTCTGATACGGGCCTTATTGTGAGGTATTGAGTACGGGCATGACCTTGATATTTACCGGATATGACAGGCAGCGCCCGCGGCAGCCAAAGCCTAAAATCCCTTAGGGATAGTAATTTAAAATTCACATACTTCATCACGTGTGCATTATTTTTATATATAATACTAGATTATTATACGCACGCGCAATCGCGCGATTACTTAATTTTTCATTTTCATCATTTGCTAAATTTTTGAATAACTATTTATTTGTTAAAAGTTCTCAACCACTTAAATTCTTTCTGAAATTAGATTCTTAATAAATGTATTCAATGATTACGCATAACGCAGAATTATATAATTTACGATTAGTATTATTAACACAATAAAGGTCCAGATATCATTTTTTGAATATTTCAAGCACACGACTTAACCAGCGTTGTAACAAATCCTAAAACAAATATCAATAATAATTATTATAATTCTAAATTAAAATACCAATCATATGTCGCAAAATATATTGATAAATCATTAAAATATATTGTTTCTGCATTTTCAGGCTTTGTAAGTTAATATTGTGACGAAACTTCATTTTTATACATTGAAATTTGCAGGTACTTTTAAATAAATTTTTGTAAATCAAAGGATCAATATGCTACATCGCCAAATCATTAATACATAATTACCTATAATATTGACAATTATATTCTGATCCGATGCTCAATTTACAATATAAGAATTATTAAACATGTATTTGCTTTAAAATGTTTAAATACTTTTTACGTTATATTTTTCAATTTAAACTATCTTTTCTTAAAATATGATTTTTTAATAAACATTTACACTAATTTAAAAAAAATGAAAATTCAAGTAGAAAAATAACAGCGTGTCAAAATACATTGCTAAATAATTAAGATATATTTACATATAATTTTGAAAATTATTTCAAATACTCATTTCACGGCCATTACTGTGAATCAGTGCATCAAAAAACATCGCTAAATCATTGAAAGATTATTACCTCTAATTTTAAAAGTTATATTACGATTCAATACTTATTTCAACAAATATAAATCATTAAACAATTACTCGCATTTAAACTTTTAAATAATTAAAAAAAACAGCAGCGTACGAAAATACATCGCTGCATAATTTTGACATAATTTACATATAATATTGAAAATTGAATTCAGATACTGCCTTTCTTTTTTCATGGTTATCTGACCGTTAGATTAAGTACTACTTCTCCATGCTTAAGGAAAGTAAATTAAACAAAATTTAAACTTTGATAAATTTGAGCTTGAAATCTTTTTTTCAAAATGAAATTGAAAAAATAATAAAGTATTCACTTGTTCTCGAATCATAATGAAGAATGTGTAAGTATGCGTCGAATTGAAACCTTATGCTAATAACGCGCGGAAAACAACAGACGAAAGAATGCAGTGGAATTTCATAGTTAATAATTGGTCACAACAATCTAAACTAATTATATAATTGTAATAGAGAGATATGTCTAAAATATAAGTAAACTTGGATTATACATTTTATATCCAATATTAAATTACATAATCTTAATGTAAATAAACAATTTATTTGACTTTATTAAAAAAATTAAAATGTAATCTATATGCAGTTCAATATTGCCCGAAAAATGAATAAGTGATTAATAAATCACTTTACAACATGAAAATCAATAAACAATTATATTCATTAAAACATTTTAATAATTTCTACTTCATATTTCAATGAAAATTCACGTTATTCAATAGAGAAAAATTAAAATTAATTCTTTATGAAATTTAATATTGTAGAAAAAATTTATAAGTCAATATTTAATCAGTGCACAACATAAAAAGCATTGAACAATTATTTTTATTAAAACATTCATATCAATTTTCCTGTATATTTTTTCAGAAATTTTATTTCTGAAAATTTGAATTATCAATAAACTTTTATACTAATTTTAGAAAATATTAAGGCACAATATTTAGATACAATTTTAAAAATTGAATTAAGATATTTATTCAAGCATTAATCTATAAATTCAAACATTGAAATAACTTTTACTTTACTTTTAAAAAAATTTTTACTTTTACTTTTAAGAATCTAATTCATTAATAACCTTTTATACTCATTTCAGAAAGAATAAAAACATATTTATATATTATTTTAAAAATTAAATTCAGATACCTATTTTACAACATCAGACGCGTTTGAAAAATTATATATAAGTAGAATAGGGTTATTTTTAATATAAATAAACGTTTATTATGCAAATTATATCCAATAACGGATAACATAACCTTTTAGTAATTAATTTATTTATGTTACTTAATTTTATAAAAACTTCATTTTAATATTTTGTTTCATGTGATATTGTGAAAAATTATTCAGAAAACAACAAACGAAAGAATGCAGTGGAATTTCATAGTTATAATTTAGTCACAACAATTTAAAATAATTATATAATTGTAATAGAAAGATGTGTCAAAAATAAAAGTAATCTTGGATTATAAATATTATATTCAATATTAAATTACATAATCTTAATGTGAATAAATAATTTATATTACTTTATCAAAAAAATTAAAATTAAATTTTCATGCAGTTTAATATTGTGAGAAGAATGACTCAGTGATTAATAAATCAGTTTACAGCATGAAAAGCAATAAGCAATCATTTTCATTGAAACATTTCAATAATTTCTACTTCATATTTTAATAAAAATTTATGTTATTTGATAGAGAAAAATAAAAATAAATTCTTTATGCAAATTAATATTGTGGAAAAAATGTATAAGTCAATATTTAATCAGTGCACAACGTAAAAAGCATTGAACAATTATTTTTATTGAAACATTCAAATCAATTTTTCTTTATATTTTTTTCTTAGAAATTTTATTCCTGTAAATTTAAATTATGAATAAAATTTTATACAAATTTTCAAAAAAATTAAAGCATAATATTTACACCCAAATTTTAAAACTGAATTCAGATATTTATTCAAGCATTAATCTATAAATTCAAACGTTGAAATAACTTTCACTTTACCTTTTCTTTTCATTTTTACTTTTATTTCTAAGAATCAGATTTATTATTAACCTTTCATACTAATTTCTGAAATAATTTAAACATATTAATATGTAATTTAAAAATTAAATTTCATATACCCAGTTAACAACATCAGACATGTTTGAAAAATTATATATAACTAGAATAGGGGTATTTTAAATATAAATAAACCTTTATTATGCAAATTACATCCAATATTGCATTACATAACCTTCCAGTAATTAATCAATTTTTTTTACTTAATTTTATAAAAAATAAATTTTAAACTTGATATAACGTAATGTCTTGAAAAATTATTTGGCTGATAATTAATTCATCATTTTGCAAAAAAAAAGCATTAAACTATAAAGTCCATCAAAACATTCAAATAATTTTTACTTTATAATTGTTTTTATCTTTGATTTATGAAAATTTAATTTATTGATAACCTTTTAAACTAATTCCGAATAATGTAAGTTTTTATAGAATCAGTTAATAATTAAGTAATCAGTTCACAACATAAAAGAATCAAACTATCATTTCAATTGAAACATTCAAATAATTTGTACTTAAAATTTTTTTTTACTTCAACGTTGATTGATAAATACTTCATTTATTAATAATATCTTGAATGATTTCAAAAAATTAGAGTTTTAAAAGAATAAATGAATAATAATATAATGGTAATAAATGTTATTAATCACATAAGTTTTAACATTATTTATATTGGAAAATTCAAATAATACAAGGAATAAAATCAGAGAAATAATCAGAAGAAATATATTTATTTCCAATAATTTTTAATTCATATATTTAAAAATATTCCTAATTGCATTTTTGAGAATTTGAGTACATAATTAATCTTTTATACTAACTCCAGGAAAAATTAAACATATGTCTATATAATTGGAAAATTGAATTCGGGAAATCATTCAACAACATCGCAAAAATTTTAAAGAGCTATATAATTTCAATGAAATATTTAATTACATGACCTTAAAGTGAATAATAAATTTATGTTATTTAATTGACAACAATTAAAGCTGAATCTTCACGTAATTTAAAATTGTGAGAAAAATTATTTAGCTAATGATTAAATAATCAGTTCAGAACATAAAAAGCAATAAATAATTATCTCTATTTAAGCATTCAAATAATTTTTACCTAATAGTTTTCTGTAAATTTGAATTATTAATAAACTTTCAAACTAATTTCAGAAAAAATAAAAAAATATGCACATATAATTTTTAAAATTAAATTCACTTTACAACATCAGAAACATTTGAAAAATTATATAACAGGAATAGGGGTATTTTGAATATGAATGCGTTTTCATTATACAAATTATAGCCAATATTCATTTACAGAATCTTGAGGTAAATATCCGATTTACGTTCAGCATAAAAAGCATTGGAAAATAATTTTCATTGAAATATTTAAATAATTTTTACATTATATTTTTTTCTTTGTTTCAAGTTGCATTTGGATACATTAAGTTTATTAATGACCTTTGAAAAATTAAAAAAAAAAAATTTAAATAAACAAAACCTTTTAAAAAAACTTCGACAATTTTGACACCATGGAGTATAGACCATACTCCAGTATTAGAAGTAGAAAAATTATGCTCGATTCATACTATACTAAATTACTACAACCATGTAGCCGCATTCTACTATCCCACAATCTGACACAAGATGGAGGTTACCTCTTTTCATATGAAGGATTTTATATATTTTCTGTGCAATCCTTTATTTTCATGTAAAGAACAAGAATGGTACACATTAGAGTTTCATGAAACAAAACTTTTCATTGTTATAACCAATTTTTACAAAAAAAATCACTTATTTGGCATATCTATGCATCAACATTTTTCTTTTTGTGAAAACATTCATCTTCATGTGAAGAGCAAGAATAGTACATATAAGAGTTCCATGAAACAAAATTTGTCATTATTAGAAGCAATTTTTATATACAAATTAACCCTTTTTTGAATTTACATGCATAGATAATTTGTCTTTTCTGCGGAATCATTTATTCTCAGGTTGAAGAACAAAAATGGTACACATTAGAGTTCCATTAAACAGCAAATGTCATTGTTATAAGCAATTTTCATACACAAATTCACTTATTTGGCAATTATATGCATAGAAAATTAGTCGTTTGTGTGAAATCATATCTTTTTGTCTTAAGAATAAAAATTTGTATACAATAGAGTGCGAGTTAACAACATTTGTCATTTCTATAACCAATTTTTACAAAAAATGCACTTATTTGGGATATCCATACCATATTTTATACATATATTTTTTGTGCAATCATTCATTTCCATGTGAAAAACAAGAATGGTACACTCTAAAGTACCATGAAACAACATTAGTCATTATTATAAGCGATTTATACGAAAAAGTTCACTTATTTGGCATATCTATACCATATTTGATATAAATTTTATATATTTACTATGCAATAATTTATTTTCAAACAAAAAATAAGAATTGTACACATTAGAGTTCCAGGAAACAACATTTGTCATTTTTATAAACAATTTTCACAAACAAATTTACTTATTTGTTATATCTATGCCATTGGAAATATTTATTTTCTGTAAAATCATTCATTTTCATTTGAAGGACAAGAATGGTACACATTAGAGTTCCATGAAACAAAACTTGTCATTGTTATAAGCAATTTTTATACACAAATTCACTTTTTTGGCATTTATATGCATAGAAAATTAATCGTTTTACGAAATCATATCTTTTTGTCTAAAGAATAAAAATTTGTGTACAATAGACTGCCATTCAACAATATTTATTATTTTTATAAACAATTTTTACAAACAAATTTACTTCTCTGGCATATCTATGCATCGAAATTTTCCTTTTCTGTGAAATCATTCATATTCATGTGAAGAACAAGATACACATAAGAATTTCATGAAACAACATTTGAAATGAAACAATAAGGAAAACAAATTTCAAACAATTCACTAGATTTTGAAGCTAAAAGGCAAATTTTTTTAGAAAGCAGTAAAACTTTCAACCCGAACATATAAATTTTTAATTATTTGCACTAAATAGTTTAATTCTCTACCAAAGTAGAAGAATTTTCAAATAAGAAACACTTTTCATTTAAGAAAGAAAATTGCAATCAAATTACTTTTTTTTAAGCTAAGGCAAATTTTATAGAAAAAACAGTCAATTTTCAATCTAACGATATGAATTTTGCACATAAAAACTACTTTCTATACCAAATTATTAAATATTTTATCTAAGTAGACGAATTTTCATCTGAGAAAAATTTTTCAACCCACAAAGACAAATTTCCTAGAAAACAGTTAAATCTTAAACGAAAAGTTTAATTTTCAACCAAAAAGTATGATTTTTGCACAAAGTAATTAAATTTTCAACTAAATAGTTTAATTTTCAAAAAAATAATTAGCTTTTAATCCAAATAGTTTAATTTTCTAACTTAAATTCTATTTATCTAGAAAAACAGTGAAATTTTCGATCTAAATTTATAAATTTTCTTTTGTAAATTTTTACGAAATACTTTTAATATTTGTGAAATCACTGGATTACTTGAAATCTTTATTAAATCTTTTGAAATTTTCTAAAAAAATTTGATATTATTTAAAATATTTAAAATGTCTTAAAATCTTTGAAATCTGTTGTACTGAACTCTTGTTGAAATTTTTTACGTCCCTGAAAGCTGTAAAATCTATGAAAACTTTGTGAAATTTTTTTAAATCTTTGAAATATTTTAAAAATCCTTCTTTAGTCTTTGTTCGTGAAATCTTTTCTGTTTGCTTAAAATCTTTAAAATCTTTCAAAATCTTCTCAAATTTTTTTGAAACTTTTGATCTAAAATCTTCGGCATTTTTTAAAATCTAGTGTACTGTACCCTTCTTTAAATCTTTGAAATTCTTGCATTCTTTTGAAATCTTTATATATTTTTTATAAATATTTGCTAAAAAAATTTGAAATCGCTTAATCTTTATTTTCAATCTTTTATATGTTTGAAATCTTTATAAAATGTTCGAAATTTTTGGAAAACTGTTTGTGAAATCTTAAGAAATATTTTGTAACCTATTAAAATTTGATGGAAACTCAAAAAGCGAGTGGTTAACCTCGCGAAAAATCTGTTGTATGACCATAACTTATTCTAATTCTGCAACTAAAGTAACATTGAAATTTTTAAATAATAATTTTAATAATTTGCATGTTAAATACGACAACAAAAATTATACTTAATTTCTGAAATATTCTATATTAGCGAAGAAAAAGTCAAAAACTTATAGAATTGTTCAGAATATGAAAGTCTGTCCTTTGCAATCTATTAAATAATTGGTACCGTCTACAAAAAGTGCTTCAAAATATCTTTATTCATTGCGTAATAAACAAAAGGTAAATTATATTTCAATAAATAAAAAACTTTTCAATAGCATATATTTTCTAAACGAGATGTTTCTTTCATAATAGACCAAAACATTTAAATTACTCTTTACATTTCAGTAAAATCTCTGTTTCAAAAGCGAATATATATAATATTACTTGCTGAAATAACGAAATAATTGTTCTAATTGATTAGTATTTATTATACGAAAAACAAGAGTATAAAAATACTTTATGGGATATTTGTAATCCGCTCGGAGATACGTCATAAATAGAGGACTTCAAAAGTCAACTCCAGTCAAATTCTTTGATAAACTCGAGCAAAAGTTCTTTCTCCTAAATCGAGATTTTATCAGTTTTCCTATAAAGACTCTCATTCCTTGATAGTTAAAACTCTCATTTTCAGTATGAATTCATTTATTTTCAATCGCATGTAAACAAGTCGACCTGGCCATCTTAGGGGGTCGATTTGATTATCCTTCTTCTTCTATATGTGTTGTCCTTTTCCTATACTTATTTCAGTCTCTCTTTTATAAAAGACTGGAAACGATAAAATTAAGTGGAACGCATGAAACCTGAAAATTTATATAAAATACATAAATTCTTAGGGATCGTCCATATACGAGGTGTGTTTAAAAAATAAGGTGACTTTATGCTTTTCTCAAAAAATATTTATTTATTCCTCAATATGTATGTTGTCCCCTTCAAAGTAATCCCCCTTAGATATGATACACTTGTGCCAATGCTTTTTCCAATCATCGAAGCACTTCTGATAATCATTTTGTGGTATAGCCTTGAGTTCTTC
>JAUELO010000334.1:3338737-3352785 GCA_032357855.1 Amphibolips quercusostensackenii
TTAAGAAACAATCAAAATAGCAGGTACAAAATAGCAAGGGACTTTTACGAGTTTTAATTTTTTTGTAACAAAAATGACATTTTTTTATCATTTGAAAATGCATTTGTTTAACAAACAGATGTCTGTTCATTCCGTTAGTTTAAGCCAATGAAACAGTGAAATTAAAAAAGTTTACGATGTTAAGGTGGTAATAACGTGCACTGTACAATAAGTGTTTTAGAGCGCATTTGTACATTCTATCTGAAATAATATCTTAAGGCCAAACCGACAACTTTTGTCATCTAAATTTCTGATAAGTTTCACGTGAATGTATAATTTTCCATTAAGAATTAAAAACAGGGCCCGATCTAGCAAGATTTTTTCCTGAACTGTATTTTGATCGAGGTGAATTAATATAACAATTCAAAAACCGCTGTCAATTGTGAATTAATTTTTAACTTTTATCTTTTTCATATCTATTTACGTTTTATTATGCTAGTGGTAATACTACACTCATTTGAATCTTCAAAGGTGCCTCAGAAAATTTTTTTTTTGCATTTTGGCCATTTTTTAAGGATTTTTGACCACTGTGCGCAACTGCGATATATAAGACGGCACGCTAGAAGCCTCAATTGACAGAGTCTGTGCCTTTGTGTTTAAGGATATAATTAAAAATTTAAAAATGATAAGGCTGCTAGTGTAGACAGTATTAATCCTAAAATTCTATAATACTTTCGCGACTACATACCTCACAGGTCGTGCGAATTGATAAGCTTGTGCATCAAGATGGAAGAAGTTCTAGATGACTAAAAAGAAGGGATTATCGTACCAATAAACAAAGGAAAGGGAAATAAGAGCTACTGCAATGATAACAGAGGTATCAGCTTATTAAGTACCGTCAGTAAAATATATTTCAAAATACTTATTTGTAGAGAATGAAAATAAAAAAAGAAATTATATGGGAAGTCGAAAGTAGATTCAGCACAGAAAGATCATGTACGGAGCAAATATCTCTTCAAGATAGATCATAGAAAAAGGTTTTAGAGAAGAGAAAAAAGTTTTTCGTGCATTTGTTGACCCAGAAAATACATTTTATTAGGTGGATAGAAGTAGGCTTTGAGAATTCTAAAAAAAGTATGGAGTTAATGAATGGCTCCTACAAGCAATAAAGACAATATAAGCTATTAGCAAAGCAGGAGTAAGGGTAAAAAGCAAACTCAGTGACTGGTCCAGAATTATGCAAGGTATACCCTGGGAGTCTATTCACAAACGATGGAAAGATAAATAGAGACTGAGATGGACGTATAAACAAGGGTAGGAAGTTAGTTGATTAAGCAGGAACCATAATCAGAAGTAAAAATATATCAAAAATAGCTAAAAGGGCGATACATAACTTTATATTTATACAGACGGTGTTGTTCGGTCTGTAGTAAAACACTGATAGACACAGTGAGTAATAAGATAGTTAGTTGGTTTTAAAGTCAGGAGAAGCCCCAATGTAGCTTCAGTGGCGCTTGAGCTATTAGGCCTATTATGCCACATCCCTAACTATTCGCTATTAGTAGTTAACGTCAGACCTCTTATTAAAGCCTGGTACATCAATTACTAATCGCGTTATAATTTTCTCAGGTTCCATTATATGGGCCCCAAGGGTTCACTGTCTGAGCCTAGCTGATGCATAGCACTGACATAAGACATGCATGGCTGTTTTATTATCCTTGCCAGATTTACTAGTCTTCGTCGTGTGGTTGAAGCCCAATTGTGCATATGATAGTTTAGGTTATTGTGCCCTGTGAGCAACTGAACCACTGTCCTTATATCTTTGTTGGGTAAACCCAGAATTTTCCTGGCTCAGTCTATCCTGCACCTTTAGCCGAAGATGGCTTTTGACTATTAGCAATCCTAAATTTGTTTCCAGTATTCACGGTGCTTTGCTCGGATCCAGCTATTGATGGCCATCCCGCTGTAGCAAGACGCTAGTTTCAGTACCAGTTCCGGGCCTATGTATTTACTTTCTGCGCTGCATTTTTCCAGCTAATCCGCCTTTTCGTTGCCCTTGATCTTTGTATGACCCTTGAGTTCCTCTTCACATGAGTTCCAAGGAGTATTCCTAGGAATCCTAAACTACAACTTGAGCTAGAATGTATGAGTATCACCGTGATTCAGAATCTCCAGCTCAGTCAACGTTAGGTATTCAAATACTTTAATCCTCTGTCGTTGATGTTCGTGCTCTCTCACAACATAAGGTTGGAGTTTGCATCACAGCCCAGCAGCAGAGAAATCCTATTTTTCTGGCAGTACCAAATTAGAGCCTTTACCTCTCTGGACGGCGTAGGTCCCTTGAAATTATCTAGCAAATGAGCCTGAGGCGATAAACATCTCTATTTTTTTTCTCTTTCTACTTCTAAGTGTTACCTTAATAATGGTAAGATTTCTGAAGCAAAGCTTAGTCACTAAGATCGCAGCCATACCCTTGACGCCTATGCACCCCCTATGGTACACCCATTCCAGAACTATAGCCCGATGAGGCCCTTGCGCCCTCCCACCAGCTAAAAGTACCCGTAATCCCTAGAAAGAGATGAGCTCACCCTAACTAGGACTACAAAGTCATCCACGTAACCCTGAGTATAATAACCCTCTTTACTTACCCCACAAACCAGGCCGTCCACCACAATGCACCACAACTGGCGTAACAGAAGCCCCCTCCCTGTTAGCGGCCCCGTCGGTGGCGCTATTTTCTGACCAGGTCTTCATCATATCTTGTTTAGAATCCTCTTCGACGTATAATTTTCCTGCCCAGCTCACTAGCAGGTCTGGCACGTTACACTTTGAAGCCTCTTAACAGATGACTTCTGGAGGAGTAACACTGAAGGTACCCTCAATACCCAAAAAGGTGTCTAGAGCATTTGATTAGGTCTCTTCCTCTGACGTTGATGTTCGTGCTCCCCCACACTGTGAAGTAGGAGATTACATTACAGCACAGTAGCAAATAAATCCTGTTCTGCTGGCAGTGACGAATTACAGCCTTCACCTCTCTGGGAGGTAGGGGTCCCTCGGCATAGCCCAGGAAATAAGCCAAGGCGATAAACGCCTCTAGCCTTTCTCCGCCTTCGCCTCTGAGTTTCGCTTCAATAACGGTGAGATCCATAAGGCAGACCTTAGGCACTAAGATCGTTCCCATACCCTTGACGGCTATGCATGCCCTTGGTACTTTTTCTCGCAGCCCCTTATATGGGGCATTATTTCTTAAATTTAACTACCCTGAAAAATGACTATCTCTAATCAAACTCAAACTTAGACAATATGTAGTCCTACTAGAAAGTACTTCAGGGGGAAAAATTTGTTAGATTGGACAAAAATTGACAGAGGTGGGGAGGGAAAATTTTTGGATTTTGTGCAGGTAGCCCCTATTTTGAATGTACTTAACTGCTTCCGTATAGATTTAAAAAAATTCGTCCTATATGTTTTTGATAGATGTTTTTATGACCTATTGAAAGTTTACAACCATTTTTCCGAAAATGTTTAAGTTAACCCTTTTTTAAAAATCAAAAATATTTTGTTTTTTTTTTACACTGAACTCATTTAGGAAATTCATTTAGGAAATTCTAAAATTTCAATAAGTATATTGATGTTAGGATTGAGAATATTGTACATAATACTGATTTACGAAAATTAGGATTTTCGAATTTTTTAAGTAAAAGGAATACTTATAGTAAAATACTGTTACTTTATGCTTCTGAAACAAGCCGTCAATACATGAATCGTTCTAAATTCCGCCATTTGCGGGCCCAGAAGAATTTCGTTCACGAAGAACAAGTTTGATGTGCATATTAACTACTACAGGAACCTGATTTTTTTTTTGAGGATACCACAAAAATAATTCTTTTAATGCAGATTTGTACAAATTATTGTTTTTGATTCTGTTTTATTATCATTTATTTATATTTTTTGTACATGAAAATATCTTTAAAGTTCTTGGTTTATATTTGCGATTACAATTTTATTCTGATTTACAGTTTGTTTTGATGCATAGAGTTGTGCTAATATTCTAAAATTGCTGATTTGTAGTTGGAACTTAGATCTTTTTTCACAATCTTCTCTGGAATAGAAAAGCTCAGGAAAGTGTAGGCTGATAGGTGCATTTATTATTTTGGAAATAGAAACATAAAAAAGATGTTTTACAATCTTTTTTGTTACTAGTAGGATCAAAAATCTGTTCGGCCTGTACTATCGAACTTATAAACTCATCGAAAAACTTATGGTCAGGTCCCTAATCAGTGAATCTTGTAGAAGCTTTAAATGATCCAGATTTAGGTTCTGGAAGTTTTAACAAAAATGAATTTTACCTCGAGAAGTATGACGATCACATAGATCCAGACGAAACTGATGCTGAATTTTAATGACAGCTAAAAGCGAAAAAGTTTAAGATTCATTTTTGTGACAAAAATCATAAAGCTGGTGTTAAAGTTCTCGAACAAATTGAACACAAATTTAAAGAATCTACAAACCAAGCAAAAATAATGCAACTTCTTACACTTGCACCAAATCTTTAGGTCGCAGGCGGATAATAAAAAAATTTAATATATCAAAAAGCAAGCAAACAAATTAAAAAATTGAGTAGCTTCACATGGAATTATGGCACTTTTAAAACCGTAACAAAAAAAGCCATTAACTTTTGAAACTAAAGCTTTGGTTACGTATTCTATCAACGCGATGAAAATAATTGTTCAATTCCAGAAATAAAAGACTTGGGTTTTGTATTTAAAGACGACTAAAATTGTGAACACGTCTAGAAGAGGCTATTGCCTTGCAATCTCAATGAGCTGTATACACCATTTGTGCCAGAGTTTTTAGAAATTTAAATAGCTTTAACGAAATTCACTTAACTCAGACCAGTCTATTGTCTTTTAGCAGCAAACAGTGACACTCATACACTTTGTGTTTGCACTTACCATGAAAACGTAAAACTGATGCGTAACGAAAGTACCATTAAGGGTTTGACAGAAAATACTGTGATGACATTGAATGTATATTGTGATTGCATAACTAAAATAATGTGCCCTGTAACAACAAATTCTTTTTATATATGTCAGTGCGAATTCTGTCCAGGTGCAACAGCTCTTAAAAATATTTTAATAACCTCTTTTCATAAGTTAAACATCGAAGAGATAAGTTTTGAAGTTTGGTCACAAACAGACAGACGTACTCTGCAACCTGTTGTTGAAAATGTTGATGAGTTTGTTAAAGACCTTTGTAAACGAATACTATAACTAAATACCCATGATTTTGTTGCAAAAGAATAGACAATTTTCTTAAAGAACCTAAAAGATAAACTACGGTCAGGTGAATTTATTATCACATTCGATTTTGGTGAAAACTAAACATTCATCATTCAAAACGCAGCGCAAGCGTTTCACTGGAATAATAAACGTGCTACTATCTACACAGTAGTTATTTATGGCCTATGATGAAGAAGCTTGTGATCGCAAAGGAGCAAATATAAAAAGAAAAGCTTTCGAGCCAGCTTGCAAGCTTCTGCGAAACACTACGTGTGACCGTCCATGGTAAAGCGTATCTCATCTTCCCGGAAAAAAATGTTCCGGAGAGCCGAAAATCGATGAAAGCGTCAAAAATCGAATTTTTCAGGTTATTATCGATTCTAGGTGTAAATTTACTGTAGTTCCTGAATCATTAGACCGTTAAAATGTTCTCTTAACTCGGCAAACAAGATCAGAGCAATCAACATCTATGCCATCCCTGTCCTCACCTACTGCTTCGAGCTCATAAAATGGTCGAACACCGACCTCTAATGATTAAACAGCATTATCCGCGTAGAAATGACAGAGCATTAAATGCACCATAGTAATTCGGCGATTGAAAAGGTATTACCACCACGACATAGAGGAGGTAGGGGCATTTTAGATGTCAAAAAACTGCGTAAGACACAAATTATACAGTTGCTAAACTATTTTAACAGCAAGCGAGATGTTGCACTTTACAACACCATCTGTTAAACGGATCTTGACTATACGACCATGAATTTATTCTCAGAGGAAGCCTTGAATGTAAGGGCAGATAACATAAAAAAATTATAACTGCAATGGAGACAGAAAACCTCTACGGCGAGCACCCCAAAACGTTAGATCAACATGAAGTGGATGGTGAGGCATTACACATAAACAACTTGTTATAAACCTAGGACTCTTAACAGAATGGATACCTTTCTATAAATACATTCTAGTACCCGTTTTAGAAAACGAGGATTATATTTTATATTAGGATGCTACTGCACAGACGGATCATTATATCCGAGCCAATCGACTAGACATCGTGATGCGAAAAAAGGTGGAATAGTCTACATCAGCAAACTGCTTGTCCACTTAACCGTAATTTTCAGGCAACCTATACAACTAAGTATCATAAGTATAATAAGCTTAGAAATGAAGTAAAAGCAATATGGAGTAATGCGAAACATGCATCTATTTATCCTATTGTTATTTTGGCTACAGGCAATGTGAACGCAAGATGCACTAAACATCTTGAACATTAAGGAGTCAGTAGGGTACTAGCAGCAGCTCAAAAGGCGGTTATACTAAACACCAGTCGCATTGTAAGAGACTTTCTGGACCACCAGGATGCAAGCGACTAAAAACCTAAGGAGTGGCAGATGGTAGCTCTAAGAAAGTATCCAGAGGTGACCATTGTTACCTTTAACGCTCGCGGCCGTTGCTTGAGAACAACAGCGGTAAAAAGCGTACTCCAAACGACATCATATTTCTAATTTTGCACCTACTACATCATCGTAAGAGATTTCAAACATCGTATACAATTATTTCATAACATCTTCACTTCATTAGGCACTCGACTCAATCCGTGGCTGATGATATAAAATGGGAAAAACCCTGAGAACAAGTTAATAAAATATTAATAATAATAATAATGATAATAATAGACGTAGAAAAGTGGCAACCCCATCGTACGAGAGCTTTAGATCTTGTAGTCAGTCACGTTGCATTAGGCTAACTTCCTAATGCAGCAAATAATGCGGTCAGACCAACTTAGGAGGGACATCCTCACATTTTGGCAAAAAAGCTCACCGGTGCGAAGAAGATTTATGCAGAGGTTACATGAACGTTGGGTCAATATGCCCCCGGAATATGCTGATGAAATGCCTCAGTATTCAAAAGGTTAGGTATCCTTTTTTCGCAGAAACGGACACAAAGCTCTTTATCTAGAAGAGCAAAATCCTCCAGCGAACACATCACTGTTCCTGCAAAACCACCTTTGCAGAGACCCGATAATGTCAATATGAGAACTAGGGGATCAAAAATCCACCAAAAGGTCTTTCTCAGGATGGACAAAATTAGCCACAGCTGATACTGCTCTCTCCGATTTGCTACCCCAAGGTGTTCATTCTTGGACTCTGAACTTTGTCGTTTACGAGAAGGCGGTCTCTCTGAGGAGCTATAGTGAAATAAATAATACTCTGTAAAGCCTAAGTAAGACTCGCGAGCTTATTGCACATCTCTAGTTTAAATTTCAAACGGGCAGATGGCACGCATCAAATGTTCAGTGCGTGATTAGCCACATAACATTTAACAAAAAATTCACTCAAAAAGTTAGGGCACTTGCTCGAAACTTAAGAAAAGCAAATCAAATACTGAACATGTGTAAACTGCTGACCATTAGGCAGCAAAGGGTAAAATAGATTCAGAAAAATTCCCCATTTTCTACTCAACCTTCCCGCCTGTTTGATAAAACGTCATGTGCCGTTAAGAATGCGCCTAGCAAAAAAGAGATTGTAGTTTTCTGGGAGCAAGTATAAGGAGATACTTTTCAGGTAAATAAAGAAGCTTCAGATAGATCACTCTTCCGAAACTTTTGCCAAAGGCAAATGCTGCGACTTCCAGAGGAGTGTCCACCAATTAGTGCCGAAGAAGTGAGAGAAGTTATCGCTAGAATCAAAAATTTTACAGCGCCAGGGCCAGATTAAATCAACAACTCATGGTGAAAGAAGTTCACTTGTACGCACCAGCATCTGGCTTGTATAATCACTACTTTCTGAAACGGAAAATAACTTCTCCTGTACTGATTGGTAGAAGGACGCACGATACTGATCCCTAAGACTAGAGATTTAGCCAGTCCTAAGAAGCACTGGCCCATAGCTTGTTTATATGCTAGCTTCGAGTTATTTACTGGCATCCTTAAAGAGAGAATCTTATGATCTGTCAAGCCAATATGGAGTGCGATAGTTAAAGAATTTAGATGCAAGAGAGGGCTGGCAGGTTGCAGGGAAAACCTGTTAAGAGACAGGTGTATTACCCAACACTCGATCAGGTATCGACGCAATCTGTCTATGGCTTGGATTGACTGCTATAAGGAATTCAAAAACACAAACCATGGGCTACTTATTAAGCTCCTTGAGTGTCTGGAGGTGCATCTAGAAATAGTAAGATGCATAAAAGAGCTAATGCTTTTGTGGCAGACAAGATTTGTCATAACATGTGACAAAAAACAAGTGACTAAAAAACAAATGCTCTTTCACTTTCAAATGGGGGTCTTCTGAGGATACTATCTAAGTCTCATACTTTTCTGCATCTTTCCCTGACTCTATTTATTGTACTTTGAGGAAAAATCTCTGGATACCTATGTGGCCTTATGACGACCTTAAACTCTTTGCATCTTTTAGAGAGGACTTCAACATACTTGTTGCGGCTTTAAATATTTACTCTAAAGGGATTGTCATAAGATTTAGATTGAACTAGTGTGCCTGCGTCTACGTACGCTAAAGAAGACTAAAAACTATATCGCCGCGTGACGATCAGGATGTTAAACTCATAGGTGGAAATACTATTCAACATCTTGGTAATGGCGAAACACGTCTGGGAAGAATAATATTCAGGCGACCAACATGCTGGCCGTTTTTATACTGCTCCACACGTTTGGTGCAGTAAAATCAAACGCCTATGAGTTGAAGCAACTTGACTTAAGCACACGCAAGATGATTTTATTCCATCGAAGTTATCATTAAAGATGGTCCGTGCCTCGAATATACATCCCTCGAAATAAAGGAGGTAGAGGCTTGCTAAGCTTGGACGGTCTACATCGAAGAAAGGTCCTGGCTACAGCCTGCTTACTTCTAAATAGTACAGATTCTCTGATGCGACTGGTGCATTAAAATGAAGTATGCAATGCTGTGGCGTTTTTATACCGTGCCGCAGATAGGACTGCAGAAGAGCTTAGTCTTCCATTTCATTCCATCGACACTACACATGGCCTAGCATCATCAGTGGATGCTGAAAGTATGCACGCTACGAGTATATAGAGAGACACAATGCGGCTTTTAAAGTGTTATATTACCACCTAAGGCATATTTATGGTGTTGATATAAGGCAAGTCTTGACATGCGCACAGAGAGAACTAGAGTTTGTTGTTTAGAGTGACCAGTGTAAGATCTACTGGAATTTCTCATTCTCCAACACTCAATGTATCAGTGCTACGAAGCCTGATATTGTCCTCAAAGATTTGAAGATGAAGATCATTTACGTGATAAAATTCTTAGCACTAGCCAATGGTAACATCACGTTAAAAGAGAAAGAAAAGTGGGCTGAATATCAAACACTTTTTTTTTAGCTCAACGGACTGTACTAAGGCTACAAACTTTATCTACTAGTTCTCAAAATCGGCCGCCGCGTAAGGTCATTCGCGGTCAGAGAATGGACTCCACGGAACAGTATTCTATGATGTCAATTGCTTAAATACTTCACTCTTGCTCACCTTTTAGGAGAAAAGGAGCAGGAGTGGATGAAGTACACGTTCCGGTTGCGTAGGGATTGGTTACTTAAAAAAAATTTGATCGTAGCTTCCGGAGCCTACAACTTCTCAATATAATAAAATAAGTAGCAAAAAACGAACGTTCAACAAACTTGTTGAATTATTATGTTAAAAAAATGAATTTTTTACGGAAGAATTATGTTTTCACTATTAAGTCATTTTTTAAGTTAATTTGTTGAATTTCAACCAAAGTAGTTGAGTTTGTTACAAACAAAATGAATTTTCAACTAATAGTTTGTTTTTTCAACGAAAAAGTTGTATTTTCTGATCAAAACATATGATTTTATTTTCGACCCAAAAACATAAATTTTAACCAAAAAAGTTTATTTTAAACTAAATAGTTAAGTTTTTAACCAAGAAGGATGTTTTTTTAACAACCTTGTTCGATTTTCGACCAAATAATAAAATAACTTGAACAATAACTGTAACTTTTTTTCCAAAAGTAAGAATTTTATACCCAAAAACACAAACTTTCTACCTAGTAGAACGAATTTTCTACAAAATAATTAAATTTTCGACAAGATGCATACATTTTTAACCAAATACTTGAATCAGTAACCAAAATAGATGAAGTGTAACTGGATGTTCGAATTATAAAATAAAAATTAAAAATTAAAAATAATATATAACTATATAAGATAGGTAAGTATTAAATATAAATTAAATATAAATAAATATAAATTAAATAATAATTTATGTACGACAACTTTGTAATACTTCCAAGTAAAGTTCTTTGTACGTATTACCATAATATAAATTAAGCCGAGCAGAAAACATAAAGTAGACTTTTTAAATTAGAAATGTTTAAATTTCAAAGTAAAAATAAAAAATGTTTCTGGTACCATTTGAAATAGTATATTGTGTACCTAGGAGTAAGACAGTTTTCTCATCCAAGCATGATTTTGCAATAACGAGGCAATAACATGGCTTAGGCATGGCAGTCAAATTGAAAACATCTGGCTAAAGTATGGTTAACGCCAGAATGGTGAAGAGGCTCAAGCCTAGCTGTTGTCCGTTTTTCAGGCTTCGGACACGCTAAATTTGAGTAAGTGTAAGTTCAGGGGAGATAGCCGCCGTAGTTTCTACAAGAACTAGTTAAACTTAAACTCTATTTATATTATGATTTTTATTTATAAATTAAACATTTTTCTACATGTTGATAAATAAACATCTTATAATTCTCATAACCTCAATCTTAAGAAAAATAAAATTTTAAACTCATAACTGGCCATCTCTCTCAGCGCGTCCGGAAGAGATGGCCTTAGTAGTACGAGAGAGTTTGCTAGTAATTAATTTTTCTTTTTTTTCTTTTTCGATGTAAATTTTTTGAGTTTTAGTTTTTTTTCCGCATTCTGGACACATGTTTTTGAATTCTATCTCTTTATTTGATGAATTATACAAAATTACCTGTTTTTTATCGTCGCTACTGACAGATAACATTTTCAAGGATTTTCTCTTTCGAGAGACCCTTTTTCTCAGCAATACTTTTTACCATTTTGGCATTACGCACATTTTTTCAAGATTTCGTCACTTCAATGTGCTGCTCTGATGTCAGCAGTGTGCCAAAATTTTAGTCCGTTTGCGTTCTTCGTCAACGTCTTGTGAAACTGGAGACATTTTCATCAAAATTCGCTTTAAAGTCCAATCTGGGAGTTCATTATTTTTAAAGGACTTCTTAAAGTCGACAAAAGCGTTGTGGCAGCTCCAGAATCACTACTAATCATGTTCTTACAAAGGTCGGCGTCAAAAGTACGCGACCCTCAATTTGAAAGCTCGTAACTCGTTCAAAAAAATCGCGGAATATCCTAACCAGGCACATGTAAAAGCATAAAGTCATCCAAATTAAATGATATGTATATTGTTGTTCTAAGCAAATTTCGACAATTGTGTTGCTGTAAAACGTGCCCAAAACCAAGGTTTTCGCGGCCTTTTTTCCAATCTTGACTTTCGCGGCTTCCCAAAACAAGATAGACGTCTTTCAAAATCTGAAAAAATTCACAAACGCTCCTTGAGGTGTCTAGAATGCAACTTTGTTTTCCATATTTAAAAATATGAAATCGTGTACCAATTACAGACCATTTTCTACAAGCATATTATCTTCAAAAGGAATAATTATAGGAAGTCGTTTACCGGCTTAAAATGAGCAGTTATGCAATGTGATTGACGTACAGTTGAAAAAAATTAAATTAGATCAATATTTCTCGAAATAATTCTTAATGAATATTTCGAAATTTAAGAAAAGTTGCGCTTTCTTCTAAGGTCCCTATTGTTGTGAAATAGATACTTTTTTTGTAGCAATTTTTATACGGTGACCACTTTCCTTAAATTCCGAAATATTCGTAAAGCATTATTTTGAGAAATATTGATTTAATTTCATTTTTTCAAAGTGTACGTCAATCACCTTAAAAACTGTACATTTTGAGCTGGAAAACAAATTTCTATCATTATTTATTTTCAAGATGATATGCTCGTAAACGTTTTTAAGATTTTGAAAGACGTCCAGCTTGTTTTAGGAAGCTTAGAATGAGTTACAAGCTATCAAAGTGAGGGTCGGGTACATTTGACGCCGACTTTAAGTCTTTTCTTCGGAAACATTTCATTGTTTTTTGAGATTCAGTGCTTGTCTGCAAAAAAAGTTTGCTCAGAGACTGTAACAGACTTACTGAGTTTTTTGAAGTTCCTGGAACATTTTTTGTTGTTGGAACTGAACCGCCGGCAGTGCCAGTAGCCTATTCTTGGACTGCGGTTGTGACTGTGGAGTCTTTTTTAGACGTTGATATGAGTTCACCTGGTTCTTGCGTACAAAAATAATCTGGGATTGCAAACTGATTTAAGAGGACTAAATCCTGTAGCTTCATAACCTGCGATAGTATTCTCTACTGTAGCTGCTTCTCCCCACGCTTTGTTGAGCAATGTTCCAAAAGATAGTCTTGTAATACGACAACTAGGATTTTGTTACAACCATTGTCAACATTGTTCGTAGAAATGAGTTTTGAGTGACTTGGACGCCGTGCGATCTTACGGTTAAAGGTAGTGTGATGTGCGACATGACATCATAAACAAAATTATGTCATTTTGTTCTGTGCATTGTAAAATTTTAACATAATTGCAGTTTGTTTAAGTAAAGATGCTATAGTGTCGACTAAGGTAAATAAACAGTTATTTATGATGAAAGTTTTGCTAATTACTGGTCAAATAATTTTCTAGAGAAACGAGAGAAAATCTGTCACGGACTGAAATTAAACCTGGAATGCCACTGTTCACGAGTGGAGCGTAAACCAGTTACGCCACCGATGCTTGGTTAACGCTTTGCTCGTTAATAGTGGCGTTTTCTGTTCAAACCTAGGGCTTGAAAAAAATTTTTTCTGTTTTTTTAAAGTTTATTCAACCATCAATCGGCAAACCTAGAAAAATAATTAATTAACTAACTACCCTGCTCGACACTATGACACATTTACTTAAACTTATTCAGATACGGTAAAAGTATTTAGACTAAAATTAATTACTAGAAACTTACAGTCTATATAGACGTAGATTTACGTCCTATTTTGATAAAGTAGAATCGAGGAAATTTCTGCTCTGTCATCGGTTGCCGGGACGGTTATTTGATTGGAGCCCTGTCTCGTCCATATGGCATAAATTACTTGGTTCCAACATCACGTCGTTTACTATTAAGATATTCTCTAAAAGCTTACAATAAGCATCTACCTCCACCTTATTCATAGCAGTTGATCGCGCTAAGGAAATACCTTCTGACGTTCTGATAGCAATATCAGGGTGTTAGCTTAAAAACAATTGCTCAAAGTCGTAGCCCGCTTTTTATTTTTACAATTAAATCTGTGTTTTGATTTGAATTGTTCAGCTACTTGATAGGCCACTCTTCTGACATTGTCAATTGTAAAAAAAACCCTTTGCTTGCATGACCTTAATGTAAACTGCTAGCTTCTTTTAATGTTCGTTCTGAAAAAAGGAAGTAGGTTCTATAGGCCGCTTTATGTCATTATTGATTTTGAAACGCCTTTCTGAAGTTTTTCCTGGAATAAGATAGAGTTTGGTAGCTGCACAAACTAAAATTTCATCACTTTTTAAAGCTTTTATTGCGACCTCTAATGACTTTTCGGCCTAATTTCTTCAGGTTCATTATGCTTTCATTCGGTATTTATTTGGTATCTAAAATAAAATCAGAAATATTTTTTCTAATCTGAAAGTTATAGAAGACACTGCTATCAACATCA
>JAUELO010000334.1:3369944-3390518 GCA_032357855.1 Amphibolips quercusostensackenii
GATTTTTTTTTAATCAAACATTTATTAATTTAGCGTAATTTGTTTTAATTGAATACTTATTTAGATTAAAGAAATATGTTGTTAAATTTAACATCCATGTTTTTGATTTTAAGAAATATTTCTTTGGCATTTATGGTGAGGGTTAAATACGGCTTTCCTCCTTAGAAAGTTCACGTTGCGACAGCGTCGTGGTCACCGCTGTAGACTTTACACTTGAAGGACCCAAGTTCGATTCCTTCTGGAGGTGGATTTTTTATCGAATTTTCCTTTAAGGGGAAAAACTTTCGTTCTTGTCTTTGTCCCATATCTTCACAAAGCTGTTAAATTTTTTATTTAACGAAGCTGCTTATCCTTTTAAAATCTAATTATATATTTCTAATAAAATAAAATAAAACATGTACTTAAAATTTCAAAAGGGATAGATTTTGAACCATAATGATGTTTTATTTTTATGTTCAACTAGAAGCCATATGCTATTTCAAAGGGAATTTCAGAAAAATTCATCGTTATTTTTTTATCAATCAGAAGCTTTTTAGGGCTTGTCCCCATAAGTGAAAAACTTTTTCATTTTATCCACCCTAATAATGATGTAAAAACTTAATAAATAAATAATTTTTTCCATGAAAATTCACATTTATGTACATTTAAATTTAATAAATTCACTTTATTTTGTATGTTTTATTTATAGTTACTATTGTAGCTGTTTTAGAAGTCGATTTGGCGGCACTCTCTTGCATTTTTGATTTCTGAAACAGAAGAAAGTTTGATCAAGCTCACAGTTCAGTCTTTAGTAAAAAAAAGTTGACTTAAATAAAAGAAAAATTAGTAGGTATAACTTTATATTGACTTCTACAGTTATTTCTATTTTAATTCGTTATTGAAAATTTCAACAATTATCTAGTGTAACTTTATGAACAGTAGACGATTTGATAAATTGTATACATATATATAAATTTCAAACGAGTTTTACCTTTTTTATATTTAGAAACAAAAAAGGCGAGAAACTTTCAGTTCTAAATATTTTTTACCTTAAAAACTTCTGAATTCGAAATGTTTGAAATATTTAAAATTGGGATAATTGTAAACCCAATGTTTTCTTTATCACGCATCCTCTAATTTTGTTCCATTTACACATTCTATGCAAGTTTCGACCGGTTATAAGAACGCAAGCGATTTTGACGTATATGTGCACCTGAATATTAAGGATTCAATCGAATACAACGAATTCAAAAGAATCCAAAAAATTCAATGAAATCCAGATAATTTAAGAGAAACTAGAGAATTTAAAAAAAGTTTCATTGTATTTAAGTGACACTGAAGCATAAAAAATTTCAAGGAATTCAAACGAATTCAAGATTCAAATAAATTCAAGGAAATTGAAATAAAAATCCAAAGAATTCAAATAATCAACACCAATTAAATTTAATTCAGTCGAATTGAAGTGAATCTAGCAAAATTCTATGAAATTTAGAAATATTCAAGTGAATTTAACTAAGTTTTAACTGATATGCATAATAATAATAAATATATAATTGCATTAGTTACTCGCTTTTTGCTTTTAAATTAAATATTTTGTACTAATTCAGATTTAGGGGAAAATCATTTAAGATGTAGAGATAAACTTATCAAAATTCATGTAATTTCGAAAGAATTGAGAAAACATCAAAAGAATCCAAGACAATTCAAAATAAATTCAATAGAAATCAATAAGGAAATTAAAAATTAAAAAAAAGTTTAAAGAATTAAAAGAGTCCATAAACAGTTTATAGACCGGAATTCCAGTAACAGCTAAAATTTCGGAAACTCACATTTCATTTTGAAGAATCATTTTAAATAATTAAAATTGTCGAGTATCGAAATGAAAATCTTCCGAACTTGAAAAAAGGCAAAATGAAAGCATTACCATTTTTTTATTCAAAGCAAACAAATTATAACAGTTTCAAAAGCTGCCTATTCTAAAATGAAAATTTTATTAGAAAAACTTTAAATGGAAATGGAAAAATTTCTGTATCGAAGGTTAGAAAATGCTACTATTATAAATATGTAAGAGGCTACTCAAAAACTACGTCACGCTATTTTGCACACTTTTTCCACCTCTCCCCCTATTCATCGCAAATCATGACACAAAGTTTAAATCCCGCAAGGTGACGTCACAAATACGACCCACACCCCCTCTTAAGTCAAAATTTTTTATAAAGGCCTAAAATGAAACGCAAAACGTACAAACAAAACATTTTAACAGACTTCTCAGCCCAAAATGCTCTTGAATCAGAGAAATAGGGTGATTTTTCACGAAAACAGGGGATTAATAAGGGGACTGAATTCTTTGAAATAAAATTAATTTCTATGTATCACATTGAATTCAACACGAAACGCTTAAGATTTTAATTTGAAATATATTGCATTTTCAATTGAATTTTTAACCAAGAAAGATAAATTTTGTACCAAAAGAGATGGATCTTCAACGAAAGAGATGATTTTTCAATCAAACAGTTCAATCTCCAACAAACAAAAAAAAATGAATTATCAACAAAAAAAGCTCACTTTTAAACACGTGTGAAGTTGGGCTCCCGAAGTTCAAATTTTGCAAATATTCTTTTTGCATACGTATGTACGTCGTTTTTACTGTTTGTACATTCAAGATTTTCGTTTGTATCCTCCTAGTTACAAAATTACGGGCAAAATTAATTTCGGGGGGCTAACTTCACGTAGCCCCCCGAAGTTGAAATTTTTACAATTTTCTTCTTGCATACGTTTGTACGTCGTTTGTATTGTTTGTACATCCAAGATTTTCGTTTGTACCCTTACGGATACGAAATTAGGGGCAAATCAAAATTCCGTGTCAGCCCCCTGAACTTTAAATTTTATAAATTCTCTTTTCGCATACGTTTGTACGTCGTTTGCACTGTTTGTACATACAAGATTTTCGTTTCTACCCTCACGGTTACGAAATTAGGGGCAAATTAAAATTCCGTGTGAGCCCCCCAAAATATACATTTTTCAAATTTTCTGTTTGCATACGTTTGTACGCCGTTTGTACTGTTTGTACATCTAAGATTTTCGATTGTACCCTCACGATTACGAAATTAGGGGCAAATCAAAATATGCGTGTTAGTCCTCCGAAGTTTAAATTTTTCAAATTTCCTTTTTTGCATACGTTTGTATGTCGTTTGTACTGCTCGTACATCCTAGATTTTCGTTCGTACCCTCACGATTACGAAATTAGGGGCAAATCAAAATTTTGTGTTAGCCCTCCAAAGTGTAAATTTTGCAAATTTCCTTTTTGCATACGTTTGTACGTGGCTTGTGCATCCAATATTTTCGTTCGTACCTACAAGATTACGAAATTAGGAGCAAATAAAAATTCCGTGTCAGACCCTCAAAATATACATTTTTAAAATTTTCTTTTTGCATACGTTTGTACGTCGTTTGTACTGTTTGTACATCTACGATTTTCGCTTGTACCCTCATACGAAATTAGGGGCAAATCAAAATTGCGTGTTAGCCCTCCGAAGTTTAAATTTTTCAAATTTCCTTTTTGCATACGTTTGTACGTCGCTTGTGCATCCAATATTTTCGTTCGTACCTACAAGGTTACGAAATTAGGAGCGAATAAAAATTCCCTGTCAGCCCCCCAAAATATACATTTTTAAAATTTTCTTTTTGCATACGTTTGTACGTCGTTTGTACTGTTTGTACATCTAAGATTTTCGCTTGTACCCTCATACGAAATTAGGGGCAAATCAAAATTGCATGTTAGCCCTTCGAAGTTTCAATTTTTAAAATTTCCTTTTTGCATACTTTCGTACGTCGCTTGTGCATCCAGTATTTTTGTTCGTACCTACAAGGTTACGAAATTAGGAGCAAATAAAAATTCCGTGTCAGCCCCCCAAAATATACATTTTTAAAATTTTCTTTTTGCATACGTTTGTACGTCGTTTGTACTGTTTGCACATCTAAGATTTCCGCTTGTACCCTCACGATTACGAAATTAGGGGCAAATCAAAATTGCGTCTTAGCCCTCCGAAGTTTAAATTTTTCAAATTTCCTTTTTGCATACGTTTGTATGTCGTTTGTACTGCTCGTACATCCTAGATTTTCGTTTCTACCCTCACGATTACGAAATTAGGGGCAAATCAAAACTTTGTGTTAGCCCTCCAAAGTTTAAATTTTGCAAATTTTCTTTTTGCATACGTTTGTACGTCGTTTGTACTGTTTGTACATCCAAGATTTTTGCTTGTACCCTCATGGTTACGAATTTAGAGGCAAATCAAAATCCCAAGTCAGACCCCGGAAGTTTAAATTCTTCAAATTTCTCTTTGCATACAGAGAAACCGACTTGTGTTTTCGGGCGATCTCGGTTTTGTTTTAGTGCATTTTCGACTTCGCAGGAGGCTGATCTTCGCAGCACGTAACAGAGTGGACTCACAGACACGCTACGTTTGCATGCATTACTCTCAGATTGGAAAGTAGTGGAGGCCAGAAAGTCCCACGTTCTGGAGCCTCTGAATTGAAGACCATGGGGATGGAGAGACACACTCGATGAATATATGTACGAGTATAAAGCATACGTTAAAAACGCAGTTGAGGGATCCCCGTTTCAGTGATTTCTAGAACTATTGGTCAACACATTTTCTCAGCTCGCGGAGAAGTTGGTTTAATACACAAAAAAATTAGTCCATTTCTTTCTTTTTGAAACAAAAAAATATATTTAGAGTTGGCGCAAGCACGATGATGCAGTACGCGTATTTCCCAAAAGAAAGGAAGACGTTGTTGTAAATTTTATTAAGAACCGTCAATATCAGGTGAACCCAGTTAAAACTCAATATTTCTCTTCACAATTATTAATAGAGTACGAATAATATATTACTTTCTAAATATCACCGACATATTTCGGTTTTATAGGGTCCTAGAAAAAGCCAATAAGTGATGGTTTTGCAATCTTTTGCGTTTTTGGCAATTTCTTTTTAGAATAGAGATAAAAAGTCGTGGTTTTGAAAAGAAATGTTCACTTTTTGTCCAACTTTTAATGAGAGCGTTTTCAGAAGAAAAAACCGCTGCTCGATGATATTTTTCAAATATGGCTAAAAATAGTCGTTTTTGCACTTTTAGATTAGAATGTCTCGAATTTCTGAAGTATACGAAAAATGTTTGCTAACTGATTCGTTTTTAAGACATCAAATCCCTTCGGGGTCACCTAGTCCGGCCTCTGAGTACAAATTTTGTCGGCCTATGTAATTTAAACCCCCCAAACAACTGAATTTGGATGAAGATCGGGGTGGCAAAACGTTCCTTAGGCGTAACTAGTTTTTTTTTAAATTAGATATTTTCGTTAAAAAAATAACTTTAAATTTGGTTGTTCAAATATATACAAAATCTAAAAAATATTTTAAACACAAAACTAAATGACAAAAATGACACAGGTTTCCCTACAGCTTGGTGACTAAGGCGGCAGAAACGAAAATACTAGACGTGCAAACAATATAAACGACGTACAAACGTATGCAAAAAGAAAATGTTAAAAATTTAACACTCCAACGACAACGTGAAATAAAAATAATAAAGAGCATAAAATGTCATAAAAAGTCATAAAAATACAAAAAATGGAATCTTGTCCAGGGATACTGCAATAACAGATACACAAAGCCACGCCCCCCTCAAATCACTCGGCTCTAGCGTTTGCGTGTTTAGTCGCCTTGGGGTCCATTTGCACACCCACATTGTACTCGCTTCGTTGTACAAACAAAAATCTTGGATGTACAAACAGAACCAACGACGTAAAAACGTATGCAAAAAGAAAATTTGAAAAATTTAAACTTCGGTGGGCTGACACGGAATTTTAATTTGCCCCTAATTTCGTAACCGTGAGGGTACAACCAAAAATCTTGGATGTGCAAACAGTACAAACGTATGCAAAAAAAATTTTGAAAAATTTAAACTTCGGGGGGCTGACCCGGAATTTCTATTTGTCCCTAATTTCGTAACCATGAGGGTACAAACGAAAATCATGGATGTACCAACAGTACAAACGATGTACAAACATGCAAAAAGAGAATTTGAAAAATTTATAGTTCGGGGGGCTGACACGGAATTTTGATTTGCCCCTAATTTCGTAACTATGGGGGTATAAACAAAAGTCTAGAATGTACAGAGAGTACAAACGACGTAGAAACGTATGCAAAAAGTAAATTTGAAAAATTTATATTTCGGGGGGCTGACACGGAATTTTCATTTGCTCCTAATTTCTTAACCGTGAATTTACAAACGAAAATCTTGGATGTACAAACAGTACAAACGACGTACAAACGTATTCAAAAAGAAAATTTGAAAAATTTAAACTTCGGGGGGCTGACACGGAATTCTGATTTGCCCCTAATTTCGTAACCGTAAGGGCACAAACGAAAATCTTGGATGTCCAAACAGTAAAAGCGGCGTAAAAACGTATGCAAAAAGGAAATTTTGAAAATTTAAAGTTCGGGGGGCTGACACGGAATTTTTATTTGCCCCTAATTTCGTAACCGTGAGGGTACAAACGAAAATCTTGGATGTACAAACAGTACAAACGTATGCAAAAAGAAAATTGAAAAAATTTAAATTTCGGGGGGCTGACACGAAATTTTGATTTGCCCCTAATTTCGTAACCGTGAGGGTACAAAAGAAAATTTTAGATGTACAAACAGTACAAATGACACACAAACGTATGCAAAAAGAGAATTTAAAAAATTTAAACTTCGGGGGGCTGACACGAAATTTTGATTTGCCCATAAATTCGTAACCGTGAGGGTACAAACGAAAATCTTGGATGTAAAAACAGTACAAACGACGTACACACGTATGCAAAAAGAATATTTGCAAAATTTGAACTTCGGGGGGCCAACTTCACACGGGTCACTTTCAACTTAAAAAGATGACTTTTTGGCCAAAATTTTAATCCCAAAGGACGATTTTTCTATCTAAAATGCAGAATGTTGAATTAAACAGTTAAATTTTTCACATAATAATTAAATTTTCAACAAAATATTTTAATTTTTAACAAAAAAGTAAAATTTTTAACCAAAAAGTTGAATTGTCAATTAAAATTATAAATATTGAACAGCAACACTGCATTTTTAACAAAAAAGTTTAGCGTTTAGCCAAAAAGTTGAACTTTCATTTTTAAGAAATTAATTCTCAGCGATAAAAATAAAATTTGATATTTCAAAAAAGAAAAAATTTTAATTTGAAATTTAAAAAAATTGAATTTAACAAAAAAAATGGTTAGTTTTTCCACAAAAATTATAGAATTTTCAACCCAAAAAGACGAATTTTCAACACAATAGTTACATTTTCAAGCCAAATAGACGACATTTCTGCAAAACAGTTTAATTTGCCACCAAATAGATTCATCTTTAAGTTATAAAATTAATTTTTAACAAATCAGTTTAACTCTTAATGAAGTAGTTGAATATTTAATAAAGCAGATTAGTTGTTTACTAAAAAGGATGAACCTACTTCTTAGATTTAAATCTTCAACCAAATTGTTAAATTTTCAACTAAAAGCGGACGATTTTCAACCAGTAATAGAACAGTTGAATTTTAAGTTGTCAATCAAGTGCAGTCAAGCGTGAAAAAACAGGAGAGTAACAATAAAGCGCTGTACCTTAACGGCCTACCTGGGTCATCATCACGTTGAATCACTCTCAAGTCGCAAGGGCGCAAACATTTGCGTTACGAATAAATACGATAGTCAGCTCGCGTCGAATAACAGTAGGGCTCCGAAGACAACTGAAGCCGATCGGATGTCGGGTTATTTCGCGACATGCAGTGATGCTAACCGACCGCTACTTTTTCAACTGCGCTGTTTGTTGGCATTACTAGACAGGCAAACTCGTGCGTATCTTGAAGTTATTGCCGTTATTCGAGCAATTTCAATTAACAAGGGCAGTGAATATCAAGTCATTTTAATCAAAAATGTTATACTAGGGTTTAAAATTAATTATTTACTATAAGATTTCTTGTTAATAATTAATTGAGATTCAAATTCCTCGTCATAGTTCCAAAGTTCCAAATTGGTGGCGCTGCGCATGTCGTAGCTACCTAACCTGTTTTTACGACGTTTTTGGACGTTTTATAATTTAAGACTGTCAAGTGCTGGAAAGTGTTTTGTTGGAAAATAGTGATGTGCTTTTGGATACTGCTGTCTTCGAATGTTTTCAGCAAGCGAGTGCCAGAGGTGATTCAGTATCCGGACCGATTATTCAAAAGAAAGCTCTTATATGAAACGAGATGCTGACCGGTCCGCGAAAACTTTAAGTACGTAAGCAGGAAGAACATTTATTTTAACGTGTAACAGCAATCTTTCTTCCTTATTTTCGTTAAATATTTAGTTTACCCGTGTCTTCGTATTAAAAAAAAAAGATTTTCAAAATATTTTGCACTACGAAGAAAAATCCACGGGAAATGGTTCATCATACGCCCCTTACTGTTTACCTTCCGGTGGGCCTCTCTAGTTGTTTTTGCCAGCCCCGAAATCTCTACAGAATACAGGTTTGACTGTAGTTAAATTTCCAACCTAATATATGGATCTTCGCACATTAAAAATTAATTTCCAATAAATAAATTTAACTTTCAACCAAACAGTTAAATGTCGTTGAACTTGCAACTAAAAGCGGTCAATTTTTAACCAATAATGGAAGCGTTAAATTATAAGTTAAATGAATTAATTATTAACTTTTAAAACGAATTTTCAACAAAATAGTTAAATCTTTAACAAAATATATGTATCTTCAGCTTATAAAATTATTTTTGATAAATAAGTTCAACTTTCAATCAAAAAGATAAATGTTATATGAAGACGATTAATTTTCTACCAAAAAGACACATTTCCTTCTTAGATATAAAACTTCGAACAAAATGTTGAATTTTTTAATAAAGCGGACAGTTTTCAACCAATAATGGAAAAATTGAATTTTCAGTTAAATACATTAATTTTGAACAAAAAAAAAACATGTTAAGGAGAATAGTCAAATTTTCAACCAAAGAAATAAATCTTCAGCTACTTTCAAAACCAAGTATATAGTTGAATACTCAATCAAAACAGTTGAATTCGCAAATAAAAATTTAATAGGTAAATTTTGAGCTAAGAGTGGTTAATTTTCAATTAAAAATAAAATAGTTGAATTTTCTGTTGAAAAAATTAATTTTTCACACAAAAAAAATAATTTTTAACAAAATAGTTACATATTTAATCATGTATTAGAATTGTAAACTAAAATAGATAAATTCTGAACCAAAAATATAATAGTAGACATTTGGTTAAAAAGAATAAACTTTTACCTAAAAATAGATGGATTTTCTCATTGAGTTCTATTAATTTAGTTCGCATTCAAGTGAAAAAAAGGAGAATAAGGGGAGTGTGAACTCTGCATTTAAATGCTTCACTGGTAAACTCACTAATTTTTGTTTTTATCAAGCATTTAAAAAAAATGTTATTCCCTATATGTGATGTCACATTCTGCGTTATGTGTGACACAGTTTTTGAACGGCCCCTGACATTAAATAATAAACAATTAAAGTTGCAAGTTTTTACAGATCACCAAATAAATTATTAGCAGCTATTTTATACTATGTTATGATAAATTATAGAATGTTAAAGATGTTACAAATGTTAGAGATGGTAAAAAAATAAAAATGTATATCCAATTTAAAATGAAGAAAAATTAAAGAAATTATAGAATAAACGATAATGTTGGGAGCTATTTAGTCACTATAGTGACTTTAGACTGTAAACGGCACATGTCAAAAAGTGAGAGGATTCCTGAGATGCGATGAGACATCCCAGAATCCATTGACCTACTGATGGCAGCTTCCTATGCAACTTAATGAGCAACGGTACTATTGCGTTTCATGATCTAGCCCCATGAGGTGCTATATCTCGTTAACAAAAAAAGCACTCACTGATGAAGAAAAGTTAATATGTATTCGACAAACAGGAAGGAGGCGTTAGATTATCATTTTGGTCATTTAGAGTTTCGTGACTCCACAATAAATTAATGACGTATGATTCAATATATCATCAGACACATTAGCACGTTTGCGTTTTTTTATCAAAAGTGAAACAGAGAAATAATTCTTTAAAATTAAAAAAATAATTTTCTGCTCATTAATTCATTTTAAATTTCATTACAAATCAAATTTTCATACAGTTTTTTTTTGCTGCATTTGTGCATTAATAATTTAATTTGAAAGAGAGAATTTTAAGTAGCAATAATAATAAAAGAGAGTTTTCAACTACCAATATATGCAATTTAAATGAAAACTGATTCTGTCAATTAATTTTTATGAACAGCGGTGGAGAATAATCTTCGTTTATTGTTAATTGATCTTCTTATGCAATTCACAACTACAGAAGAGCAAAAAGATAATTTTCTGGTTTTCTTACATTGATTTACATAATTTATCTGGTTACGTGCGTAGAAAATGAAAATTAAGATAAACGGAAAAGAATATTGATTCTTACGTTAGGTTTGCGCATGGATTGTGTATCAAGTTTTTCTCGTTGTTTTATATGATATTCATTTTTCACCTTGAACCTTAATCTTCTTAACATATCAAGCATTTATTTCTCAACACAAAACTACAGAAGAGAAAAAATATGATTCATTTGGTTTATATTGATTATTAAGTAAAGCTTGCGTATGAATTGCGTATCAAGTTTCTCTCATTGTTTAATAGAGTTTCCTTTTTCACCTTAACCTTAAGCATCAATTTACAATGTATTTAGTATTCATTTCTGTATGCAATTTTTATTTGAAGTAATGATTAGAGTCTTTGTGATGTAAAATGATTTTTTAATTACCTTATTAATGCTATTTATTACCCAAATTTAAAATAGGCCTGTTATCATTTATTAAAGGAAAATGATCTGAAGTATTTTATGTAATATAATATATACGAATATATATATATATATATAAATATAAATATTTATATATAATATATTGTAAAATTATATATTAATTTTAAGTTTTAAAGCTTCCCATTATAGTATAGTTAGCTGAAGCCATTTGGTTGAATTTTTATGAGCTTTTGGTATTTTTTTTTAGTTTCAGTGAATTTCATCTAATTGTCTTGAATCCCAATAAATTGCAGTGAGTTCCATTGAACTGATTTGACTTTCATTAAACTCATTTTAATTCCCTTTAGTTCTTCTAAATACAGTTAAATTTATTAAAATTTGTTTAACAGTATAATTTTTCTTGAACTAACTTTTAATTTAGTTGTTTTCATCAATATACGTTTATCTTAATTCAGTTTAATTCATCTTGCTCAGTATCTACTCAATTTATATAGAATTCACTTATAATTCAACTAGAATTCTCTTGAATTCACTTATAATTAAAACTGAAGTCATTTGAATTTAGTTGAAGTCACTTGAATTTGCATTTAATTTAACGTTAATTTTATTCGATTTATTACATTCTAGTTTTATTTCAATCAGGCGAATTCCATTAAATTTCCTTATAATTTATTGAAATTTACTCGAAGTCACATTAAATTCTTATTCAATACTTTTTAATTCACTTCAGTTCTTTTGAATTAACTAAAATGCCTTTGGATCATCTTGAATTATAATGAACTCTCTTGAATTTGTTTGATTTCTCTTAAATTCAGTCAAACTCCTTCGTATTATTAAAAAAAAACTCACTTATAACTCAGCGATATTCCCTTGAGTTTCTTCAAATTCCATTGAATTGCTTGGAGTTACATTAAGTTCCGTTTATTTATTTTGGATGCAGTTCATTCATCTTTAATTAACTAGTCATAAGGATACATTTTTCATATTTTTGAGTACTACGAATGACCGTGCATAAAATTTTCAAATCTTAAAAACATGGTCTCAAAAATTTTTTAAATACTTTAACTTTTTGAATTTTTATCCAAAATGTCTGGCTAACGAACTTGACCTTAAGTTAAGGACACTAAAAGAGTATACCAAAGGCCATCCCAATCTGTCAATTCTTCCGAAAGTTATCGTGCTACAGATTAAAAACCNNNAACTTTACACAAATCTACTACCTTCTCTGATGCGAATGTAAAAATGGTCCTACGGTTTCGCAATAGTCAAAAAAATTTTATTTTAAAAATAAAAGAAATTTCCCTATGGGTAAGGTATTTATAGTAATTATTTTTAGATACAATATTTTGTAACAAATACGAATAAAAAATAGAGGGTAAACTTCCGAAAAGGTCATCCAAGAATATTGGCTTGATACTTGGCCTACGGGTTTTGGAAAAAAAAGTTGTTTACAAAAGTTATAGATCTCGTCGAAACACATATTTTTTTATATTTATTAAAGACAAATTTTTACGTGTTTTGAACGGAAACCAGATTTTTAAAAAAACCACGCATCCTAGTCTTGGTCATTTTAAATAGCCCACACCCCCTGCTTTTTTTTAAATTAATATTTTTTCCAGAAAAATTTTTTTGGGGCATTGGTAAAGGGGTCGGCATGAGCGGTGGGAGGGGGTGTGGCTTATTTAAAATGCCCAAGACTAGCACAAGTGTTTTTTTTTCACTCTGGTTTCCCTTCAAAACACGTATAAATATTTCTTTAATAAATATAAGAAATATGTTCTTTGACGTGATCTACAACTTTTGTGAACGTTTTTTTCAAATAAATATTTTTCGAGATTTTGAAAAAAAAAATAATTTTTTTTTAAAGTCAAAATTATTAATAACTTACTTTATATTGATCTTCGCCAAAAATCGTTTTAGTGCGTTTAACTAGGGTCTTAAAGTAACCCCTAGGCCAAGTATCATGTCAAAATTCTTAGGTGACCTTTTCGAAAGTATACCCCAAATAAAAATTTAAAAAAATATAACTTTTGTTTAAGTTCTAATTTTTTGAAATTGAGCAAATGCGACATTTTTCATGATTCAGTTAATTTTTATTGAAAGTAAATTTTTTTAGTATTATGTTTTATATGTTTTTAGTTCCTACATGTAATTTTTGCTCATTAAAAAAATATAAATTAAACAATTAGCATTTAATACCAAAAACTGTACATAAAAAAATTACCATAATTTTCGTGCCCATATAGGGAAAGTATTTTAAATTCTTAATATACAAAAAGTTTTACCTCATTGCGACACTGTAGGGACATTTTTTGTTTGAAAGTGTCATCAGAGACTTTCATTTGTAATAAAATGTGGCGGCTTTTCAGCACTAGACATTTTAAACTTTCAAAAATATTGTATTTTCGGCTCACCCTAATTTGCATTCGCTTTATAATTTCATTTTATTTCTCGTGAATTACCCTCGAAATTCACTTGGATTATATTGTCTTCAATTGTGTGCGCTACTTTTGAGTGTGTAATATTGATTATTTTCTTCCTTTTATATTGTTCAGATATTAATTTTTTTAGATATGACTTTCTGAGCTGTTTACGTTAATTATTATTATAAATTATAGAGACCTACTCATTGGTATCGGAAGCAGAGTTTCTTTTTCACCTGACCGCTTACCGCATAGCTAAAATCTTTACCTCCCTGAATTTTAATTTTTAAAAGTTTGCGAATGGTTAAATTGTCATACTCTCTCTGCCACTGTGTCATTGATTATAGTTTCGAAATCGTGCAATCAAGCTGCGCCGCCCTTCTTAATTGAAATTAAAAGAAAAAAGCGAAAAAGAAGTGAGGAAAAATCGGTGATTACTTAGTTTTGAGATATCCACACTCTCAGGTAGCGGGCATAAGTGTGCCAAAGAAAGAGCGTTTCGTGATGAAAGAAAGGAGAAAGGGGATTCCACAGCCCTGACATTGCGGGCGCGCAGTGCAAGGCGAGATGCAAGGCGAGATGCCAGGCATCGACCGCAGGCTTTTTACCGACCGCGATATCTCGACGTCGCGACGCCCGCCGTGTTCCCGGTCCAATGAGACTAGGAAGAGATTTTTTATTTAATCGCCAATTAGTGATCAGATGCAATTAAATTAATTAAAATCTCCTGGTATTTTCGGTAATCAATCCAGGCCCTGACATCAAATTCTGGGGTTGCAGCGAATGTCAGTGACAGGTAGGATAGTGAGAAAGCATTAATAAAAGGTGTTCGGTTTTAATAGAAAAGTGTTAGAAACTTGTTTTTGATTTTAATTTTTTTTATTGGAAAGCATTTCTTCAAATCCCGCTGCAGCTCCTTTCATTCGATACCGCGGCGCGGCGTCAATTCTCTGAAAACATAATGCGGGATTACTTACCTCGGGGTCAAAGTGTATATATGTTTTGAACAAGTAGAATTAAGTTTTACTTATTTCAAAAAAGGTTTGATATTTTTTTTAATATTTAAAGCGTTTACAATTCTTAAAAAAGAAATAAAAAAAAGTCGAGTGCAAAAGTGCTTTAATAACCTTAAAGGAAAAAACCACTTTCTGCTATACGAAATCCTTTATAAAACGCACAGTTTTCAGTGATTCCAATTCTTTTATGATACTTCTTTACTCAGTTTTTAATGTGAAATAACACTTCCGAAATAATAATTTGAAATATGTAAAACAAAGAATTGAATTTTACTTATATCAAAAAGGGCTTGATAATTTTTTTTTCATCAAATATTTAAAAAGCTTAAAAACTATCCGAAAGTAATAAACAATAAATTAATGTCAAGTGCAAAAACACTTTAATAACCTTAATGACAAAAAACCATTTTCTACCATAGAAAACCTTTTATAAAACGCACAATTTATCTCATTTTTTTAGAGTACTTTTTTACTCAGTTTTAAACTTGTAATAACATTTCCTAAACAATAAATCAAAATATGTAAAACGAAGAATTTAATTTGAATTATTTTAAAAAGGGCCCGATATTTTTTTTCTTTGAATATTAAGCTCTATAAAAACTATCAAATAGTCATAAACAATGAAGAAAAATTGAGTGCAAAAACGGTTTAATAACCTTAGCGACATATAATCATTTTCTGCTATACAAAAAACCTGATAAAATACACAGTTTTCATTTCATCTTTTAGGTTGAAAATTATTGAGGCTCACCGTGACAGGTTTTAAGGAATATACCTTAATACACCTTGTAATAATTTTGTCCACTGATGAAGATAAAGACTTTTTTTGCAATTTCTAAATTGAAAATATAATAATGAAATAATCCATTGCACTTTTAATAAAATAAAAATTTCTCAACCCCGAATTTTTACCTCGACGTGCAATCCGAGTCCAAAATAACTTCCTGACCATGCTAATGAGTAAAATGCTGACGGACTGGAGAATTAGAAGCTAAAGGTCGTGTCACGAATAATGAATTGCTGATAAGACTATCAGACACTCCACGGCTTATGCGTTGAAACCTCGGCAGGTACCGCAGTCTTACCTGAATTCTAGAATCGAACTACTGCGGAAACATTTAAACTCGAAGGATCCTCGAATTTTAAGTGTAACACTTCCCTGAAAGGAAGTAGTTACAGTACAAATTTGAAAAAAAGCGTGAGTTGAAAAATTAACGAAAGATGTTCTTGAACAATTCTAGGATGATGGAGTTGACCTGTTGGGAGAAAATTGCCCTAGTGGTCATAGCGGCAGTGGGATTGCGGATTGTAATAAGAGTCAGTGTCGTAGCATGGAAAAAATTAATTGCGCCAGGTCTTGGATTAGGAATTGATGTGGCTTCCCAAGGAAAATGGGCTGTGGTAACTGGAGCTACTGACGGTCTCGGAAAAGCTTATGCAAAAGCTTTCGCTGATAAGGGACTTGACATCGTACTTGTTTCAAGATCAATCGAAAGGTTAGAAGAAGCTGCTTCTGAAATCAAACAAACTTATGGGGTTGAAACTCGAATTATCGAAGCTGACTTGACTGAAGGCCAGGCAGTTTATAACAAAATTGGAAAGGTCATTGAGGAACTTGAGGTATTTTCAAAATATTTATAATTTTATACATTTTTGAATATTTGTTGTGTTTTTAAAGGCATCTGAAATACAAAATTGCACTCACTTTTTCAAGATTTAAAAAAAGGCTGTGTCTAGTCGTCCCGAAAAATGGGGAGACTTGGAAAAGGCCATGGGCTAGTCGTCCTGAATTTTCGGAACGACTAGCCAACCTTATGAAAAATATTGGACTAGTCATCTCGAATTTCGGGACGAGACACTTCGTTGAAAAAATTATGTTCTTATTGATCCTATGAAAGGAACCTTGTACAATTAAAAAAAAAACATTGATTTGAGAAAAAAAATTTTTTAATAATTTTCCGTTGCAAGCCGTATTAAATTTATTTAATATTATTTTTTTTAACAATTCTTTTTTAGATCTTCAGTATTGAACTGCTTGATTTCTTTAAATTTTGTACTTATTTTTGTGTGGTTTTTCCACTTTTTTTGGATAAAATTTGAGGAAATATTTTTTGTCATTTTTTAAATATTTTTGTGCTCTTTGTGGTATTAGTTTCATGTAAAACTTGTTCGAAACCAAATTTGCTATATAACTTGCATTTCTATTATAGATTATTTTTGTAAAATTCATAACTTCAAATTTAAAAAAAATCCTTTAGCATAAAAAGCAACAAAAATGTGAAAATATTTGTGAAGAATCGTTAACTTTCTACTTAACGAGCTGCGTTTGAAAACTTTCCGTATGTAATTAATCCATCATAAAACTGTTTCAAAAATGAAGTAAAACCAATTTTATATAATATATTCAGAACATTGCTCGAATATATTATTTATTATGATTTTATAATTTATACCATTTGCAATTCACAATGAACATGAGTTTCCATATGTTTTAACTTTCTGATTAACACAATGCTTAATTACCTTTGTATTTTAAAACAAAATTGTTCAATTTAAATTTTATGTGAAATCAATAACTTTTATTAATAATTATAATGTGCGCCTTCTTGAAATATAAATTACAATAATTTATTAAATCACCCTCCCCCCATATACGCAGTAGCAACGTTACATCTAAATTTTCTGATATTCTTTATCTAATTCAGATTATAATTTTATCTTCCTGATTCTGATACAATTTTTCGTCTTCTTTTGAAATCCGTTGGAGAATTTCAAAAGATTTTAAAATTGACAAAATGGCGGATGTTTTCATAAAAATATTTAAAGTCAGTTAACTCGAAAAACCCACCAATTTTTTAATTTCATTTTTTTTTAGATTTTGTCCCAATGTAAAGAGTATATTCCATGATAGTCTCCCCTGTACTCGAGCCTCAGAGGAAAGAGAGAATTCTTTTTTCTTCTGAGAAACGAAACTTTACATTTTTTGACAAAACATCACAAGATGCGAGAAAAGTAATAAGAAACAAAATTGTTTCTCTACAAAAGTTTTAGAAAAATGTCTCTTGATACTTTTTTCTATCTCGCGTTATTTTCGACAATTTTTTCAAAATATGTATAAAATCCTTTTCGATTATTTTTCTCAAACTTATTTAACAGTTTCAACAACGTATTAGTGGGAGAATAATAAAGTAAGTATATAGAGTATCGTTTTCGGTGTAACTTTTTAGTAGATTGACTTTCAATATTTTCAGAAAAAAAGCCGCCATTCAGTCCATTTTCAACTCAGCGTTTTCAATTTTGAAAATTCAAATAGTCATAACTTTGTCAAACCAAAATTTTCAGCAAATCTGTAAGATACGTGTCGTCTCATTTCCTTTGAAACTAATTCGTGCAACAAATTTTGGCACCTAATTTAAAAACTTTTTTATATCACAAAAAATGTATAAGTTCTATGCTTTCTTAACAATTGAAGTTATGGTGTTGAAGGATCGTAATTTATATTTTAAAAAGATGCACAAATTGTCTTATTCCGTTCTCGAAAAACAACATATTTGAGTGGTTTCTGTGACTTGAGCATGGACTGTCTACTCGATTTAACATTAATTCGATCTTTTTAATTATTGTTGAAAGCGCATTTTTTACAAATCTGGCATTTTTCCGGTATCCGGTGAATTATCTAACTTTTTTGGAAAATCCTGGATTAAAGAAAAGCACGTTTAAAAATAATTATGGTGCAAAATATAGAACATTGAAACAGGGTTTTTTGTATCGCTCATGCAAAGGAACACTTTTTCGCTTGGAATTTTTTCCGTACCTCGTATACATTTTTAAAGAACCAAAATGCTTTATTTTTAGGGAAACAGTTGCCATTTTGGTTATGATCAGTTTTTGGATACTTCTTTGAGCATTTCGAAATAATGAGAGATCCTCTATCAGAATTAAAATGAAAGAGTTAATTATTTTAATCATTCGGAAAGATAACGGATACAAAATTTCCCGTTTTTTTAATTTTGAAAAAAATATTGGCGTCCAATTTGGAAACTTTTTTACATCACAAAGAACACATACGCCTAATTTTACGATTTCTTAACAATTTGATCTAAAGCTGGACAATTTTCAATTGAGGAATGAGTAATATTAAGGAAATTCTTATATAAAAGTACGCTGACCCTTAATAATTTCTCCGTCCACAAACTGGGTGGTTATATTCTCAATCTTTCACTGGAGTATTTTCACTTTTGTGAGCGTTTGGTTCAGTAGGAATGAAGTATCCTCAATTATTACGCATCTTAAACGAGTAGAAAGTGTTATATCACTTCTTAAAAGCGATCAGACGGGGTAATCGAAACTTTCATTATACCACAGTTTTTCTAATTGAATATCATCTCACAATCATTCTTTGATTATTTTCTGATACTTTGCATAATTTGATAACATCAGGTCGGAGTTTTAGTGAATAATGCTGGTAGAAGTTATGATCACCCGGAGCTGTTTACCCACGTTCCGGAAGAGACCTTGGCGAAGATTTTGCAACTGAATGTCGCAGGAGTAACGGGAGTCGCAAGGGCCGTTCTTCCAGGAATGATGGAAAGAAGAAAGGGAATTGTTATTAATATTAGTTCAACTGCAGCTGCTATTCCTAGCCCTTATCTAGCAGTTTATGCAGCCAGCAAAGCTTATGTTGCCAAATTAAGTGCTGACCTTGCGGCTGAAGCTGCCCCCAGAGGAGTTACCGTACAATGTGTTCTACCTGGTCCAGTGGCTACAAAAATGTCAAAAATAAAGTAAGAAATTCAATTTTTATATTGTACTTGAATATTTTGAGTTTTATAAGTAATTCATTATTTCATTTGTGCTTCACTATATATTATTCTATAGCTTTCAAGCAAAAAAATATTTTTTGAAAACATAGTTAAACTTTTAACCAAATAGTTTAATTTTCAAGACGAAAGGATGAATTTTAAACAGAACAGTTGAACTTTCGACCAAAAAATATGAATTTTTCAAAATAGTTGAATTGAAAATCTACAAAGATGCATTTTCAACCAAATGGTTCAATTTTCAACCAAAAAAGATTAAAATTCAACCAAAAGTAGTTAAATTTTTAAGCCAAAAAGACCAATTTTTTAGAAGACAGTTGAATTTTTAACAAAAAAGTTTTGAACAAAATAGTTGATTCGTCAACGAAATATATGAATTTTCAATGAAGAAAAATCAATTTTAAACCAAGTAGTTGAATTTTTAACTAATTTTTTTTTTTTAATTCAAAAGCGGAATCGAAAAATTTTCAGTTAAAAAAATTAATTTTCAACAAAAAAAAAACGAATTTTTGAACCAAAGAGATAAATTTTCAACTAAAATTGTGAATCTGAAAAAAATTAATTTTCAACAAAAAAGTTCAACATTCAACTCAAATGATAATTTTTCACCTGAAAAGATTAATTTTCTGCAAATATGAAATAGTTAAATTATCGACCAAAGAGATGAATCTTAACAAAAAAAATAAATTTCTAATAAATATTTTAACTTTCTACCAAGTAGTTTAATTTTTGACCAAAAAATATGACCTTTTAACAAAATAGTTGCAATTTCAATAGTGGAATTTGTAACCAAACGAGATGAATTCATAACCAAAAGTATAGACTTTTTAACAAAAAATGATGTGTCAAGATTACAATTTTTTTATTAAATTTTTTTCTATTGTTACATACAAATATTACGAAAATTTTTTTCTATGTGCATATTTTCACGAAAAATATATCTAACTATAGAAATTAATTGAAAAGTGAAATTCTTTTTTCGGCTAATAATGAGAATTTAAAAAAAGGGAAAATTAGATCGTATCTCAAGTTTCAATTAATATTTCATATATAGCCAAACTTGCCTTTTGTTATCCCTAAAAGAATGTTGACTATCAATCTTAGTACTCTTTGCATATTTAGAGCACTTACTATATACTAGAACTTTCAAAATTATTAAAAGATTCATTTATTCAAAGATCTGACTTAAAGTTAAATTTGTATTGATCAATTTTCAAATTGAGTTGAATTGAATAAGTTAGAACACTATTAAAATTATCAACATTTTTTCCCAGGAGAGCTGCGTGGATGGCTCCAACGCCAGAGAAATTTGTCGAAGCACAATTGAAAACAATTGGCATCGAGTCTCGAACAACAGGATACCCTCCACACTCTCTTATTGTAGGATTTGTACATGCATTGCAATGTATTTGCGAAAAAGGTGCTATATGGTTAGTAGCAAGGACAATGCTTAATATTCGGGGCAGAGCCCTCAGGAA
>JAUELO010000334.1:4304524-4314891 GCA_032357855.1 Amphibolips quercusostensackenii
TAGTGGCGCCATCTCTTGGTCAGGCCGGAAACTTATCAATCCACCCTCGTATTGTTACTTCTGATAGATGGGTTCTGCTCTACCAATAACCTCCTTACCCTCGTTTATACGGCTTTCTAACTATCTATCTATCTTCTTGTCATTTGAGAATAAGCTTAGAAAATAAACCTACTTGTTAACTTATTTTATTCTATGATTGTTTACAGCAATGTTCAATATTGTCTTCTCACCCTTTTCGTGAAACACTATTCTTAGCCATTTGTCCATAAATATAATAAATAGCCGTAAGGACTTTACGCATCTTTGCCTAACACCTTGCATCATATCGAACTAAAAAACTTTTTTTTTCACCCATATTTTTTTTAGTAATTTTTATTATCCTACGAATAAGTATTTCATCTAGGAATTCTCACATCTCCATTCATGAGTTTTTTAAATTTGCACAATCTTTAAGTTATGTAGTCGCCACTGCTTTCAAAATTTTCAGCGTTGATACTGTCAACACCGGCTACCTTGACATTTATTAGATTCTTAATTATATCCTTAACTTTAGACACACACACAATAGAAAAAAGCTGGGCTACCTGTTGCTGCTTCTAATTTTTTTATCCCTCTGACAAGGCAAATTCTGCGTCTCAATCTTGGATCAATATCCGAATAAAAATAAGCCTTGCTTTTTTCTGTGCATAAAATAATTTTCAGGTATTTATAATTCTTTTTAAGAATATTACATAATAATCCATAAGAATTCGTCTTAGATTAGGCATTGGTATTGGTAGTGATATCGGAATTAAGAACTTTGGGCTGGTTGGCAGGACAGATTTTTATCTGTTAAATTAAAAAAATAGTAAAGGTATTCTTTTTTTTCTATGAACATCTTATATTTGATATTATTATTAATATTTTTATTATATTTTGCACTTACAAATATAGAAAAGAAAATTATATTTGTTATAATACAACAATTGTTGATTTTTTAAACAAATCAAATAAATTTTGAACATTGGCTGGTAATTCAGAATCAGAAAAAAAACTTCTTGCAGTATCCCATAATTGGATGTACCTGAACCTAGTTTTACGACATCTATTATTATTAATCCAGTTTTATTTCTGAAAGCTGTGCATATCTTAATATGCAAATTGCTGATAACAATTGTTTATTGTTATTTTAGTGAAAGTAGTGATGTTGCTCAAAATTCATAGAAATTTTGTGGAATTTAAGTTAAACTAAACTTATCATTTGAGATTCTTTGAAAAACAGTTTACATCTTCAAAAAACCTAAAAGCCTTTAACCTTTAAATTCTTTGAAACCCCTTGAAATCTTAGAAGTCAATAGGAATCCCTTCAAATTTTATTTAATTTTTTTTTTGATCTACCATAAAAACATCTTCAAATCTTTCGAAATCCAACAACATTTTTTTAAATCTCTAACAGTACTTTGGAATTCTTTAAAATACCTGGAAATGTTGCTACTGTTCTGATTTTTCACATTAACTCTTTTAATATTTTAACATCACTAATTTCTATAATAATTTTCCTATAATGATTTTCTACCATAATTTGTCAGGAATCGCAACAAAATGGTAAGAATATGATAAGGATTACAAAGGATTACATGGGATTGCATGAAATTGCATAAGATGGCAGAGAAAGAGAGAAAGAGAGAGTACACTGGATTGCAGGAGTAATTGATCGCACAATCAACCCTTTTTGCATTTCTTTAAATTTTTTTAAATAGTTAAAAATCTGCAGAAATGATTTATAATCCCTTAAAAGTAAAATAAATCATGTCTTGAATTTGTGTCAAATTCCATTTTATTCCCTTAAGATATCTTCAAATTTTTAGGAATTATTTGAAATAACCTAAAATCTTGAAACTGTGTAAATGCATGTACATACACACTTTTTCATTAAAGAATAAGATGTTATAAGGTTTATGAAGAATACTAATCTTTGTACTACGTAATAACTTCTTTTATTTTTCATTTAGATGGTACATAATAATATCATAAATCTAAGGTATGTTTGCCACTTCAGTTTGGAAGCAACACACTATTTGAATACCAATAATGTTTAATGTTTATTCAGATTGCCATTAGTATATAATATGAATGGAAATATTTTGAAAATCATTCTTCAGTTGCGCTTGTATTAAAATTCTTCATATTTAAAAAAAATGAAAAACCTGACTGGTCTTTTGTGTTTCACCTTAGTCATTTTCCCTGATCCTATTGGTAAGAATAAAAAGTTTCTGTGAGTTAAAGTGCATTTTTGATCACAGCATACTTATTTTCTGTTTGAAATTTTTGAACGCATGCGAAATAGAAAATCTTTCTTAAAAGAACATGGTTAAGTTACATTTTCAAGTTTATTGCAGCAATGAGAAGGCAGTATTGTAAAACTTATAAATAGGTTACGTCACCTCCACTAACTTGTCGTGTTTTCATTTGATTGCTTTCAGATCGAAAAATGAGATTTATTAACGCTTTTATTCTGTTGCTCTTCACTTTATTCACGTCAGAAGTAATCGCTTTAACAACCGATATAATCACCAATAATAATTTATTTTTCGGTAAAAAAAAGCAGGTATTTAGTCAACTTTGTAAACAAATGCATATTCTACCCGCATAAAAAAATTTTGCATGGCTCAGGCATTGCCATACACTGGGAAATATGTGGCTAAAGCATGAGTTACAGTTAAATGATAGAATCTTGCCCGTCTTTAGATTCCGATGATTTGAAAAAAGGTCGCGGATATTTATGTATCTTTTAAGGATATTTTTTAAATTGATATTGATTTAATATTAGCGATAGCTATACAAATCCTGATCAGATGTAATTAAAGTGTATTGATAAAGCTAATTTTGAATCTTTTCTCCGCATAATTCATAACATAAGGTACGAATTCATTAGTCTTCTTTTACGTTCAAAATGAGTGGAAGAGAGTTGGTTGTTAAATTGAATTTGGAGACGTCAATTGATGTATGTCTCCATATTTCACAATACAAATACTGTAGATAAGAGACATCATTAATATAAGTTTACATTGCGAATCTCAAATCATTAATGATGGTAAATTATATACACTAAAGAAATTAGCGTTATTCGTTTAATTTATATTTTATAAATTTTTATTTTATTTTCACATTTCCTATGATACGTTTATATCAATTTTATAATTTTATAGAAATTATATATAAATAAATATATTTTGCTGGTTTATTTAAAGACTAATTGCACTTAGGTAAATTAACTAATGCATTATATTTGTTTTATAAAACTTTGAGTCTACAGTCATAGTTTGTAATGTTACGTGGAAAAATAAGTGAATTGCCTTTTATTAACTGAAAACCTTTGCTCCATGTATTAATAGTATCTATTATCTACAGTATTTGTATTATAAAATATTGAGACACAAAGCAGTTCATGTGTCGAAATTAAATTTAACTAGCAACCCTTGGTCACTTATTTTAAAGGTAAAAGAAGACCAACAAACTTGTAAATTATTATATCAACTTTTAGAAGAAAAACTGAAAAATTATGCTTATTATTATACTTCAATTGCATTCGACAAAAATTCATATTATTTGATTATTTATTTTTATTCAACTACAGCTTACACGATACATTTATAATATAATTATACCTAATGTTAGCTGCGATATTTGTTTAGGTCATGAGACCTGTATAAAGGGGTAAAATTAAACGATAAGCTACTTTCTTACACTGCTAACGCAATGTACACAATTGGCTTTACGGAGACATTATAAAAGTCCTAACTTTTAGTACACTGGCCAAATATTAAAGGACACGCAAAAAAATTTTGATCCGGGGAATTCAGGAGCGCAATCTGAAATATACCAGGGGCTGTAAGACTTACCGCGGACTGGAAACAATCATTTTGACATCCCTGAACATAAAGAATCCCGCTAATTAACGAAACAGATTCTGCTCCACTTCCACGATTGCAGATTGTGGAGAGTCGTCTCCTAGTGTACCCAAAAGAAAGATCTTCTAATGAGAATCTACCCCTTACGTCTTCCATAAGACGCACCTGGGCAAAGAAGTCGAACGTATCTGAACGGTATTCCGCCAAAAAGGTACTCCTGCGCTATCGGGACGATCCATAGGTAAAGTAGCTTCTAAAGAGAGAAGGTCTGACTCAGTCTGTCCAGATCCGTATCTCTAAGATAGGCCTCGAATTTCGCGAGGATTAGATCCTTCTTGTTCTATAAACTTACCAAGTTCAATCCGGGCCTCTCCTTACCCATACATGAAACCTTCTCTAACCAATTTAAGGCCATCTTTAATACGTTCTTTGCTAGTGGAACACGTCCTAGTTTCAGTCTCAAGACATAACTTGGAGTCTATGAAGGCAGGCCCAAAATTCTCTTAAAGAAAGTAGTGTAAATCACCTCTACCTTCTTACAATACCTCAAACTCCAAATCCTTATGGCCGAGATTTCGACTTAGAAGCTCGACGGAGTTGCAAATATGAACCTACGGCTATCTCAGCGACAGTAACTCTTTCATTGCAGGTCAGAAAAAAGGTACCAGAACTTCTAAAAGGCTTGCCTACACAGAAAAATTCCTGGAACATCTCCAATGAAGTGCCCTCAAACGTAAAATTTGTTATTAAGAGTGGTCAGTTGACATTTCCCTAAAGCCACGGCTCAGCAAAAAACTTTACAAATCTCCGATTTTTAAGATGAGGAAAATCTACCTAAGAAGCTTACCTGGAAGCACTCCGCATTCCACGTCAACTAGGGATGTGGTGCCCTCTGAAGTGCAAATAGATATCCTAGCTGCATCATAGATACTTTTCATTACCCTAACGAATTTTGTGCTGTCACTTAGGCTCAAGAATTTTCGCTAGAGTAAATCATGTTTTACTAAGAAAAGGCTCTTTTGAAGTCAATAAAACAGGCGAAAATCTTTTGACTAGATGCAAAAAGATGAATTTGTACGATAAAGCTCCAAACAAAAATATGATCCATACAACCTCTGGCCACTCTCAAACCAGCCTAAAATTCCGGCAAACATTGACACTCATTTATCTACGCCACCAGTCTGTCCAGGAAAATCCGCGTAAATATTTTAGCAATAACGTTCACTAACGCAATGTCTCTATATGAGGGTGAATCCTTTTTGTCACCTGTTTCGAAAAGTATGCACGTAAGGATATTTTTCCAGTCTGTAGGGACCTGCTCATTCTCCCAGACTCTCCTGAACAAACATTCAAGGTAATCCACTCCTTAATCTGGAAGCACTCTATAAAATTTCGCAGAAATGCCATCTTGACCTAAAGCTTTCCCTGATTTACATTTGTGTATGACAGCAATTATTTCTGTTTTTAAAATCGAACCATTAAAAAGAGAATGCGTATTCACAAACTAAAAAAGGACAATTTTAAATTTAGGAAAGTAAAACGAGCTCGCGAAGTCTTACCACCTTTTTAGGTTGATACAATTTTTATAGGCAGGCCTTATCTTCAAAAAGTTGACTGCCCTCCAGAATTCTGCAGATCATCTGGATGCTTTAAGATAATTCTGGAAAGCCTTTTTCAAATGCTTGACGGAATTGTGAGCTTTTTTCTACCTTTTTCTGCTATTAGAACAAGCCCAGTCATACCATGGTTTCTTCCACACAAAAAAAGAAGAAGGCCTAGCAATCATACCCGCTTCTGACGCTGCTTACTTAATATAAAATATGAAAGTTAATTATTGTATGTACCAAGACTGTGTTTTAAGATTGTGGGTCAAAGAGCGACAGTCTGTTGATAAATAACTCTCTCCTAGCCTTCCTCCATATCAGTTTCACACTCGTACTCGTATTCCTAGCTACAACAACCCTCTTCCTACCACCCATGACTACATTTAACACTTCTACGCAGATCGGAAGATGGTCGGAGCAAGTAGCAATAGAAATAATTTCAAAATCTTTAATTGCACTCATTAATGTAGGAGCACAAGCTGCGAGATCAATTGTGCTTCCACAATCGCAAGACAGGCGAGCGTAGCTTGCTGGCTAATCACCACCGAATATGCCGTTGAGGAAAGCAGAGCCATGCACTTTTTAATATTCAAACAAAGTAAGACCCCTTCCACATACGTCAAAAGCCAACACGAATCTTTCGGCAAGTGCATTTACCCTATCTGGAAACGCTTCATAAGGTACCTGGTTCAGAGTAGCAATGCGCGCGTTACAATACCCCCTTTAGCCGCTCCAATATTGATTCTAAACTTTCGCAAATTGACTCTCTATCCAAACACGGCTCAAAATATATTAAGCCGACTAAAAATCGTGATGAAGCAAAGGCGCACTTTATGAAGATCCATTCAGGGGATATATCAAGGGCTTCGCAAGCAGACCGTTTCCGATTTACAAATACCACTAAGCCGCTACTTGCTTTACCAAATCTACTTACTTTTGTTTTGTTTGCCAAAAATCATTTATGATGACGAAGCCAGGAAGCTGTCAAAACCAGTCGTTAGAATGTCTCCCAGGATAGCAGATCCTCGAAAGTTTTAGAAAACGATTCAAATGTCTTCTTCCGCTTCTACAATAATGTCATTTCTCTTTTTTTTTCGAGAGTTTTTGGTGTCTCTTCGGGGTGTCGATTCCTTGGCTTGACAAGACGAGACTGGGCAATCGGGATTCTGGTTTCGGAAGAGAAAGTCTGTAACTGAGCTAGTCCTAATCCATTGGCTCTCCTCAGTTGGAAATGCTGAATCAGACCCAGACCCATCTCATTTGGGCGGTCTTTCTTTCTTTTTACTGACAGAGCTCCTTATCTCGAACTAGGAGAAGAGCCTTTCCCAAAGACGATTTTTCAACTGACTTTACATCTTTGACCTGTCGCTTGTCACCGGAAGGCCCTTTATAGAAAAGCCTTTATCTCTTTTAAAAACGCGAGGTCTATGCAATAGCAAGCCTAGCTCGATGAGGACCGGTCTAGAGCCTTGATTTCTTCCTAAACAGGTGACTAATTTCACCACAACCAACTCCACATCGGCCTTGGAAAATACATCACGAACGAGCAGCATAAGGTCTCTGTTAACAGGTTCAGTGTCCTTTTGTGCAGAATTATATTTTGTGAACACTTATCTTTGCGGAAGTAAAGAATTTTTTCGTAAGTAACTGAACATCATGTTCCAGCACGGCATTTCTTCTCTCAAACACCTCGCTTCAGACCTTCAAAGCCTCAGCCTCTCCTGTCGGGATTAAAGTATCATTTTTATTCTGATCCACCTGACCCTTCAGGGTGGTCATATCGGCCTTTGTTCCTGACACATTTTCTTTGATAGAGTTCAGAAGAGCTTCAAACTACTCGTCGTGCAAAGCTGGCATTCCGGATTCTATCATCTTGAAATACGGCACTGCACAGTCAGCTGATTACGCGCCAGCGACTGATGTTTATTGAACAAATAGTACGCAGAAGCACTGCAAACACTCTACTTCAAACACAGTTTTTACATAAAAACAGTAGAATATTAGCCATATTATTCGACGCGATGAGAAGCGTGACTTGTTGACTTATTCTTATTCAATATAAATTGAAAAATTATCCAAAAAAGAATAATGGCTAGCCCCAGAATTGTTTTAAATCTTTTGATGCAATCTTACGGGTTAGCATTCACCTACGCAAAGATGTATTTGAAGCTATTTTTGCAACGCTTGTCCGAAATAGTAATACTAGGAGGGGTTAACCAACAATCATAATTTTATATTGCATTGAGGTTATATTGCATACAGTAAAAATTCTAATCCGTAACATTAAATATGCAAACTTGCGTGAGCGTGAAGATACCATCACTAGGGTTTAAACTTACCTTTAATAGTGTATAAAGTATTTTATCTTAAAAGCGCGCATGCGCAGCTGTCTCACCATTATCTGAAGTTAGCCATCTTCATACTGCGCATGCGAGAAAATTGTTTACACATAGTTTGCTCAAATTAGATCCTTCAGGCACAGTTTAGAAGCATTAGAATGTCAACTTTTAAAGTGGGTTAAAAAAAATCTGACTTTTTAAATCTGGACTAAGAGCACGAAATAATATCATGTGACTGTTAAGTAATCAGAATATATTTTTCGTGATGGAACTGAATTTTCTGTATAGCTAAAAATGCAAGGATTATAAGATGCAAAGTCAGATCTCAAAGCAAGGCGCTTTATTTTATGTTAAAAAGTCTAGAAATTATTATTTGTGTAAAAACCAGTTTTGCTATAATAAAATCAGATAATTTAAGGGTAGCCGCAAATTTTGATTTTCAACATTCTTTTACTTTTCCTTGATTTTTTCCTGACTAGTTTTTTTATTTCTTATGAATAATAATATTTTAAGGTCAGCTTTAGATAAAAACTCGAATTAACCGATTTTGGCCTATAAGTGGCTACATCTTCTTCGGAAATTATTTCATTGATTCAAACAGTATTCCTTTTGACTATAGACACTTAAATGTCTTTCTTAGTAAAAACAATATTTCCCGCGTAGGTGCAACAGAGAATTTTTTAGAAAATTTTAAACTTTTTCTTTCAGTGAGAATTCGAATTTTATTATTGTAGCTTATGACTATCACAATTTCCAGGTTTTCCCTGACCTGCAGCTATTCTATAAAATCATCAAATTCTTTACTGTTTATTTCTGAAGAGCAAATAACTCCTAATGATATCGTCGTTAATTAAAGATTATAGTAAGATTTTCAAAATTCGAAAAGACGTTGCGTGCAAAGATGTATATTTTAGATTTCATTTCGTATCTGGTAATAAATGAACACAAGCGACGAATCTCGAATTTTTGTTTTTTCTCTAGATTTGAAGAGTAACATTTGCTCCCAGTGTGATAAATATAAGATATTTGTTGAAATTATTTTCTACGTTTGTCAATGAGTTCAACGCAACCTATCACAAATTACACAGGTTTAAAAATAATGGGGTCATGCTTTTGGTGGGGCAGCTGGGGGTCTTTTCCGAAGCTATTTTTTGCTAGTTGCTTCATTTGGTACTACTTTCACCCTTCAGAATAAGCTTTTGAGCGTTCACTTACGATTTTTTCTTGCAAAATTGTGACAATTTTAAGTTATAAAATATATCCCAACAATGCTTTTTTGCAAATTTCAATTTCATATTGTGAACGCACTACCTTAGAAATACAGGTTTATATTTTTTGACATGATTTTCGATACCAGCGTCGCCAAAAACCCATAGGTAAAATTTTCTGGATACTTATATTGTTTTTGATAAAATTTAATGCGCCATTTAAAATCATCATCTTAAAAATGAATATTTTTATCTTCTGACTTTATATTTATACTAAGAGACCCCAAAAACTTTTAAACACAAATTTTCTTACAATTATAATGTGATTAGCCAATTCTGAATTATATTTGGATTCTACGCAGAAAATCGTTTCAGAAATAATCTCAAGATGACTAACAGCAAAACTTATTAAATCTCATAAAACTCCTTAAAATCTTTTAAAATATCTAAAATACTAATACCAAAACTAAAGCCAATGAAAAATTACTGGTTATCTTTTAAAATAACTTAAAATATTTCAAATCTTTCAAAATCTTTTAAACTATTAAAACAACTTTAAAGCTTTTCAAAATGCTAAGGAATTTGAAAACGTACATTAAAATATTTTAGTCCTATGAGCATTTTATCAATAAAACCTCAGGATCGATTCAACAAAAACTTTTGAAAATTAAAAAAAATTCATTAAATTAAGTATAATTTAGTGAATTTAAAGAAGCTTAAGTAAATTAAAAATATTCGAAAGATTCTCTATGATGATATTTTCTGAAATCCTGGAAAATGTATAAAATACATCAAAGCTATAAAATCATGTTGCGATCATTCAAATTTTCAGGAATCTTATGAAATCCTGTAAAATTTTTAAAATATCTTAAAACTTTATAGGTCCTGCAAAATCGTTTCATATCTTCCTAAATTATATATATTGTAATTTGTGAGTTTGAGCTACTTTGATCAAACAATTCTTATAATTGTTTCAATTAACTCTAATGAGCGATTTGTTTCGCATGGAGAAGAGAATAAACTTCAAATTCATGTACATGACCTTTTTGATTCAAGAAAGCCTGTTCTATTCTACTTTACAATTACTTCTCTAAGCTCTGAGCTAAACGTAGTTAACTAAATTGATCATGCTCTTTAATAAACATAATTCTTTTTTAAAATTTTAATTAATAATTGATATTAGTAACCTAACGACGCTTCACGAATACAGTAATTCTTCATCCAGTATCAAACTGCCTATTTTCTATATTTCTATGAAGATGAGATATTTGTCAGGTAATCGAGGGCAATGACCCTTACTTTGAAATTACATTTATGTCATTTGTG
>JAUELO010000334.1:4620163-4631506 GCA_032357855.1 Amphibolips quercusostensackenii
GTGTTTACATTTACGGCTCGCAATGAGCAAATAAGACAGACAACTAATGTCCACCGGTCGGATTGTGCCCCCCACTCTCTCTATCTCTCTTCCTCTTCGCCCCTCTCTCTCACTCTCGCCCCCCCCCCTCAGCTCAAGCTGACGAGATCGTGCTCGATGCTAGAGGTCGAAGCGGTCGAACGAAAGAAGAAATTTAAAGCATCTAACGAAGTGTAGCGGACAAGTGTACCGAAAATAATTAAAAGTAATAAGCCGTATTATTATATACAGCTATAAATTGTTTCGTTTATGTAACATTTCGTAAAAAAAATACAAAATAATTCCACGTGGTCGCATACGTACGCGCGTTTTTGTTAGGACAAAGAGTTTTGCATTGCTCGAGTTACTGATTTTATGGATTTATCAGTGCAAAAATATGCAAAAGATTTCGACTTGAGCAAATGCTATAAACTATATTGTCCAGACGACGAATGCATTTACCGGGACAAGATTAGTTTTCTGGAAAGTAAGTATATGATTTTTTAAACTGGTTTTCTGATTTATTTGCAATGTTCACGGTATCATCCAGGGGCGGCGTTGTTAATTTTTTCCGGGTGTGTATTTCTGTTCTTTTCTGTCACCACATATATAATTTCTGGTAAATTTTTGCTAGTAAATAAATGAAAATAAAGTGTTTTGAGAAATTTTTTCATTATTCCTAATCCAATAAATGTAAAAAATATATATATAACGTTCGTCAGACTATACATTGGCCACTTCAATACTATACTATATGAGAGAAAGTATTTTTTTTCCATTAAAAAAAAAAAATTTGCAATTTCTTGCTCTATTGTTGCCCCGTAAAAATCAGGAAATGACCGGGAATCTTAAATTGTTCGCCGAATCGATGCCGTGAGTTTCTTTAATTTTGATTATTCTATTCCACAATGCTAATTCTGTAGGTCCTCTAATTCAAATTATAAATTTCGCTTGGAATGCTTCTGATTTAAAATATATGTGGGATACTAGAATGCTTACATAGAAATATGCAGGGTTACGGAAGGTAAGGAGCAACTATGGGTGTGGGTCAAGAAGATGAGACATCGAGAGAGAGAGGAAGAGTGTTTGACTGACCGGCTTGCCGAGAGATCTCTTTGCAAACACCATTTCGGGTCTCGTCCGGAATGTGAAATGAAAAGTAAACTTGCGAAATATGTTGGTGATGAAGGACGCTTGGTGCTGTGACGTTATCGTGTGAAGTAAAGTAAAAACTGTGAAGTTACGCTAAAAACTGAAGTGATGCTAAAGACTATGAAGTGATGCTAAAAACTGTGAAGTGAAGCAAAAAGGAAAACCGTTGAGGTTGTGTTCAGTGAAGCCGGACTTAGACTTTTAATGGAAAATATGGAAAAGGATATCTAAGAGGAATATAGCAGATGAACGTGCATTTGAATGCGAGGATGAAGCTTATGTAAAGACGGTAAAAGGTGAGAGACGAAAGAGATAAGGCGCATGTAGCAAGACTTATTGAAACTGTTGTAAAGACGTGTAATGAATTTTTAAGACGGAAAGACATAAGACGAGCGTTTAAAGACGAAAAAGACGAGCGTTTAGAAGACGAAAAATAGAAAAATTTAAAGTATATGTTATAAGGTGAACAGATTCATTCAATTGTTAACGAGACGAGCACACATAAGTCGAACCTATTAAAGACGTGTGACGGAAGGATGGTAGAAAAAAAATACGACGCTAAGAAGATAAAGTGCGAGAAAACGCCGCGAAAATATACAAGGACAGAAAAAGACGCTAGGCTGAGTGCAAAATTGTAGTAGAGTAGCGTTTACTAAGTGCGCGGTACGTGGTGGGGGGAAGCCTACAAGAGGCGTACGTGACCAACTTAGGACGTGTCAGGGAAGACGAGTGGCGGGGATTCCATGGTCCTTGAGCGCAGTGAGCGCTCGAACCAGAGGAGTCTGGAACAGCTAAAAGCGGAATTTTAACAGGTTCAAGTAGAGTGCGATGCTATAAGAGCAGAGCGAGATGCTCTCGCAGAATTAAGACGACAGCAAGACATTTTAAAGTGCGAATAAGGTGCGGTCAGACGCGAACGCGAAGAGCAAGATTAGGCTAGGCACGAACGCGAAGCTTTAGACAGGGCAAGCCGCGAACGCGAAATACAAATTCAAGAGGCTAGGCTCAAACGTGAAGAGCAACAGAAAAAGAAAGACGTAAATCAGTTGAAAAAGCTCGAAAGAGAAGAACTTTGACGTTTAGCACTAGGCAATCGTAGACGAAATGGTAACCAGACAGACGAACGACCGGGTCGTATTCATTTTCGCGATATCAAAGAAACTATCTTTAAATTTACGAGAGACACAAAACATTTCCAGTAAGTACATGGCTGGACATTTTAGGCGAAAATGCGATTCTGTACGACTGGTCGCAATAAAAAAATCTCGCGGTTGCAAAGAGGACATTAGACTGTACCGCGAAGTTATGGTTGGATACTCAGTTAATAATAAAGACATGGGACAAAATGAAGATCGCGTTGATGAAAGAATTTGAGTCGAAAACCGACTGTCGCGAGATTCATCGACTTCTTTCGACGGGAAAGAAGAAATTAGATGAAATCTTCTAAGAATATATAATTCAGATGAGGAAACTGGCTAGCCGTATCGATCTAGAGGAAAAGGAAATGAACGTCTATATAATTGACAACATACCGGATTTCAAATCGAATGAAATAATTCTGTACAGAGCGAAATTTTTTTCGGAATTCTGTGCAAATATGAGTACGTACAAGGAGATGCGAAGTGAGATCATAGCAAATAAAAAACCCAGTGAGGAGAAGACGAGTAGTGAAAGACAGGGACCTTCTGCTATTTATAAAGATTAAGCAAAGAAGAAGGGGATTTAATGCTATAATTGTGGTGACGCAGGTCACTTAAGTCGTGACTGTTCAAATAAAAGTAAAGAGGAAAAGTGCTCCAAATGTGACGTATTTGGGAACATTGCTTCCGAGTGTACAACGAGCACCTCAGAGAAAAGCATATTTAATAAAAGAATACGCGACCTGACGAAAAAGGGGCAGCAAATTTAATGCTGATGGAGACAAGGCGAATGAGATTGCTTTATAAGAATTGCACGATTAACGGGATTAACGTGACAGCTGCAAAATATTGCAGCAGCGATTTCACTTTGTTGCGAGAAGATCAGTATCGAGAAGCAGGTTTTACAGGCCTGGAAATGATTCAGGAGACTATGATGGCAGCTAGTGTTGGACAGTCCCAAACTACTGGGCGATTCAATAATAAAACGATAATTGATAATGTCGCATATTCGTTAATTTTTAGAGTTACGCCACAGGGTTTTATGTCAGAGAAGACTATTTTAGGTTTGGAATTACTCGGTCAGGTAGTGTTAGAAACCAGAAAAGGAGGCACTCAGATGTGACCAGACGAAAGCCATTTGATGATGATGGCTCACAAAGACGACAGAGTTGCTTCAAACATAGACCAGAAGTTCAAGGACGTAGTGCAGAAGCTGGCAACAGCCTTTTAGGCTACCGGTAACAAGGAAGTCCCGGTAGAGATGGAAATTGTCTTTACGGACAATAAAACGTTAAGTTGCGGACCAGGATGACTTGCGCCGCTAGAGATGGCTGAAGTTGATCAAAAGTTACAGAAATGGAAAGCGAAGAATTATTTCAGACCAAGCTGTTCCGAGTATGCCAGTCAGGTGGTACTAAGCAGGAAGAAGGATAGCACACCTTGAGTTTGTGTAAACTACAAGCCTCTGAACAAAGTCACTGTGAGACAACATTTTCCATTACCTTTGATTGAAGATCTTTAAGATAAGATGGCCGGTGCTAGGGTATTTACAACACTGGATTTGAAGGACGGTTTGCTGCATGTTAAGGTCGCCGAGAATAGTAGAAAATATACTGGTTTCGTCACGCCGACGGGACAGTATGAGTTTCTAAGAGTAAAATTTGGCCTTTGTAATGCACCAGCTGTGTTTCAGCGCTATATGGCCTACATTTTCAGGAACTTGATTAAAGAAGAAGTTGTTTCAATGTATTTGGACGATATTATTATTTTATCGAAAGATGTTCCAGAGGCCGTAAAAGGTATATGACGAGTCTAGGAAACATCAGTACGCTTTGGACTTAAAATCAACTAGAAGAATTGTCAACTCTTGCAGAGAAAGATTGAATTCCTAGGTTATGTGATCGAGAATGGGACGATCAGACCATCACCAAAAAAGGTTAGGAGTTAATGAATTTTCCTGAACCAAAGGCTGAGCAAGCTTTGCAATCATTTTTAGGGTTAGTCGGCTATTAAAAAAAATTCATCCCAAAGTTCGTGCAGATTGCCAAGCCGCTAAGCGATTTGCTGGAAGAAGGACGAAGTATCACTATGGGAGAAGATGAAAGGAAGGCATTGCTGATATTGAAAAAACATATGTCGACAGAGCCACTTTTGAGGATCTACAGTCTCAAGCTGGAGACAGAAGTTCACACGGAGGCTTTCAAGGACGGCTATGGAGCAACACTGCTTTAAGTAGCCTTAGACGATGGACAGTTACACCCGGTGCACTACATAAGTTGCCAGACGTCAGATACAGAGATGAAACTACACAGCTACGAGTTGGAGATGTTGGCTGTAGTCATGGCCCTGAGAAAGTTCAAAATCTATTTGTTAGGTATTTATTTTAAGATTCTTATAGATTGCACAGCCTTCAAGATGACAGTGAAGAAGGGCAGTCTCTTACAGAAAGTCTCGAGGTGGGTGATGAAACTGGCAGTATTCCAATACAATGTCAAGCATCGACCAGGCGTGAGGATGAAGCACGTCGACGCGCTGAGTAGATATCCAGTATGTTTACTCCTAGTACGGGACAGTCTGGTAGGCAGATTTTACAAAGCACAAGATCGCGACCAGGGAGACAAAGCAATAAAAACGCTTCTGACACATAAGCAGTTCGAGGACTATCTTCTGGGGAGCGGTTTACTGTACAAGGGAGAGGGCAAAATCAAGAGGTTATTAAATCAAGAGGAGATAGTCCAGAGAGCTCATGATGTAGGACACTTTGGAGTGAAGAAAAGCACGGAGATGATAATACGACAACACTGGATGGATAAATTGCCTAAGAAGGTCGAAGCATACACTCAGAATTGTGTTGAGTGTATTCTTGGTTCCAGGAAGCAGGGCAAAGCTGAGGGATTCCTAAATCTGATTCCGGAAGGAGAGGTACCGATGGACACTTTTCATATGGATCACGCAGGACTATTACCATCGACAAGGAAGAGCTAGCAATACTTGCTAGTGATCGTAGATGCATTCACCCAATTTGTATGATAGTTCCACGCGACGAAGGGCCTAGGAAGTGGCCAAGTTCTAAAGAAGTAGCAGAATCTTCAACAAACCTTCAGCAATCCCAGAAGAATTATAACCGACAAACACAAGGCATTCATGACAGAACATTTTAGAGAACATTATCGTGAAGAAGGCATTTAACATCTTGCCATAACAAGAGGAATACCAAGAGAGAACGGACTGGTCGAGAGGATCAACAGCATTTGAAAGGCAGTGTTCGTCAAACTGTCAACGGAGGAGCCACTTGAATGGTACAAACATGTTGAGAGATTACAGAGGGCATTTAACAGCACGTATCAAAGATCAATTAATACAAGTCCTTTTGAGCTGCTACTGGAAACAAAGATGAGAATTCCAGAGGACGTTCAGCTCCAGAAAATCATCGAGAAAAAGGCGAGGGTCGCCTTTAACGAAACCCAAGATGCACTACATAGGCAAGCCAAGGAACGAATTGCCAAGATTCCAAATGAAAATAGAAAAGGCTACAATAAAAGAAGAAAGCAAGGAACAAAATATCAGCTGGGGGACATCGTAGCTATAAAGAGGACTCAATTTGGACCAGGACTGAAATTAAAGATTTAATTTTTGCGGCCTCACCGAATTCTAAAAGTAGACAAACGTGATCGGAACGACATCGAGACAATCATCGAAGATAAGGGAGCAGAGGTGACTTCAAGTTCAGCCAATTACGTGAAACCGTGGAGAGGTTTCTACTGTGATCTAGAAGACGTGCGTTTTCAATTCGAATCACATACATACATATGCTACTCCTTTTTTCACAAATAAATGAGTGCAGCGCATTTGCGCAATAAATAATAAAATTTGAAATTTTTTCAACGTGCACTTGCTTTAATTGAAAAAGAAGTAGCGCTTACTCCATAAAGATAATCTAATTCTGGTATTTGTTGAGTAAAATTAAGAAACTGAATTTTGAGGCTAGGACCATGGTCTAAAAAGCTTGAAAGGTTTTACATTGAAATACAGATTTAAATATTTTAAATTGTTACTACGGAAGTTACTGCTGTTAATAAATAGATACCTCACGTTTTCATGTATTTGTCAACTAAAGTAATACTTTCTGGAGAAGTTATGATTAACGTTACATCTTTGTAACTCGGATATTAGTAACCAGTTGTAATTATGATATCTTCATTTGACATTTATTAATTTCAATCGACTGAAACGAAAATTATTCCTATGTAAAGAAATTCCAGAGAAAAACATATTTTACACTGTCAGTTTTGAAGTGTTCACTTTACAAAAAAATTTATATCAAGTAGTTTTGAGTTTCAAACCTTATTGAAAAATGGATCACGCTGTCGATATAACTGTAAAATTAACAGAAAGTTAGGTACTTATATGTATATGACTTTTTAGTAAATTTTTAAATAGGTGCTTTTAATCGTCCGTGAAGTCGATATAAGTAAAAAATAAGAATGTTTATTAAAAATAAAGTTTAGAAAGGAGTTCAATGTGGGACCGAATACACTCCTTTGACCAATCACAGGGGTGCATTCCGTCTCCCTCCGAACCCTGTCTAGGATCTTGTTTTTAAACTAAAATAAAACTTTCAAGGAAGCTTTTTGATTTTCTAAAAACTGACAACAATAAATCATATTTGACAAGGAACATTTCCGTCAGATATGCACAGTGAGTATTTTTACATATGTTGAGACAACAAAAAATCTCAAGAAATACGCATATGGTACGAAAAAAAATTTCTGCAATAAAAACTTTTTATTTTCGATGTCTCAAGATAGAAAAACTCACCGTGTATATTATTTTCTCAGACAAGTAGCGGTTGAATGCAAATAAATATCGATAAGCTATTTTACAAGGTGAAAGCAATTTTCCTAAAGTAACTATTTGCTTTTCATCTCCAATAGGTTCCATTTTTTTATTTTAACGGAAGGAATAAAATTTCTTTCGAAATCAGTAATAACGTTTGTTTCGCAACTGTTTTAATTTTGTATCTTAAACACTTTAATTATATTCTCTTACCATTGAATTGAAAATTAGTAGTTATATTAGTACATTTTGAACATTATTTTTCATGGTTGGTGCTGCAAACAGCATCAAATTTGACAGTTTCAGTTTATTTTTACGAATTTTGATTGTTTTTTATGAAAATTATAATTTCAGAAAGTGAGAAAGATGTTGAAGTACAGATTCAAGAAAGAACCAAAGCAAATCGCGGTTTTCGATTCAGTCAATGCAATCCCGACGAATCCAATACTGAAAACAAAATGTGTACTAAACAAGATGAGTTAAGAAAATGTCAACATGCAGCTTCAAAAATTCATAAGAATTATATTACCAATTAATACGTTATCAGAATTATTAAATTCTTATTTTTTATAGGCTCAAAAACAAGCTACACTTGAGGCTAAAAAGGACACCATTAAAGCTAATTTCCTTCAGCGAATGCAAAGAGTGTCGCAAGTTTCCATCCTTCATTCGTCTACTTCTTCGAAACAAGATCTCCGATCTTCAAATGAGCAACCATCTCCAGAAACGATAACCCAACAAAAAGAGGAGACAGCGAATCAAAGATTATCATCATTCACTAAAGGTGAAGTAGAAACTTTTGAAAAGTATAGGTTGGAAAAAGTCATTTAAGTTGCTTCACGTTTTGAAGTAAATTAATTTTGAAGTAAGTAATTACATAAAAGTATCTTATTGTGTCTTTGTAACGGTGGTGTTTTTCTATACGTCCTTCCAGACGCTTCAGTTTAGCTAGGGTAGGATTTAGGGACAGGTCTTATGAGTTCAGCATGCATTAATTGATCTTAAAAAAATTTCATAGCTTGATTTTCATATAGAATGGAATTTTAATTGTCGTACATTAAAAATTGTACACATTGAAGACTGCAACTTAAAATTTGTAATCCTCAAGCTTTGGAAGCCATAAATTTAAAAAGAGACAGGATGGAATACGTCCTGTTTGACATTGTTAAATTTTTGGTCCTTCAAATAAAAAATTATTTGATTTCAAAACTTTAATTTTTTAATTTTTTGTCTTTTAGTTTGAATATTTGTAAGATCTGAAGGATTCTTAATGAACTATAATGAAAATTATTAGAAGAAAATTTAAATTTTGTACATTAAAATACCAAGAGTCAAGTTCACAGTAAGCACAACATTGAAAGATGTCTTAAGAACTTGTTTAAAAGATTTAATGTTTTTGTATCGTAATTTGACCTGGCAGGACATTTTAAGGATGTTCTCAAAATGTTCTGCAATCTTTTGCCGACTAGCTTGGAACTTCGGTAGCAGCCATATTATTTATTAGCTATTTCTTATTACTGCGGATAGCTCTAAATGATATAAAAATAACTTCACTTTTTTCAATTCTGTTTCCGAAGTTTATTGTAATCAAATTTCTACTACTTTTAGAACCTGAAAATAATGCAAGTTCCAGTTCCATAAAAAACCCGACAAAGAGGTCTAGCGGGTCCAGCAGTGCGGTGCAACAATTTTTGAATCAACCGAGAATATTCAGAGAATCATCGTGTGTATTAAAGTATTTCATTTTATTTTGTGCAGTCGAATCAAAAGTATTAATCTTTACAAAATCGTAATTAATCGTGCATAATCCTTTCAGGTACTGATAAATGAAGTTTCCTGGAACGCATAACTGCTATGAAATTGTTACGAGACGTTTTAAAACATTACCGAAGAAGGAAAGAAAGTACTGATTTGCTTTTCCATAGTTTGAAGTAATAGTGTCATTTCAATACTATGTTTATCGAATTCATGTTCAATTGGCTAATGACAATTTTTTTGCGTTATTGCAGATCAAATGCATTCACCTATAGGATGGCTTCTACATCTCGTATAATGCGTGGGAGCTTATCGAATTGAAAAGGGATAAAGTTCGTCAAATATTTGGCACAAGCCTTGTTGAGAGAACATTTATTAGCAAATGCTTGCATCAAAGAGAATGATTCAACGATTCAAATACCTGAAAGATCTTTACGCAAAAAATTAGATTCTCCCAGAAAGGCAATTGTCATACGTAAGTTAATATCAAGATGTAAATCTGATGCACCCTTATTAGAAGATAGGAGTGCAGAATTTCGAAAATGGTTTTTATTCTTACAGTTTAATGGCTAAATTGAAAATTTAAATCCATCATGTCTTTTGCACTTTTTACATTATATTACTCTTTCCTTTCTTTTAGAATGCTTCAAGGATCGCTTGAAAAATCACAGGGAAACGGGCATGACTTGTCAAATGGAGATGCGGAAAATAAGCCATTGCTTGGCAGAACACATAGGCTTTTTTAAAAGGCATTTGTATCCGCTCGTTACAAAAAGGAAGGATTTTTCAAGGGATGTTGAGGTGAGACACCCAGTAATCGCTATGAAAATAATGCTATTTGCTGTTATAATGAACTCTTCCTCTATGGAACTTAATATTCTAATAGTGGAATATTCAAAATATTCATAAATTTTAACTGAGTTTTTCAAAACATCTGAATTTCTTACTTCAGGTCTTAAAATTTCATTTCACTTTTGATTTCGTAGTATTGTTGATTTATAAAATATTTCGTTTATTATAGAAGAAAGGAGATATTTCTAGCCTCTGTCACGAAATGCAGAGAAGCAAACATGTGCGTTGTTTATTTTTACTCTTTCTGAAACTGTTGCTATTTGTCATTTTCGAAAAAAAGATTATCATTTCATATTATTTAATTACATAATTAACATTGCCTTGTACGGATATCTGATAAAATTTTTCCTTTAAAGAAAAAATCAATTATATATTTTCGATTAATTAATTATTTGTAAGTTACGTAGGAACCAAGATCAATTATTTTCTGTCAGAGACAAAGTGATTTGGTAAATTCAAACTCACAGGTGACAAAGATTCGCGACTTTTTGTTTTGTTTTCATTTTTACTCTTTCTGAAACTGTTGCTATTTGTCATTTTCGAAAAAAAGATTATCATTTTATATTATTCAATTACATAATTATCATTTCCTTGTACGGATATCTAATAAAATTTTTCCTTTTAAAAAAACTCAATCATACATTTTCGATTAATTAATCATTTGTAAGTTACGTAGGAACCAAAATCAATTATTTTCTGTCAGAGACAAAGTGATTTGGTAAATTCAAACTCACAGGTGACAATGATTCGCGAATTTTTGTTTTGTTTGCATTTTTACTCTTTCTGCAACTATTGCTATTTGTCATTTTCGAAGAAAAGATTATCATTTTATATTATTCAATTACACAATTACATTGCCTTGTACGGATATCTAATAAAATTTTTCCTTTTAAAAAAAACTCAATTATACATTTTCGATTAATTAATTATTTGTAAGTTACGTAGGAACCAACATCAATTATTTTCTGTCAGAGACAAAGTGATTTGGTAAATTCAAACTCACAGGTGACAATCATTCGTGACTTTTTGTTTTGTTTCCATACAAAACCAAAAAATTGTCCCTTATTCTGATTCAAGAGTGTAAAAATTCGCAAAGTTTTAAATTTCGCAGTTTTCGAATTCTTCTGATATGTTTGAAGTCAGTCATTCTTGAGGGAATTAATAACCATCTTTAGAGCTATATAAGTATTAAGTTGATATTTATTCAATAAATAAATCCAAGAAGAATCCGCGAAATCAGAGCGTCAATCCGACGCTAAATCTTACTCGAAATCTGTCCCTAAATCATGTTTCAATTTTAGGGCCTTGAGTACCATCGGATTTAGTGTCTGATTTAGGGTTATGACCGTCAATCGACACCTGCAACATTCCTTGGGTATCGATTTCATTTAGTACCGTTTAAAGTCGGTCAAAGAAATCAGTACGCTGAAGCGTCTCTCATAGGGCTAGGCATTATACCTACCTGCTCGAAGCACGAACGACAGTTCGCCGGGTGCGGCGAACCGAGGAACATCAGGGAGCTCACACTGGGTGCAATTCCTGTAGTCGTTACATTCAAGATGCAGGCGACCGGACAACCTTTCCTACCACC